>ML994621.1:367300-753597 GCA_010093925.1 Zopfia rhizophila CBS 207.26
TAATATATAAGTAGTTTATAATTTTTTATATTTTAGCTATAAACTTTTTAAAGTTTTAGTTTTATATAAAGTAAGTAATAGCTAATAGTTTAAACTTAACTTTTAAGTAAAAGCTATAGTTTATAAAAAACAGAAAAATAATAGTATTTTCTAAGTAAACAGAGTTTAGAATAAACTTAGCTAGTAATAGCTATTTAAATTAGTTATTTTATAAATAACTAATATATAACTATAGATATAATTTAAAAATTATAATAGTTTATTCTAATTAGCCATTAATTTTAAAATAGTATATAGTTAATAGTAGAATTATAATCTTTAACTAGTAATTTAAGTACTTTTAAAATTTAAAAATAAACTAAAGTCTAGAGTTAGAAAAAATAGTACTTAGTAAACTATAAATATTTATATATATATTAGAAATAAATAAGTAGTGTTTTAGTATTATAACGTATTAAATAAAAAACTAAATACTTTATTTTTATTAAATAGTAGGTTATAGTTATTATAGTATTATAACAGCTACTTAGTAATAAATAAATAATAACGTCTATAAATACGTTCTTTTAAACATAATTTAAAAAAAGTAGTAGTTTTAGAAATTTTTAACAAGCTTTTTTAACAAAATAGTATAGTAATAAGTATAGTAATTATAAAGTTTGTAAATAATAAAGTTATATATATAAAATTAATAGTGCTTATAAAATAATAGTTTATATATTTTATTATAGTCTATATAGCTAGTAATAAAGTTCTTGTAGTAAAAATAAAATAGTTTAGCTTTTAGCTTATTTATATTAAATATATAAAGCTTTTTTTATATTATAAATATTTATTTATTTTAGCATACTTAGCTAGTATTAAGTATTTATTCTTATAATTTCTATTCTATAAGTTAGTTAGTATAAAGTTAATTACAAAGTTAGTATAATAGCTTTTTAAAATAAAGTCTAAATTCTTAGTAGTAGTAAGTTTTTAATTTATTTAAATTTTAAAATAATAGTAAGTTTAGTAGTAAATAATAAAAATATAAGTAAAAATAAATTTAATAAATAATAATAGTTTAGTAGCATGTTGGTAAAACTAGCTATAAATTATTATAATAATTCTATAAATAAAGGTTTCTAATAAGTTAAAAAAATAAACTAATTTTTTTATAATTAGTTATAGTAAGTAAAGTAGTAACTAGAAGTAATTTCAATTTTTTTTTATTTTAGAATAGTCTAGTTTTAATAGTAGAGTCTTATTTTTTTTTATAATAAATTAGTAATTTTTTAGTTAAGAAATTTAACTATATCTTACTTTCTAAAACGGTATATAATCTTAAAGTTAAAGTAGAATAAAAATTTAAACTAATAAACTTAGTAATAGTTTAGTAACTTTATTATTATAAAGTACTTTAAATTATAGTAGTTTATAATTACTATAATTAGTAAAGTATATTCTTTAAGTTCTAGTTACAATTTTTTAAAATAGTAGATAATTATTAGTAGTTTCTTATTATAAATTTTATAATTATACTTTATTATTAAGTATTTTTTAAAAAGAATGTAATAGACTATAAAATACTATTATTTTTATATTATAATAGTATTCTTGTAAAAACATAATTAAGGATATTTATTTAATAATAACTTCTTTTTCTTAATTAAATAGTATTAAAATAAGTACTGTAGTAAACACTATGTTTAGTTTCTAAAAACCATTTTTATAGTTATTATTTTAATTAAATAGTATATTCTTTTACGTTAAGTAAACTAGTAGAGTAGTATATAAATCTTTTTTATATAAAATAGTAATAGAAATTTATAAAGTTAATAAATACCTATATATTTATAATTTAAGTTATAATTATTTAGCTAGCTACTATCTTAATTTTTTTTAAGTTTATATAAATACTATTACAACTTATAATCAAGCCTAGAAATGAGATTTTAGTTATAAAAAACTTATATTTTTCTACTTTTGTATATAGGCTTATTTTTTATAAGCTTTTTAGTATTAAATAAAGATCTTCTTTATATTTAGTATAAATACAGCTATAAACTAAAATATTGTTTATATAAATAGTATAAAAATAATTTAAGTATTTTTATAAAATATCATTTATATACTATTAAAAGTTATAAAAGTATTTATTAATTTAAATAATATTATTAGTATTTTATATAAGCTAAAATAGGTTTAGAATACTATAAGCTACTTTTAACTAACTTTAATATAAAAATTATTAAAAGTTTATAAAATATTAATTTTAAAGAAGTATTATATCTTTTTTAAATTATTTAACAGTTTTTTAGTTAGTAATAGTAAGTAATAGTTTTTTACTATAATTTTATTTAGTGTATAGTAGTTAACATAAAATTAAAGTTTTTTATTTACTTTTTTTATAAATAGAACTAGAAATATAGTTAGGAAGTTACTAAAGTAAATATTTTTTTTTTAAAAATTCTTATTAAGTTATTTTTAAAGTACTTATAGCTTTATATATAAAATATTAAGTATAAATAGCTAAAAAATAGAGGTTTTTTTTATTAACTAAATATTATAATTATATAGGTAGTACAACAACAAGTTTTTAACTTCTTTTAGTAAAAAAATAATAAAACTAAAATAGAAATTTCTAAGTATTAAGCAGAAACTTTTTCTATAAGTTTATACTTTTAGTTACAACAAGAATTTACTGAATTTTTTTTATAAAAATAGTAAATAAGTAGTAGCTATTATAATAAGTGTATATAATATAAGCTTTTAAAAATATAAAATAAACATTTAGCTTTTTATAGCTTTTTTAGTTATAGTAAAATTTAGAAATTAATTTTCATAAAACAAAAGTAACTTTATAAGTTTATATTAGGGTAAATAAGATTTCGTAATAGTTATAATAAAATAAGTTATTAAATATAAAAATATTTATAGTTTAATTAATTTAAGAATTATAGTACTATAGCTAGTATGCTTTTAACATAATAGAATATAACCCTAAAATAGTTTCTTCAGCTGTTTTAGCTAAAAGCTTATAAAAATAGTTTAATTTTAGTCAACAAAGTTTTCTTTAGCTCTACTATGAATAAGGCTATAACTAGTAAAAATACTAAAGCTAATATAAATATTAGAGGACTTCGCTACGCTTAGCAACAAGTAGTGTAAGAAAAGCTACGTGAAAAGAGTAGTAATAGAGAAGTAGTGTAAAAAAAGTAGCGTGAGAGAAATAGTGTAAGAAAAGTAGTATTAGAGTAGTAGCATTAGAAAAGAAGCGTTGGAAGTTCCATGAAAGAGGCAGCATAAGAAAAGTAGCGTGAGAGAAGTAACGTTAGAGAAGTAATATAAGAGAAGCAGCGTGAGAGAAAAGCAGCGTGAGAGAAAAGCAGCGTGAGAGAAAAGCAGCGTGAGAGATGAGAGAAAAGCAGCGTGAGAGAAAAGCAGCGTGAGAGAAAAGCAGCGTGAGAGAAAAGCAGCGTGAGAGAAAAGCAGCATGAGAGAAAAGCAGCGTTAAGGAGAAGAGCAGCGTTAACGAGAAGAGCAGCGTTAACGAGAAGAGCAGCGTTAAAAGAGAAGAGCAGCGTTAAAGAGAAGAGCAGCGTTAAAGAGAAGAGCAGCGTTAAAGAGAAGAGCAGCGTTAAAGAGAAGAATAGTGTTAGAGAAGTAGTGCTGCAGAAGCAGCGTCAGAAGAGAAGCAGCGTCAGAAGAGAAGCAGCGTCAGAAGAGAAGCAGCGTCAGAAGAGAAGCAGCGTCAGAAGAGAAGCAGCATCAGAAGAGAAGCAGCAGCAGAATAAGGGTTGGCCGTTGAAGTATTAGTCGTGCAAGAAGTTTTAGTGTTCCTCCGGCGCGGAATAACTGGAATCTGATCACGTTATGCGGGGTGTCGGCAGGTCATCCGATCATGACTTTGACCTCGGCTAACCATGGCACCTTCCTAATCAGGTAAATTCATCATGAAAAATTTTCGTCCATGGTTGGATGAGCTTTCCCTATGGTACTATCACATATAAGGCCGCCCTGCACCCAATTGTAGGAATATTCCTGACCCCCAACCTCCTCTACGAGGCGTAAACGTGTTTAAAACACGTTCTTAACATCTTCGTAATGCAGAGCGCTTATGCCATATATAACCTATACCCTATCCGCCAGAGTATTGCAGAGGACGATGATGATCCTTCCTTTATAATAGGGAATGAATTTGCCCAGCCAGTAGAGCCACCTAAGGATGTAGATATGATAGAGGTAATAGTGAGTTAGGTGAAAAAAATATTGGCAACGCATTTTAAACGTAATCTTAGGCTAATCTTACTCTTTTTATATCTGGTAATAACTAAGGAAAGCCGCTTGGCGCTTGGGAGGTTGAGATAGTTACTACTCTCTCTATATACCTAAAAAGCTTTTTAGACGGCTACGCTGTGGTAGTCTTTATTACTATATCTAATAAAAAAATTCTATTAAAAGAGGAGGTACTAAAGAGAGCTATATAAATAAGACACTATATAAATTACATTTAGAATATATTTAAAATATGTTTTAGTTTTAATATTCTAAAGCTATTATATACATAAACTGTTTAACTATATTCCTATTCCTTAATAATTAACTAGCTATAAGATATAAATATAAGTGTATAGGTATTAAGACATATTAGTACTTTAATAACATATTAGTAGTATGTTTTTATAATGCTATTAATAATAAGTTTTATAAAAAAATTAGAAAGTTACGTAGCACTCTTTTTAGAGCTGAGGTTATTAAAAAATAAAAGGTAATTAAATAAACACTTTTAAAATATATTTAGAATATATTTCTAACATAATTTTATCTAGTACGTATATTAGGATATATAAATGTTTTAAATATGGTATATATAGTAGCTATAAGTATATATATATTTTTTACTTATATTAATAAAGACACTAAGTAAGCCGCATATGCGTAGAATATATTTTAAATATAATACTAATAAATTTCAGCCCCTTATTAAGGATCACTAATACTTTATTAAATGTTAAAATTAAACGTGGTAAACTGTAGTAATAGAGTCCTATTATATTAGCTTAATTAAGTTAAATATTAATATTAAGTATCTTAAGCACTTATTTAAGTATAGTATATTTTCTAAAGAATAACCTTCTAGACGCTATAAAGTTATTAAATTCTAATTATTATAGATACTAAAGTATAGTACGTATTTTATAATATTATATTTAAAATATATTTCTAACACGATCACAAGCATAGACTATTCATAAAATTAAAAGTTAATAATAAAAAATATATATAAAATAGTATACTATATTCTCCTACTAAATAATATAGTAGTAACGCTATATTATGTTTTAATTTTATTTAAATTATATTTATATATACCTCTCCCGCCCTGGCTCTTATATGTTGAGGATATTTAAATAATTAAAAATATTCTCTAGTTAATACTAATACTAGGTCTTACTTAATATAAGTACTTTAAAACGTGTTAGGAATATATTAATAATATATTTAATCTAATTTCTTAACTCACCACAGCTTAAGGCGTACCTGTTAATAAATAAATATTATTTTATTAAAGATTTAAATATTATCTTTACTAATAAGAATTACGTAATTTATATTATTAAGTATAAGAAACTTACCCACTTCCTATATAAGAGTGGATTTAAAGGAGTTGTATATAAATAGAAAATAAAATACTAGAAACTTAAGATAGTAAGAATATAATCTAAACATGTTTTAAATATAATACTAAGTCTTTTAGGTATATATCTGACTTATGTTACCTTCTATATCTAGTAATATTATTATTTATTTTTATAACTAGTAAGTAAAGATTTTATTTGACTAGAAAACATTTTAGATAAATATATCCTTTAAGTAATTAAATAAGCGTTAGGTAGAAATTCTAATTATAGTATTCTATATAAAGTATAATAAGTATATATATTCTATTAATAACATATTTTAAATATGTTTTGAATAGATTTTAGTACTTATACTTAGTTATATTAATACTAATACTAAATTTTAGAATATATACAAACTCGCGTTCTTTTACTTCTTTAAACTATATTCTAAATACACTAAAAAGCCAGTTAAGTAGTATTATTTATATAGTAAAGAGTAGTATAATACTACTCTAGATATATATAATAAGCAGATAGGAGATAGAAAATAACTGAAATATATTTAAAACATAATTTAAATATATTATAGGATTTAGCTCCTATTTTAGTAGTATTAACTCTTAGTACTAAGATTAGAGATAGTAACTTAAATTATATACACAGTTTTATAAAATCCACTTTATACATAGTATTAATAATATTATATCTAATTCTAAGTATATTAAGAATTCTTTAAGGGGTTATATAAGGGCTTTTCTTAACATAAAAACCCCTAAAGAATATCACTATTTATATAAGCTGTTAATAGGTAAGTTATAACATAATTATGTTTAAAATATATTCTAATTATATTCTAGTTAAGAAGAAGGATTCAAGAATTTAAGCATAAACTAACTATAAAAAAAATAAAGTTATTATAACTAGGCTTTATTTTTACTGTAGTAAAATTAAGAATAAATATATTTAAAATATATTAGAATCTACTTCTAATATAGTAGAATAAACTAAATAGAAAGAATATTATATAAATAAAAATATTCCCTTACTGATAGTAATCTAAAAGTATGATTACTAGAACCTATTTAAAAAGCATTACTAATATATTCTAGTGTAATATAAATAAACTTATAAAATATTAAAAAATATAATATTTAGAATAGATATAGTATTTAATATACTTAATAAAGCACAGCGTCATTAAGCTAGTACTATTTTCTAAATAAAGATTATAAGATTAGTAAGTAATATAATATATAGTAGGAACATATCTAAAACATATTAAGAACATAAAAGAAAGATAAGAGAGAGAGAGGATGAAATTATTATTCTATTTAATAAAAATAATATACTTAAATATGCTAACTTATCTAGCCTTATACGCTTCTTAAAAGAAAGAATATTATTAAAATCTTAAAAGTTCTCTCAGGCCTAGAGTTTATTATAGTTTTTTTTAGTTTTAATTATATAATTTTTATTTATATAATTCTCTCCTATAGCAGAAGAGTTACATACGTAAGTCTTAGTAATATATTATAAACATATTCCTAATATATTATAAAGCCTTCTAGATTATAGAACCTTTAATAATAAGTGTTTTTATTAAACTAGACTCTATAATAAAAGCAAGAGCAGTTTAAGTTAAATAAAAAGTAATTAAAACTTAAGAAGAAGAGACTAGCCTTTAAGAAAAAAAAGCTTACTTAAAAGAGAGAAAAATAAGGCATATAATAAAAACATAATTAAAATACATTTTTAATATAATCCTTTACGTGATATAGGTTAAAATTTTTTACTAAAAGTAAAAATTTTCACTAACTAAACTAAGTTAAGATAATAGTATATTTATATAAGTGGTTATTATCTTATTATGTTTTATTTACTATCTTATATTTTTTTAGCTACTATAGAAAATAAGACGCTTCTTAAAAATATATAATTAATAAAAACATAATTAAAACATGTTCTGATTACATTTTTAGGCTATATATAAATACTATATTAAATTTCTAAAGCTTCTAGTAGGCATACCTAAGCTCTTATTTAATAGTACTAATAGTAGTTATATAATTTATACTAGTGAGCTCTTCTGCCGCGCTTTATAAGAGAATAGAAATAATAAACTCTATAAAATAAGTATCTAAGTAATCATGTTTTAAACATGTTCTAATCATGTTTAAGAAGAAGTTTAGTAATTATAGTATAATTATTTACTATTTTAAAGTATGCTATTTATAGTACTAGCTAAGCTTTGTATAAACTAGCTACTTTAGCTATCAACGCTAATAATCTACGCTCTAATTCTATAAGAATATAATAATAATATATAGTAGAATTAATCTGGGTAAACCTAGTAAGAATATGTTCTAAATATATTTACTTAAGTATTTTTATAAGACAGTGCCTTTTTAGACCCTAACTATTTTAACATAAGTAATAGGTAATAGAACGTAGGAGGAATGTGTTTTGAATATATTATTAATAATTTCTATTACTATCCCTATTTCTTCTACTCCTAAGAATTAGAAGCGTAAGCGGGTATTATCCTAGTTATCTAAAAAGATAAGATTAAAGAGACTAGTAAAGAAAGACCTCTTTCTAGTACCCTTATATAACTTAAACAACCTAAAAAAAGGCCAGGTTAAGGGGCAGGTATGTCTAGTTTCTGAAACATATTTAAAGCGCGTTCTAATCATAATCCAGCTAAACATCAACTCATACCAATAAATCTTAACATTAAATAGGTTACTAGTAGTTTATAAGAGGTGTAAAGTAGAATGTAAATTAGATTACTCTTTTAAACAGAACTATAGCGGGCGAAGTCACTTCAAGTTTTAAAAATATTTTAAGAGAGGAGAGCTAATTCATTTATTATAGTATCATGTTAATAAAACACGATTAAAACTTGTTTTTAACATGTTGCACTATCCCTACCCACTTCTACTCATCGCCAAAGTCATACTTGAAGTTCTAGAACTGGATATTCTGGTAGGAGTTGGCAACATCAGCGCCAGAATCAAAGCAGCAGGCTGAAACATATTAGCAACACGTTTCCAACATGTTGAATCAAGGTTAATCTACTTCTAGTGCTAGGGTGATTGCGCCTGTAAATAGTGTAAGAAGCCGTCTTACCCATGGATCACATGATCTGGGTCATGTTAGCGACCTTGAGCTGTTGAAACCTGTTAACAACACATTTAGAACATGTTCCAGTATGTACATACATTGCCATTGCTGTTGTAGAGCGGCTTTATTCTCTTGTTAATAGGCGCAGAAACGGAGTTGCGCAGGCCTCAGCAGCAACTTGACAATCATGCTCTGCCATCATATTAGTATACCACTCTAAAACATGTTAGGAACACATTCTGAACACGTTTCAGAACATACATACCCTTCACCCCGCGTAGGTAGATGTTGGAAGGGCGGCCCTCATTGTCAGATAGGGCGACCTCAAGACCATGCTGCTCCATGACATAGGTTACCAGAGCACCCCAGGTACCAAACTTTTGCTATGCAAAGTCAGCGAAACATGTTTCCAACACATTCACAACATGTTCCTGTATACTCACACTATAGACCACACGGCCATGGCTCATGACGCGGCAGCAGATCTCGCCATACTAAATGACAACGCTGTCATCAGTTTCGGTGAACTCTTCTGCACCGCAGGGCATGACGAGGAAGCGGCAATATCTAATATAGGGTTCCTAAAACATGTTAGGAACACGTTTGCAGCATGTTTCAATATACTCACGAAATTTCATAGGGTGGCTGCCATGTTTGTTGGTTAAAGAAACACATTCGAAACATGTTTAATTTCGCTAGTAATAAGGTTTATGGCGAGTTCGCTTGGCGCTCTAGATTTGGTTAGTATCAACCTCATAGTAAGCTGAGGTTAAAGTCATGGTCAGATGGCCTGTTGCCTTATTATGCGGGTTTTTCTAGCTAACTAAAACGTAAGGGTTTTTAGTGTAACCTTAGTAGAGTTTTAAATACAAAACCTCTTTACTTTCCTTTTCCTAAATTTTATTATAATAAGCTTTACTATACTCAGCAATAATATAACTAGTAAATTATATTACATATTTAGTAGTAATAGAAGTTAGTTTAGTAAATAATATAAAAACATAAAACCATAAATTAAGTTTTTTTTTAATTAATATTGTAATGGGCTAGAGTTTAGAATGGTTAATTAAAATAGTTATTTTAGCTTTAACTTTATACATAATTATATAACCTTAGTAACTTAGTAAGAGTTAACTATTAAGTCTCTATAGTATATATAGTAAAACTTTTATTAAATCCACTTTATTTACACCTAATTACTATTATTGGTTTAGATTCTTATATTTGGATTTAATTAATTTTATTTCTTATAAGAGGCTAAGAGGCTTCTGGTAGTATAATTAACTTTATAAAAGAATAAAAAGCTCTCTAGTATTTAGAGTACTATCTAGTAGTATAATAAGTATTAATAAATACTAATAACTACTTAGTATTTATATTAATAGCTTAAGTAATAAACTTACTTAATATAGAATATAATAATAAACAGATCAGCCGTGAACTATGCTGGTTACTTATTTTATAAGAGTTAAAAGTTCTAGCTATTAAAATAATAATAAATTAAGTAGAGATTAAACTTAATAACTATTTTACTTAGCGTGATAAAGAGAAAGTTTTATTTTTAATAAATAAAACCAGTAATAACACCTCACTCAGGGAGATTATATATATATTATAAATAATATCTAAAAAACTAACTATACTAAAAGGTTATAATTTTCTATTAAGGCTATTTTTATAGGCTTTAGTGATAATATTAGTAACTTCCTTTATACTAATAATATAACCAGTAATTAAACTAGTAGTTAAATTATTACTTTCTTTAAACTCTTTATATTTAATAGTATATAGTCTTTTTACTCTATATTTAAGCATTAAGCTAAGGCTAAGTTATGATTTAATAAATACTATATAAGTAGTAAAAAAAAATAAATAGACTATCTCTTTTAGTATTTAAAAAAATAAGTAATATAAACTATTTTTTTATAACTTTTTAATTAAAGAAATAATATTACTCTTAAAGTAATATAGGCGGTTATGGACTCTTAGTTTAAAAACTAGTATTAAAGATAAAAGTCTCTAAACAAGCTATAAAGCATAAAATAGAAAAAAAAAAGTTAGTAAGAGAATATTATATAAAGTTTAATAAAAAGCTACTACTAGTAGAAAGTGATTAGTTAAATAAAAATATAAAAAAAAATATATTTACTTAGAAATTAAATAGAAAGCTCTAGAAGTATATTATAGCTTTTTTAGTAATACTAAGCTTTAAAAAGTACACTTAGAAAGTAATTTATGTTAATAATAATCTTATATAGATTATATTAAATAACTATAGGATTACTATAGTTATTTATATAATACTATTTATATTAACACTTAAATTAATAAATTAGAAAGTAATATCCACGCGTGTAGGGGCAGTAAAGCTATAAAATAATTAATTTAAAATACTTTAAATAAGCTAAAAGGAATTTAACTAGTACTATAAGTAAAACTTTTATTATTAATATAATTCTCCTAACTATATAAAGAATAAGTATAAATATATAAAAGTAAATTAATTACACTTAGCTACTATAGTATTAATAAAAACTAAATAAATAAATACTAACAAAAGAAACAAAGAAGACGGAGATGAAGAAAAAAAAAAAGTGTTAAAAAAAGAATAGTCTTTACTTATAGTTATAAGTAGGAGTTTTTAGCCGAAATAAATAAAATAACATTATAAAGAGAATAGTAGAAGTTTTAAAATATATATATAAACATAAACTCTATTACTATATACTTATTAATTAACTAAATGAATATCACATATATAATGATTAATACTAGATGTTTATGTTATAGTTTTATAAGCTTTATTTTTACTACTAAAGTTTATTTAGCGCGTATTAACATAGCCCTGTAAGGAATTATCAGAATACATAAAAAACCTAAAAAGATTATCTAAATTATATAAATTAACCTTAATATTAAAGGATATACTGAATGAGTTTATATATATATTATTAATAACATACTTAAGTTTAATCTTATTTTAGATAGATTTTAGATAAACTAAAATAATATCACAATCATACCAGTAAAGAAATCATTTTATATTCATACTTTAAGAATAAGAGTTTATAGTAAGAAAGAGAAGAAACTATATTAGTAAAAGCTAATAAAAGTTAATATAACTACTTTTTTAATATAAATAGATAAATTAAAAAGAATAAGTAAGATATATATCTTTATAGTATTACTAGTAGATATTTAAAAGGCCTTAGTGTTTAAACTAAGGCTAGATTCTAGAATACTACTTCCTAAGGCTTATTAGAAGTATTTAAAGCTATTTTTAGAGAAGAAAGTAGATAAGCTCCTACCGCTGTAAAGTCCTAAAATAAACTATTATATTAAGCTTAAAAAGATTAATAAGAAGGACCTTAAGGTCTTATAAGATCTACTATATAATATATTAAAAGAGAAACTATTAGTACTATAAAAAGAGTTAATACTGCTATTAGAGAAGAGCTTTATTTATATAAATAACTCCCTAACTATAACTTTAATACTATTTATATATAAGCTTAATAAAGGCCTTTACTTTTATATTAACTATTATATACTTAATAAGATTTTTTTAAAAAAAAAATTCTCTTCCCCTAATCTATAAGACGCTTAGCTAGATTAGTAAGATAAAATAATATACTAAGCTTAATATTCTAATAGCCTTTTATAAAATTTATATTATAAAAAGAAATAAATAGCTAATAGCTTTTTGTATAAGATTTAGACTTTTTAAATAGCTAGTTACACCTTTTAGACTAGTAAAAGCCCCTAGTATGTTTTAGTAATATATAAACTAGACTCTATAAAAGTATCTTAATAAGTTCTATTTAATTTTTTTTAATAATATACTTATCTACTCTTTAGGCTTACTAGAAGAGTATTGCTGGTAAATTAATTTAGTACTAGAGAAACTTAGCGCTATAGGTTTATATCTAGATATTAAAAAACACAAATTCAAAACTAAAAGCACAAAATATCTAGAGTTTATTATTAAAGTAGAGTAAGGAATTTAAATAGATTTTACTAAAATAAAAATAATTACTAAGTAGCAGCCTCTAATAACTATAAAAGAAGTTAGAAGTTTTCTTAGATTCGCTAATTTCTATTATTAGTTTATTAAGTCTTTTTTAGAAATTATTGTTTTACTTATAAGACTTATAAATAATATACTATTCTAATAGACTAATAAAGAGTAGGTAGTATTTAATAAGCTAAAAGAGATCTTTATATCAGAACTAGTACTAGCCTAATTTAATTCTAATTATAAGACTGTTTTAAAAGCTAACTCTTTAGGTTATATAACTAAAAGAGTTTTTTTATAATACAGTGATAATAGCATGCTGTGTTTATATATATATTTTTAAAAAAAACACACCCACAGAATATAATTATAAGATATATAATAAAGAACTTTTTATAATTATTTATTACCTGGAGGCATGACATGCTGAATTATAGTCTATTAAAAAATTCTAGGTTATTACTAATTACAAGAATTTTAAGTACTTTATAAGGCTTTAAAAATTAAGTAAAAGAAACACACACTAGTAGTTATTCCTTAGTTAATATAATATAAAGATTTAATATAAACTAGAGAAAGAAAATATACGAGCTAATATATTATTAAAACATAAATAGAATTATCTAAGTAGAGAAGATAATGAAAGGCTAAAAAGCTATATAATTTAGCTATTAAAGCTAGTAATTATATATTAGAAAGAAGAGTATAAATTAAATAATAATAAATAAGCAGTATAGGCTTTCTCTACTTAAATTAGTTTTTTAATAATTATAGAAGATAGTATAACTAAAGTCTAGAAGTCTTATACCTAGGAGTCTTATAATAAGCTTAAATAAAAATAGTATAATACAGTACTAGATAATAAAGTATATATAAGAGTAGTATAGGCCTTTTATAATTAAAAGTAAAGATTTCCTTTAGAGCTTAAACTAAAAGTTTTGCTAGCTAAATACACAATTAATAAAAATAAAACCCTTTATTATTAGAATAGGAAGTAGGTGCCTAACTTAGAGCTATTAAGAATATTAATTATCTATTAAATTTATTTATTATAAGTAATAGAACACTCAGGACGGTAAAGCACTTATTTAATATTAATAAGAGATTATTTTTAGCTAGAGATATTAAACCACGTATAGCGTTACATTTAAAACTATAATATCTATAGCTATATAAAGTTATAAAGAGATTACTAGTAAGGGCTGTTACGCCTATTACCTATTTCTAATCATATTTAGAAAAAGATCTTAATAGATTTTGTAACTAGATTACTAGAAAACAATAACTATATAGTCTTACTAGTAATTACTAATAAGCTAAGTAAGAATATAACTCTTTACTCTTTTCTAAATATAGATATTAAAACAATAACATAAGCTTTTATTTATAAGGTTATTACTTAAGAGTGATTTTTAACACTATAATATCTAATTACAACAGCTAATTTATTAGTAAGTTCTAAACTAAGCTTTATAAAATCCTAAGAATTAAAAAGCGATTATTGATAGCGTTTTATCTATAAATAGATAGTTTAATAAAAAAAAATAGTATAGTTAAGGCCTATTTTTAAGTGTTTATTATATAGAACTAGGTAAACTAAGTAAAGCTCTACCTAATAGCTAAGATTATAGTAAAAGAAAGAGACGCTATTTTAATAGAAATAAGCCAATTTTTTTTTAGCATAAATATAATATAGAACTGCTATAAGTAGATATTAGAACTAGATATAATATAACAGCTTAAGACCTAAAAGCTAGCGCTAGAGAAATTATAAAAAAGCTAAAAAAATATATTAATTTAGCACAGGCAACTATAGCTAAGGCATAGTAAAAATAAAAAAAATAAGTAAACTAATATTAGAATAAAGCTTTATAATTATATATTAGAAATAAGGTATAGCTAAAGCTTAGTAACTAACTCTCTTCTAAATAAGAAAATAAGAAGCTAGACTAAAAGAATGCTAAATATACTATAGAAAATATAATTAGTTTACATGCTATAAAGCTAAATATATCTTTAAAGCTAAACCTAATATTTTATATAAATAAACTATAGCTAGTAAGTAATAATCTATTACTAAGCTAGTTTATAAATAACTTTTAGTTATTATTAATTTAGATAAATAACTATAAAGAGCATGTAGTGTAGGATATTATTATTAAAATATAAATAAAATAAAAGCAAGGCTACCAGCTATAATATAAAATAAAATAAAAAAACTATACGTTAATTACTATAAAGCTAGTAAGCTAGCTAGAAGATATAATAATATTAGACTATTAAAAGAAATATATAGTATTTTTATAAAAAGGTAGATATAAACTTCTACTAGTAAACTACTAATAAGAGCTTTAAAAGAAGTTATAGTAAATAGAACTTAAGATAAGCTTATAAGGGCCTTTAGGTAAACAGTTCACTAAAAAGCCCCTACTTAATCTATAAGAAAAAAAGTAATATAATAGGCTAGAGCTTAGAATAGTTAATTAAAATAATTATCTTAGCTTTAACTTTATACATAACTATATAACTTTAGTAATTTAATAAAGGTTAGCTATTAAGTCTCTATAGCGTATATAGTTAACTTTTTATTAAATCTACTTTATTTATATTTAATTACCATCATTAGCCTGGATCCTTACAAATATTTTATAAATAGTAATAGTAGAAATTTTATAAAAATATAATTTTAAAGCTAAAATATAACTTAGCTATAGCTTAAAGCTTTTACTAAATTATATAATAAAGAATATAGTAGAATATAAAAGTAAGTAAAAAAGTAAATAAAAAACAAAAATAGTAAACTAAATAGTATATAAGTAAAAATAATTTAGAACTAGTAAATATTAAAGTAAAAGTAATAGATAATAAAATAGCTTTTTAAGCTATAATAGTAATATTTATAGTATTTTTTATAGCTTTAGCTTAGGGAGTTTAGTTACTAGTAATAACTTAAATTTATAAGTTTAGTAGTAAAAGTAATAAGAATAGCTATTAATAAAAAAATTATATACTTTTAAGTTATAAACTAAAAATTATAAGTTCTATAGTTATTTATAAAAGTAACTAAGTTATAAATATAGTAATAGTTCTTAAAGTTTTATAAATAATAAGCTAGTAAATAATATTAACAGTTTAATAATAAATTATAAAATAGTATATTTTATAATTTCTTAGAAACAACATTTTTTAAAAAGGTTAGTAAAGAGTTTTTAGACAAGCTAAATTCAAGAACTAACTATTAAAATTTTATTAAGAAAACACTAAATTCTTAGTTTTTTTAGTAAAATTTAAATAAATTTTATTAAGTATTATAAACTTAGTTTAAGTTTTTATAAGCTTACTCTAAAATTTTAATATTACAAAATAGTTTAATAAATAGTAAATACTATTAGTAATATATAAAAGAACTTACTTATATAATATATTTTTAAGTTATTTATTTACATAAGCTATACAAAATTTAATAGTAAAAAAATAGGTTTAATTTATAGTTATCTTTATATAGATTTATATTATAAAGTATTAAAAATTATTTTAGTTACTACTAAATTTATTAAAATTAAATAAGTGTTTAAAAAAAGTGTTAAAAAAAATAAAGATAAATAAAAAAAATAGTTATAAATAGTTTAGTTTTAGTTAAAATAGTAGTAAAAATAAAAATAAAAATAAAAATAAAAATAGTAAAAATAGTAGATATTAAACTTTTAAACTATAGTTATATATATAAGTTTATAATCTACTCTTAAACTTTCTATAGCTTTTTTTTCTAATAGCTATAAACTTTTTTAAGTATTATAACTTGTTTATAAAAGTTTACTATTTTTATTATAGTAACAATAAGTTACTATAATTAGCTTTTATTAATATTATAAAAAACTATAATATAGTCTAGCTATTTTTATAGTTATTTTTATATAAATTATAGGAATTTATTTTTATTTTATAAAACTAGTAAAAATTATAAAACTAATATATAGAAAATAAAACTATGTAATATTAAAAAATAATAAGGTATAAATAAAGTTAGTAATTATAATAACAGTATATAATATAAAGTAAATTATAAAATATAGCTTATAAAGCTATATATAAAAGCTATAAACAAAATATATATAAAGTTCTAAAAGTAAAAAGGTTTATATAGTTTGTATAAAATCTTTATATAGTACTTAATTTAAATAAGCTTAAAAGTAATAGTTTCTATAAAACTACACTATAACACTAATTTTATTATATAAAGAAGTTTTCTTTTTTTATATAATTTGTTTAGTATTTATATTACATTATTATATTACTATATTACAAATATTTAGTTCTATTATTAATACTAGTTTCTTAAGTTTATTTTTAACTTACTAGTATAGTATTTTATATTTCTATTTAAAGTAATATATACTTTTACAAATTTAGTATTTATTTTATTATATTTTTTATGCAATTTATTTTTGTATTACTTATTTTTTTTATTTAAACTATAATTTTTATATTTTTATTTAGTATTTTAATTTAATTATAAATTACTTTAATATTAAGTTTTTTTATTTATAGTTTTTTATAAAGCATTTTTATTTTCTATACTTTAAGTAGACTTTTTTTTATATAATACTTTATTCATTTTTATATTAATTTAGTATATTTTTAGTTAAAAAATACTTTATTTAAATTTATTAAATTATAAGTTTACATGTTTTTTTATTATTTATTTCTTAGTATTCAAATAATTATTTAAATTTTTTTAATATTCTAGTATTAGTAATTATTAATAACTATAATTTTTTTTAATAATTTTAAGTAACATATTAAGTTTTTTTATAATTTTGTTTTTAACTTAATTTATTAATTTATTATAATACATTACAATTAATAGTTAATTTTCTTAACTTAATTTTAATTAAAGTTACTTAAATTCTACTATATATTTAGCTACTAATTTTTTTAATTTAAAAAGTTATAAGTTTTTAATTATATTTACTTTTTTTATTAAGTTTTTTAAACACAATTATTATTATTTTTTGAAATTTCTATAGTATTTAAAAACTTTTTTAATATTTAAACTATAGTTTTTTAAACTTATTTTTATCTAAGTTCAATTTTTATTACTAAAGTAGTTTTTTTTATTAAAAGTTTAAACTATTATATAGCTTTTTAGTTATGTTTATTTTTATTATCAAAATTTTTTAATTTATTATAAATAATGATTAACTAAACTAATAGTATAAATTTATTACTATTATAAATATTTTTAAGTATTTTTTTTTATTATTAAACTTAGTAAATAAAATTTTACTATTATATTATTAATTATTTTTACTTATTATAATATAAGTATTACTTACTATAACTTTTATATAACTTTAACTTATTTTTTTAATAATTTATTAAACTTTTTAAATTTGTAATATACTTTTTATAGTAAAATATAGTAAAAAATAGTTTTACTATTTTTTTACTCTTATTATTATTATTATTATTATTATTATTATTATTATTATTATTATTATTATTATTATTATTAAAAGCTATTTTACTTTTGTTTACAACTTAATATTTAATTTAAAAAAAACTAGTAATAATAATATTTTAAAATACTAAAGTTAACATATATATTAAAAAACTTTACTATATTTAATATTAAGTAATATAAAAAAAATATAAAAAAAGTAGTATAAAAAAATTTATAAAAGTAGTTTTAAAATAATGGTATTAAAAAATGGTATTAAAATTTATATAAAAAAATAATATTAAAAAAGTAGTATAAAAAATTAATATTAAAAAAATTTTACTAAAAAAAGTAAAATAAAAAAAGTAGTATTAAAAAATAGTATTAAAAAAAGTAGTATTAAGTAGTATTTAATAAAAATAATAAAAATAATAAAAATAATAAAAATAATAAAAATAATAAAAATAATAAAAATAATAAAAATAATAAAAATAATAAAAATAATAAAAATAATAATAAAAATAATAAAATAATAAAAATAATAAAAATAAAAATAATAAAAATAATAAAAATAATAAAAATAATAAAAATAATAAATAATAAAAATAATAAAAATAATAAAAATAATAAAAATAATAAAAATAATAAAAATAATAAAAATAATAAAAATAATAAAAATAATAAAAATAATAAAAATAATAAAAAATAAAAAATAATAAAAATAATAAAAATAATAAAATATAAAAAAATAATAAAAATTGTAAAAATTGTAAAAATTGTAAAAAAAAATTGTATTAAAAAAAAGTATTAATTAAAAAAGTAGTATAAAAAAAGTAGTATAAAAAAGTAGTATAAAAAAGTAGTATGTAGTATAAAAAAGTAGTATAAAAAAAGTAGTATAAAAAAAGTAGTATAAAAAAAGTAGTATAAAAAAGGTAGTATAAAAAAAAGTAGTATAAAAAGTATAGTTTTAAAAAAGTTATTTAATAAAAGTTATTTAAAAAAATAGTAGTAAAAAAGCAACTTTAAGTAGTTATAAAAAAAAAGTATATAAAAAAGTATTTTTATAACAAAAAGTTATATGTATATTTTAGTTGTATTTAGTTTATTTATAAAATATAATAATTAACGTAATATTATAAAGTTCTAAAATAAAACTACTATTTTTTAATATAATTATTGTTAAATATAGTAAAGCTCTTTCTATTTAAATAAAGAGAAGATTTCTTATTTAAAACTTATCTAAAGTTATACTAAAGTTTCTTATTTATTAATTAGTTGAGAAATTATCACTTTATATAAGTAGTTTTTAAGTAAGAAATATTAAATTACTATTACTTATTACTACTAAAACTTTTTACTTAGCTAATACTTTTTATATAACTAATACTTTACTATATATTTTATTAATAAATTTATTCTCTTCTTATTATAAGTATGGTAATGCTAAAGATGCTATTACTAATAAAATAAATTATAATATTTAGAAAGCTTATTACGTGTGTTACAGAAATATTAATTTTATATCTAAATTTATACTAAGCTATTTTTAGAGTACTATATTAAGCTACTACTAAATTTCTATACTAAGCTGCTTTTAAAAGCCTATATTAAGCTATTTCTAGAGTTCTATATTAAGTTACTCTTAGAGTTTTATGCTAAGCTACTCTTAGAGTCTTATACTAAGCTACTCTTAAAATTCTATACTAAGTTATTTCTAGAGCTCTATACTAAGTTACCTTTAGAGCTATATATTAAATTCAAATTACACTCTCTATAGAGGAAAGAAGGGTTTTAGGGGGTCTTCTTTTTAAAATATATTAAATTTAAATAAAGCTCTATACTAAGCTATTTACTAAGCTTTTTATTAAGCTTTTTACTAGAACTATATTAAGCTTTATACTAAGGATTATATTAAACCCTATATTAGCTAATGTAGAGCTTAATTCGAATTTAATATAAAAAGCCTAGTATAAAGCTTTAGAGCTAGCTTAGTATAGAGCTTAATTTAAATTTAATATAAAAGTTAATTTAAATTTAATATAGAAACCTGCTTTTTCTACACTGCTTTTTTAATATCTCTTCTTTAATATTACCTTTTTAATGCTGTTTCTCTTTTGATGCTGCTTTTCTCATACTATTTCTACTTTCCTTTTATTACTTCTCTTATGCTACTTCTTAGACGCTTTTTTTTATATACTACTTTTCTAATACTGCTTATCTCACGCTGCTTCTCTTCTACTATCTTTTTTTTACTATTTCTCTTCTACTACTTCTTTTCTGCTGCTTTTTTTTTATTACTTCTTTCTTACTACTTCTCTCCTACTACTTTTCTTTTATTATTTCTTTTCTACTATTTTTTTATACTATCTCTTTTATGCTACTTTTCTATAATTGCTTTTTTTACTTAGCTTTTCTTACACTACTTATTACTAGGCGTAGTAAAGTCTTCTAACATTTATATTAGCTTTAGTATTTTAATTTTATATACTTATTTATTAAATACTATATTTATAATATATACCTACTAATAAAAAAGTAAGTAATGTAAAATATTTACTACTTAAATATATATTATAATAAAAATAATTTATAATAAATAATTTAAATTAATTATTACATATTATATATACTTAAAACATATAATTTT
This sequence comes from Zopfia rhizophila CBS 207.26, assembly GCA_010093925.1. Taxonomy (NCBI): domain Eukaryota; kingdom Fungi; phylum Ascomycota; class Dothideomycetes; family Zopfiaceae; genus Zopfia; species Zopfia rhizophila. Next base: position 388,135 of record ML994621.1, read on the forward strand.
TTTGTTTACTAAATGTTTTTAAATAACTATAAACTAAATAAGTTACTATTATTTTTTAAAAATTAAATAAAGTTTATTAATAAAAGTTAATAAAATATTAACAAATTAAGTATATATTTTACTATATAAATTTTATTATTTATAGTTTTATTAATATTATTAATATACATTATTATTGTTTAAAACTTTATATAATTATAAAGTTCTATTAAAATAAGTTAAAAAAAAGCTTAATTTTTAATATTAAAAATAGTAAATTAGTAAATTATAATTTAGTAAAAGTAGTAAGCCTTTTTATTATAAATTAATTATCTAGCTTTTTTATTTAAGTATTAATGTTAGCTATTAATAAAAAAAAATTTAAAATTTAAAACTTTTAAACTAAAAGTTTACTTTATTATAAAAGTAATTTACTATTATTTTTAATTATATAGTATTTTTAAAGTAATTTATAAGCTTTTATATAAATAAAATAATATTTAAATATACTTAATATTTACTATTTTTAAATACCTAGCTTTTTCTTATTACTAAATTAAAATAGCTAATATTTTTTACTTAAGTATTTTTAATAAAATTTATTTATATATATAAAAGTTGTTTAGTAAATAAAAAAGTAAGTTTTAAAACCTATTTTTACTAATTTTAAAAAATTAAAAAATTTTAAACTTATTAATTTTTAATATTATAAAACTTTAAAGTATAAGCATTTTAAATAATTTTTAAAAATTATAATTTATTTTAAATATTATTAATTTGCTTTTAAAATTATTTATTTATTTTTAGTTTTTATTTTAATTATAATATAAAAGTTTTAGCAAGTTATTACTTTAGTACTATTTTAATAAAATATAACAAAATATTAATAAAAATTAGTAAGCAATTATTAAAAAGTAATTAAGTTAAGTAAATAAGATTATAAAAATGTATTTGTTATAAAACATTAATAAAATATAATAAAAAGTTAATAAAAATTGTTATAACATTTAAGTTATAATTAAACTAAATTAATAAAACTATAAATTAATAAAAATAAAAATTTCAATAAAAATTTAACAAAATTAGTTAATTAATAAATGTTAGTATTATATTTATTTATTTATTATTCTTATGCTGATTTGGGCAGTAGTATGCCATGCAGACCTTCTACGGACTTAATTACATAGAGGAAAACCTATTACAGGGCACCTAGCCTCCGCTTTTAAGAAAAACAACCCTCCGTTTCTTTCGTTTGTTATGTACGGCCCATTTCCTCGCTGCCTGCAGTACCTTTTACGGAGTGAAAAGAGCCCGTAACTCTAACCATAGCGCCCTGCCTGCCCGTTGCGGGCACTTTCCTGCCTGTCCTTCGCCCCGTAGAGTAGTTCTGCGGCTAGGGAGAACTGCAGTAGGATACCCGTCTGTGCGAGCCAGCATGAGAGTTTGGCTGCACCCTCTGCCGACCCCGTAAGGGTGCTGGAAATCGATTTTACCGGATTCTGTATCTCGTAAAGCTGTTCTTGCATCTGTAAACCGAGGGCAATACAGGATAACATGTTTTGCTGTCTCCCGTCCACGGCCGCAGACGCATGTAGCGGTCCAGAGAATCATGTATGTGTTGTGTATCATACAGTAGAGTTTGCCATAGCTTGCCCACCCAAGCTCCCTACTATACGCCTAGACGTATAAGTTCCCTGATTTGCTCCTTAAGCCTATCTCAGCGGCGCTGCCACCCACTCTCTAAATAGACCGACACGCGCATCCGTCCTTTCGGGCCATATAGACAGTGTTGTTGGCGAGGGTGTGATCCTCCTCCCATTGTAAAGCCCGCCACATATAAGTGTCTCCAAAAGAACTACGTATATGCAAGGCCGTACGAGTCCACCAAGGGTCCACCCTAGGGCCATCCCACAGGGCAAGTGCCTTGGAGCCATCCATCGCTGCCATTATATGCCACGCCCCGCAATCCCTTTCACGCCCAGCAGATTGTTTCGCGTTACCTATAACCCTCTCGGGATGATAGGCCGTCCGTGTCTTGCAGGAGTGGGCCCTATGATAATTCGACGCCGCGCAACTATCAGTCCCTCAGCCTCCTACTAACCAAGCTTGTGTTCCACCGTCTTGTCAAGTCCTACTCAAGTTTGCCTAAGACCAATAACTCGCGCGGTGGCCTAAGTCCGCGGTGCCTGGATTGCTCCAGGTACGAATGGGCCGGCTGTCCGTCAAGGGCTGCGAGCACCATGCTGTTTAAGACCCTCCAGTGAGTCACCTTTATCGAAGGCCGCGAGCACCACGCTGTTTGAGACCCTCCACTGAGTCACCGTCGAAGCGCACCCGGTCATTCGTTCGGTCGTTAAGTCCGTCAAGAATCCGTCGTTAAGTCTCTCATAAGTGGCCCCAGAGAAACATGTATATTATATATTATACAGTAGAGTTGCCATAACTTGCCCACCCAAGTTCCCTACTATACGCCGTAGACGTATAAGTTCCCTGATTTGCTCCTTAAGCCTATCTCAGCAGCGCTGCCACCCACACTCTAGATAAACTAACACGCGCATCCGTCCTTTCGGGCCACATAGACAGTGTTGTTGGCGAGGGTGTAATCCTCCTCCCATTGTAAAGCCCGCCACACATAGGTGCCCAAAAGGGACTACCCATATGCAAGGCCGTACGAGTCCACCAAGGCTCTACCTCATAGAGGCAAGCACCTTAGAGCCATCTATCACTGCCATTATATGCCACACCCCATAATCCCTTTCACGCCTAGCAGATTGCTTCGCGTTACCTATATCCTTCTCAGAGATGATAGGCCGTCCGTGTCTTGCAGGAGTGGGCCTAGTGATAATTCGACGCCGCGCAACTATCAGTCCCTTAGCCTCCTACTAACCAAGCTTGTGTTCCACCGTCTTATCAAGTCTCACTTAAGTTTACCTAAGACTAATAACTCGCCGGTGGCCTAAGTCCGCGGTGCCTAGATAGCAATCTAGGTACGAACCAGCTGGCCTGTGTCAAGGGCTGCGAGCACCACGCTGTTTAAGACCCTCTAGTGAGTCGCCGTCAAAGCGCATCCGGCCGCCATCGCTTAGTCATTAAGTCCGTCAAGAATCCGTCGTTAAGTCTCTCGTGGGTGGCCTGGAATTTCGGATCGTTTCTACTCTTAGTATAATGCACTCTTAGAGCGGCATAAGCATAGAAGTGTCCTATCATGCTATCAAACCGGAGTAGCTAGCGGGGCAGCCCTTTAGATAGAATGTCAGATGGTTTTTACCTAGTTCCTTTGTTCTTTAGTTGGTTGTCTGTGCTTGGCATTTGAAAACTCTGCTATTCTGACTGCTTTAAGGGTTAAGCTTTTAAAAAGAGTCCTCTAGCAATACCAAACATCGTGCACTGGTAATGGACGTGATCCTCACTATCAGTTCACTCTAGAGAACAAAATAATACGGAAAAGAACCCCCATATAACAGTATAGGTCGGGTCGCGATTTTAGTGTTCTTTTGAAATGTTAGTATTTAGTAATTAGTTATAATAAAAAGGTATGTGTATATTTTAATTATATTTTATTTATTTATAAAATATAATAATTAAAGTAATATTATAAATTTTTAAAACAAAATTATTATTTTCTAATATATACGTAATTATATGTACTTATTTTATAAATACTATATTTATAATAATTTTAAAAAAATTAGTTTTAAAAAGTAAATATTTAAAAAAAGGTAGTAGTAAAAAAATAGTAGTAAAACCAAAAGTAGTATTAAAAAACCATAATAGTAAAAAAAAAAAAAGTATTAAAAAAAGTTATAATAAAAGAAAAAAAGTAATATAAAACAGTAATAATTTAATATTTTTATTTAAAACTTATTTACATAATATTTAAATTTTTTATATAATTAAAAGAAAACTTTAATATAAATTTAAAGAAATTTTAAATAAATTTTTATTTTTTAATTTTTAATTAAATAGAAAAGGCTTTGCTATATTTAAAAATAATAATTAAAAAAAAATATTTTTAACTTAATTTATTATAATAAACATTTTAAACTTTATATTAAGTAATAAAACTTTAAAAGTTTAACTTTTTTATTTAACTAAAATACGTAAATAATGTTATACTAAAAATAGTATTTTAAACTTAATATATTTTTATATATATAGTACTATATTTAAAAAACTTAAATTATTTAATAGTTAAAATATTATTAAGTTTTCTAAGAATTTAAGAACTTATTAAAATACTATTAATAAAGTATTAAAAATATTTTTAGTAATTTTCTAATATATTGCAAGTTTTATTAAAAAAGATTTATTAAAACTTTATTAAAGTACAAAAATACTATAAAAGTTTAGTATTAAAAAGTACTTTAAATAAAATAATAAAGTATAATATAAAAATTAATTAAATAACTTTAAAACTTAATTATATTAATATTAAATTATAATTAAACCTAATTTTAATACTTATATAAATATATTTATAATTTAAAATAAGTAATATAGTATTAAAATGTATTAAAACTATAATTTTTTTAAGCTTTTTAAACTAATATTTACTAATTTTAAAAAAGTTTTAATTATAAGTAAATTTTAGTTTATTTATTAAAAATAGTATAAATTAATTAAAATATAAATCCTTTTAACTTAATAATTATATATAAATATTTAGAATTAAATTTGTTTATAATTTTAAATTAAATTACTATAATATTTAAATAACGTTTAAATTATTTTATTATTTTTAAAATAAATAAGTTAATTTACAAATTTAGAAATAATACTAAAATGGTTTTTAATAGTATAAAAAGTTAAATAAAACATAGTTTATTTTATAATTTTTTTTTAAAAAAAAAAATTAGTATATTATTAACTTATAACTTTAGTTTTAAAACTTAAATATATAATTTTTATAATATATAATAAGTTTATAATATATTTAAAAGCAATATAAAAATTACCATAAGATAATAATAGTAGTAGTTTTTTAATATATATGCTTAATATATACTTTTAAAATATTAAAATTAGTTAAATATTAAACTCTTTAATTAAATATAAAATAAATATGTTTTACTACTTTTTTATAATAAAAAAGAAAAGTATTAAGTACTATTAATAAATATAAAAAAATTATAAATATAAAAATAATATAAAAACTTTAATTAAATTAATATATAAAAGCCGTAATAGCAGCTAAATAAGCCTAAAAACTGCTTAAAAAGAAACTAGATACCGGAATATAATTCCCTATACTTAATTACTTTTAATAAACTTTCTATATTCTATCCATAGAGCATGGGGGACGACGGCAGGTTATAATCTTATTTTTATAATTATAAAAACTATAACTACAACATATTAGGAAGTAATTAATAAGTAAGTAGATAATACTAAAAAAAAGAATAAATACTAGCCTGATTAAGACTAGTAGAAAGTAATTAAAACCCTCTAGAAATTAAGAATAATCTTAATAAAAAAAAGGAAAAGAAGTTATATTGTAGAATTCTTACTAATATAAAGAAAACACTATAATATATTTAAAATCTTTAGATATGTTATTAAGTTATCTAAAACAAAGACAAAACACAGCTCAACTAGATTAAAGCTAGAATTAATGAAATTAGAAAAAAAATATGCAAGGAAAACTGCCTAGAGATTCCTTAAACATAAAATAAGACTTAAGTAGCTATTACTATATAGGTATTATATATAGTAAATATTACTACTATATTATAAAAAACTACTATCCGAATTTATTTTAAGGATTCCCAGGGAAAAGACCTAAGAGAGATACTAAAAATAGTAAAAAAGATAATACTAAAAGCCTTCACTATAAACATTTTAAAGAGTAGTAATATTAACATTCACGTGCTATTACAGACTATAAAAAACTAAATCATAAATAGACTAAATATACTAGAATTTAAAATCCTAAAAAAAAACTATTTCTTAGAGGTTTTAGGAGTTCTACTTAAGATAAAAATTAATAAAAAAAGAAATATAGATAACTTTAAGCTAATATATATAATATATAAAGCTACTAAATAGCTAGTACTAAATATAGTTATTATCTAAATCTGATAACTACATGACTCTGAGGTATAAGAAATATGTTATAAAAATACTTTAAAATGTCTAAAAGAGCTAGAAAAGATTTATAATACTCTAATTATTAAAACACCTACACAGGTGATTTAATAGAAGATTATAAAAAATAAATTAATTATTAACTCCCAGCTCTTTAAAGTAAGGATATTTAATAATAGTATAATTATTAAATAATGCTTTTAATATAATTAATAAGGCTATACTTAAAGTGCATATTGTGACGGTGCTGCTCGCTCTGCTCGCTGTAGGCCACATGATATCGTGACTAACTACGCTAGCTATAATCTAGCGTAGAGCCCGGAGCATGGCTAGCTCACGCTTAGGCTATACACCACCCTATTTAGAGGCAAGCCCCCTTTGTACCTCTTCTCTCCCTATCTTAGTGTAGCTGAAATAGAGCTAACTTATCCTGTCAACCTGCATCTATGCTACGATGCGTAAAGACTAAGCCTATTATTACATTACACTAAGATCCCTCTAACTCGGCCGGACGACGGCGACACAATATTGAGGTCAAACCGCGCGATTAATAAGAGCGTTTGATTCGTTAACGACCGCACCTAGAGGATTAATTACACGACTACGCTGAGTCGTTAGTTCGTTAACCATATGATCTTTACCGGAAAGCCTTATAGCGGTAGGCAATTGAAACCCTGAGTAATAGCCTATATAAGCCCTGCGCGGCAGGCCTCAAGAGCGACTCAGCAGGTAACCAGAAGACCTATAGCGGTAGACAACGTACCTATTAGATTGGAAGAGAGCTACAAGAGCTCTAGTGAACCTCCCCTCCCCCTCTTATTATCTTCTCCCTGCTAGAGAAACCGACCCCTGCGAGCACCACCAGCTCATCTTCTCCACGCCAGAGAAACCAACTCCTGTGAGCACTACCAGCTCGTCTTCTCCACGCCAGAGAATCAGCCAATCGCTTCACCCTGCTAGGGGCCAGAAGCTCTATATACATATAAGGATGGATAGATTAGGACTATGGGAAAGCTCTCTACGCTAGAGATAAGGGTTGATCCTAAGACAACAGCCACTAGCAATAACTACACGCCTATTCCTAAGTCACTCAAGTGTGCCGCCACGCACTACCCTGACAACATAATTAGAGAAGACTACACCATTAAGAAGCTCCGTATCCAGGCACGACACGATAAGAAACCCTTCATGGCTACTACTAAGAGCACTACCTGGAGAACCGACACCTACGAGCCTTAGGAGATAGAGGTTACGCTTCCTACCCTGATGACTCTTGATTAAGCGATAATCGCTAGCGAGCTAGAGCGTAGCTACCTTAAAGTACTCACACATCGTGACTATGCTGATACGCTAGGAAAAGCGCTTAACACGGCCGAAACTAAGCTTAACGAGGCTAGAGACGAGCTTGCTGAGCTTTATTAGCTACTAAACAACACGCTCGAGCGCGTAGCGGATTAAGAGAACAAGATTAAGACACTAAGGGTATAGACAAAGAAACCTATGCATAATATATACTCCTTCCTCTCTGCAAAGGCCAGCCTAGCGCTATTGTCAACACCAGTAAAGAAGACGCGCTTCACAGCTCTGCTACAGACCCCTTAGAACCAGGCTAGCTATATCACTATAGGACCTGATAATGGTTCTAATACAGGAGATCTTAGTAACTAAACTTCTTAAGCATTACCTTACCTACCCGCTACTCTACTAGCTACGCCTACTGTAGGCAGCCATTAAGGCAACAGCCGCTTAGCACGATTTCCTAACCCGCTAATACTTAAGAACGGCAAGGACGTCACCTTCGATTAATAGAGGGATATCTTAGAGGATAAGGTACGCGCCAACTAAGACTAGTTTACTGGAGCTAGTAAGTAAGTTACCTAGAAGAACATTATCTCTTACATGCGTACGTATACGGAGGGTCCTGCTAACCAGTACCTCTTAACACTCATACATATAATAAAAGAGAGTAAGCAGCTAGTCAGCTACTAGTATATAATAAATCGCCTAAAAAGGACGTACGGCGATTTACATAAGAGACTTAATACTTACTGTGATTTCTAGAAGCTCTATCTTAAAGACCCTACTAACTTTACTATATTCTAGGGCGACTTCTTTTACCTAGCTTAAGAACGCAGCCTGCCTGTAGACTAATGGGTAGAAGAATTTTATAAGAAGCTTCCAGACGCTCTACGTACGCAGATAGGTATTTACTAATAGTAATACTATAACTAGTATAATAAGTATATAGATTTAGTTTAAGACTTTACTAGAGAGCTAGCTCTCAGCGCTAGGAAAGCTACTAAGTAGATTAATAAAAGAATTAGAAAAACTTAGCTGCTACTAATTTAGTAGTCTTGCTTAAAAGCTAAGTATCTAACTTATATAGTAGCTACTATTATCTTACTAATACCTATCCTTAAGCTAGCTAGTTACTATAATTACGGGAAATCTAGTTACTTTATAAAAGACTACTAACTACCTACTTAAGCTATAGCTAAAGTAATTAAGCTTATAGATACTAATAAAAAGCTCTATACGCCTTAAGACACTAGTAATAATAAGAAGTTTTAGCTTACTATAGAGAAACTATTAAGAGAAGACTTACTCTAAAGAAAGTCTTTTTTCTAGAGTTACTTTCTAAAGCTACTAACTAGTTTAACTCTTACTAATTACTATTTAGTAAACTGGCTTTTACTTTACTCTATTATATCTCTACTAGTAGACTAGCTATTAAGCTAAGTAGCCTTCTTAATACTAGAGCTAGTAGTTTTATTCTAATACACCTAAAGCATATACACGCTATTAAGAAAGGGCTTAAAATAAAAACTTACTAGATAAAATCTATCCCTCTAGCTAGCTATAATAATAGACTAAATAGATAAGTAAATAAGTACTTTTAGGCTAATCTAGTACTAGATAACTACTACTTATTAATCTATTTTATTTTCTATAATACTAGCCGCCACGATCTTATAATTAGCTATAAGCTGTTTAAAGATATAGGTGTATTAATTAACTATAAGAAGTAAACATTTAAATAGCCAGATAATAAGCTAATTAATAATAAACATAATATTATTATTTTAATATAAAATTTATTAACTAAAATTAACCCCTCACACTAAGCTAATACTGACTGACGTGATAAGCTAATAAATATAGTAATTCTATAACATATCTATAAGCTACTCTAGTACTTATTCTAACATATTACATATTAAAAAAACTTTAAGAAAATAGAAGAGTAGCTTTATTTATGATAGTAGCTAGAGCTAAATAAATAAACCTTTTATTTTTAACCTATCTCACGCAAAGACCTCTTTAAGATAGGCTTTAAGATTAATATTATAAAAGCTATTACCTTTATAATATACGCATAATAGAAGGAAACTATACTAGGATATATTAGTATTTATAAAGTAGATAAGCTTATTTAGGACTGTAGAAACTTTATAAGGAAGCTTTTCTCCTAAAGCCCTAAAAACTTCTTAGTAAAACCTTTACTAGAAGGGCTCTATTAATTAAATAAGAACTTTATAGAAGAAGAGAAACTTTAATAGCTTATTAAGTAGAAACTATTTTATCTTAGCTACGCTAGCGTGATTTAGGCTTATTTTTTAAAGAAAAACTCAGACATACTACCCCCGCATTATAAAGATATTAACTATAATATTAAACTGATAGCTAAGAATATGCTAATATTAAGTTTATTATATAATATATTTTTTAAGTAGCTATAGCTTATTAAGACCTATTTAAATAACTACTTTAGATAAGGAGTTATTACTTATAGTGATACTTTATATACTTCTTTAGTACTATTTATTAAAAAGCCTAAAAAAAAGTAGCACTTCTATGTTAATTATTATAAGCTTAATACTATTATAAAAAAAAACACTTATTTAATTCTGCTAATTTAGGAGACCTTTGTCTGCCTAGTATATATAAAAGTATTTACTAAGCTTAACATATAACAGGCCTTCTATTATATACGTTTAAATAAGGATATAGAGAACTTAACTACGTTTTATACTTAGTATAGGAATTATAAGTATTACGTGTTACTATTTAGTCTCTATAATAACCCTACTATATTCTAGTATTATATTAATAAGATGCTTTATAGCTTACTAAATAACTTTTATATTATTTACCTTAATGATATTTTGATTTATTTTAAAGACTTATTATAGCATAAGGAGCACGTTACTTAGATACTAAGACATCTCCAAAACATAAACCTTTAGATAGATATTAAAAAGAGTGAGTTTACTATTACTAGAATAAAGTTCCTAGGCCTTATTATTAGCACAGAAGGGATTTAAAAGGACCTTAAGAAGGTTACTACTATATAGGAATAGCTAGTACCTATATTAATTAAAAGCCTATAATTTTTTCTAAGATTCTGTAATTTCTATAAAGCTTTTCTAAAAGACTATAAACGTATTATTTAATTGCTTACTAAGCTGCTTAAGAAGGGTATATAGTACGCTTTTAGTAAATACAAGCTAGTAGTTTTCTAGTAAGCTAAAGATTTAATACTATTAGATAATATTTTAGCTTACTACTTACCCTATCGCTAGACGCGTATAGAGATAGATGTAAGTAATAGAGTTATTATAAAGATACTATTATAGCTTTAAGAGAATAGCTTTTAGTAACTTATAGTTTTCTACTCTAAAACTATAAGCAAGCTTTAGATGAACTATGATATATATAATAAAAAAATATTAGCTATAATTTATAGCCTTTAAGAATAGCGCTTATAGCTTATAGGCTTATAGATTATAGAGTTATTTAGTACCCTAACTAACTACTATATACTAGAGTACTTTTCTATAAAGTAAGAGCTTACTCTCTACTAAATATACTAGATAATAAGTATAGTAAACTATTATCTAATACTTACTTATTATTCTAATATAGCTAATATAGTAGCCGACGCGCTCTCATATAAGTAAGAGAAACTAAAAATCTAAAAAGATAAAAATAAAGTAGCCTAAACACGTGCTTTTTTTTTAGTAGAGTAAATTAATATTAGCTTTATTAAGACCACAAGTAATAACTTAGCTATACTATTAATAAAAGATATACTAGCTATTAATATAATTAAAGTAACTATTATTAATACTTTTATAGTTTTATTTTCTTTAAATAACTCTTACTTACTAATTAATCGTATTATTGAGGTGAATTATAGCTATGAGAGTTTATAGCTATTCTAAGAGCGTACCCTTTCTAGTAACTATTTAGTATAAAAACTTAGCTAAAGCCTTCTTATATACTATAGTAAGCTAGTAGTTCCTATTTTATATTTTTTAAAGACTTATCTTATTTAAGCTATTTATACTACTTAAGTGACTACTTACTTAAGTAAGAGAAAAATAAATAAGCTACTTCATAACCACTACTACTAAAGCTGTATAGGTAAAGATATAGATAATTATATAGTTATATATAAAGCTTATAAATAGAGCTATATATTTTATAATAAGACTCTAGACTTACTTAAATCACTACTAATTCTTAAGTGAGTATAGTGAGATGTTTTTATAGACTTTAAATTCTTCTCTCTAAATAAGAAAGAATATAACTATGTTTTTATTATTATAGACTAGCTAAGTAAGCGCTACTTTTTATTATTTTACTATAAAATAACTATAGCTACTTAGGCAGCTAATATGTACTATTATTATATCTAGTAAGTATTTAGTCTGCTTAGATTAATAGTCTCTAACCATAGTCCTTAGTTCATCTTAGTATTTATAGATAAGTTATATTAACTAATAGGAATTAAGTAAAAACTCTTAACGCTATATTATCTTTAAACTAATAAAAATATTAAGGTTTTAAACTAGTATATTAACTAGCGCCTATGCCTATTTATTAATTATTATTAAGATAACTGGTTAGACCTGCTACTCTATATAGACTAGGCTTAAGCAATTCTGCTATATAAGACTATAGGCTTATTACTTTATTAAATTAAGTTTAGCTACTAGTTAATCTATTACTAGGACTGGGAGAAACGTATGAAGATATTTACTATAGTTTATAAATAGATATCTCGTGAGGAAGCGTAGAGCTACGCTAAAGCTTAATATAATATAATAAAGCTAGCTATAAAGATAGCTTAATAAGGGATTACTTAAGTATAAAAGTAATAGACTTAATAGGCTAATAAGAAGCACCGTAAGCTAGACTTCTCTATAGGAGATAAGATATACATTATACTTAAGAACTTTACTATTAGTTAACCTAGCTAGAAGCTTAACTAGCAGATATATAGATTCTATCCTATTATAGATATAAAGAGACACTTTTATTACCTTAAGCTGCTGCTATATATGCGTATATTTAATGTCTTCTATATAGATTATCTATAGAAGGCTTTTATTTACCTACTGTCTAGCTAAATTAAACCTAAGAAACCGCCTATTAAGATTAATGGGTATCTTAAGTAGCTAGTATAGGAAATTCTTAATAGCTATCTATTTTATAGCTAACTATAGTATAAAGTATTCTAGCTAGCTTATAACCTAGATTCTACCTGGTATAATACCTAAAGCTTTATAGATACTTTATATAAGATAAGAGACTACTATAAGGCCTATCTAGAGAAAGTAGGACTACTAATATAATTAAACGCCTAGTTAAAAACGTATAAAGCAAAGAAGGACCTGGAAGTAACAGAAGAAAATAATAAGATAACTTTAAAAATAAAAGTAGTATAGAAACTAGTAAGAAAGAGATTATAACCTAAAGACTTAAGGATAAGCCTTTTTTAAAAAGGGGATAATATAACGGTACTATTTACTCTACTTACTATAGACTATATAATATTATAATTAGTTATACTAGTTATGATCTAGTATAGAGCCTGGAGTATAGCTAGCTTATACTTAGGCTATATACTACCCTATTTAGAGACAAGCCCTTTTTGTATCTCTTTTCTTTCTATCTTAGTGTAGCTAAAATAGAGCTAACTTATTCTATTAATTTATATTAATATTATAATACGTAAAGACCGAGCCCGTTATCACACATATAGTAAAAAAATTTAATATAGATATTATATAAACCTATATAACATAATAAAATATCTCTAGAAAAGAGTATTCTATGTAAACTGTAGTAAAGCCTATAAAGTATAATAATAAAAAAAGTATAAGATATTCTAGAGCTATTTAGAAAAAATTTAAGTAAAAAAAATTATCTTTTTTAAGCAAATACTCCATATCTGTACTATAGGAAAAATATAAATAAAATAATTAAATCTTATATAAAGTAACTTTATTATTATAATAAGAAAAAAAAATTACTTTATTAAATAACTTATATAAAGAACTATTACTAAAAAAAAGGACTAGATAAACTCTTTTATGTAGAAATTACTAGTAGAGATATATTATAATTAAGGTTTATATTAAACACAGGCGATATACACCTAGCCTAAGTAGAAATAAATAATAATTTTAATATTAATTTAAAAAACTTTATACCTATTTTAAATAAGTAAACTTACTATTATCTAATATAACTATAGAAATATAAATTAAGGTGTATATTACTTCTTCTTTAATAGAATAATATAAGTAAAGTACTAAGTACTTATAATTTAAAAACTAGTATATACTAAAAATATTAAATTAATATACTACTTATGTGGATACGCTCTAGCTTATAAAGAAAACTCTATAATAAAAATATATTTTATAATTAGCCGAAATATTAATACTGCGTATTAAAGGCGTAAATAATATAGTTTATTTATTATAATACTCTAGCTTCACCTAAAAAAACTAGAGACTACTATTATTAATATCTATAATTTATATAAAAACTACCAACGGATGAAGACCTGACTAGAGATTAATAAAGTAATTAAGAAAATAAAAAAAGCAGTTATATTTCTTAGAAACTTTAATATATACTACTTAATATAAGAAGAAAATTATGTTGTAAGTAAAGCATAAATAAAATATCTACTTTTTAAAATAAAAGTATAAGGTCTTTAACTCACTATACTATAAAATAAACTAATATAAAAAAGGGAATAAAAAGAGAGCGTTATTAACCTTATATTTCTATTAAACATAATATATAAAAAAATTAGCTTCTATAAAACTAAGGATAGATAGGCTCTAATAAGAGACTATATATTAATATAAATCTAAATAAATATTGCTATTTATTTATAAAAGAAAAGTAAATACTACGTGCTTAAAAAACTAGATATAAAAGAATTCCTTTAAGATATTAAAAACCTTAAGTGGATAATAGCCCTGGAATTTTTAAAAGCCCTCTAGAAAGAAATCACATATACTCTTAAAATATACTATTTATGATAACGGGCTCGGTCTTCACGCGTTATAGTATAAATATAGGTTAATAAAATAAGTTAGCTTTATTTTAGCTATACTAAGATAGAAAGAAAAGAAATATAAAGAAGGCTTATCTCTAAATAAAGTGGTGTATAGCCTAAGCATAAGCTAGCTATACTCTAAGCTCTATACTAAGTCATAACTAGTATAGCTAGTTATAATATAATGTAGCTTATAGTAAATAGAGTAAGCAGTACTATTATATTACTCTCTTTTAAAAAAGACTTATTTTTAAGTCTTTAGATTATAATTTTCTTCTTACTAGTTTTTGTACTACTCTTGTCTTTGAAGCTGTCTTATTATTTTCTTCTATTATTTTCAGGTCCTCCTTTGCTTCGTATGCTTTTAACTAGGTATTTAGTTATATTAATAGTCCTACTTTCTTTAGATAGGCCTTATAATAATCTCTTACCTTATATAAGGCGCTTATAAAGCCTTAGGCGTTATATTAGGCAGGATCTAGATTATAAGCTAGCTAAAATACTTTATACTATAGTTAGTTATAGAATAAATAGCTATTAAGAATTTCCTATACTAGCTACTTAAAATACCCGTTAATCTTAATAGGTAGTTCTTTAGATTTAATTTAGCTAAACAGTAAATAAATAAAAGCCTTTTATAAACAGTTTATATAGAAAATATTAAACATACGTATATATAGTAGTAGCTTAAGGTAATAGAAGTATCCCTTTATGCCTATAATAGAATAGGGTCTGTATATCTGCTGGTTGAGCTTTTAACTAGGTTAACTAGTAATAAAGCTTTTAAGTATAATATATATCTTATCTCTTATAGAGAAGTTTAGCTTGTAGTGTTTTTTATTAGCTTATTAAGTCTATCACTCTTATACTTAAATAATCTCTTATTAAGCTATTTCTATAGCTAGCTTTATTATATTATATTAAGCTTTAGCGTAGCTCTGCGCTTTCTTATAAGACATCTATTTATAAACTATAGTAAATACCTTTATATATTTCTCCTAGTTCTAGTAATAGATTAGCTAGTAGCTAAACTTAATTTAATAGAATAATAAGTCTATAGTCTTATATAGCAGAATTACTTGAGCCTAGTTTATATAGGGTAGTAGATTTAACTAGTTATCTTAATAGTAATTAATAAATAAACATAAGCGCTAGTTAATGTACTAGTTTAAAACCTTAGTATTATTATTAGTTTAAGAGTGATATAGTGTTAAGAGTTTTTACTTAATTCCTATTAGTTAGTATAATTTATCTATAAATACTAAAGTAAACTAGGGACTATAATTAGAGACTATTAATCTAAGCAGACTAAATACTTACTAGATATAATAATAGTACTTATTAGCTATCTAAGTAGCTGTAGTTATTTTATAGTAAAATAATAAAAAGCAGTACTTACTTAGCCGGTCCATAATAATAAAAGCGTAGTTATATTCTTTCTTATCTAAAAGAAAGGACTTAAAGTCCATAAAGACATCTTACTATACTTATTTAGGGATTAGTAGTAATTTAAGTAAGCCTAAAGTCTTATTATAAGGTACATAACTCTATCTATAAGCTTTATATATAGTTATATAATTATTTATATTTTTACTTATATAGCTTTAGTAGTAGTGGTTATGAAGTAGTTTATTTATTTTTCTCTTACTTAAGTAAGTAGTCACCTAAGTAGTATAAATAGCTTAAATAAAGTAAGTTCTTAAAAAGTATACAGTAGAGACTACTAGCTTATTATAGTATATAAAAAGGTTTTAGTTAAGTTTTTATGCTAAGTATTTACTAGAGAGAGTATACTCTTAGAATAGCTATAAACTCTCATAACTACAATTCACCTTAATAATACAATTAATTAGTAAGTAAGGGTTATTTAGGGGCGGTAAGACTATAAAAGTATTAGTAGTAATTACTTTAATTATATTAATAGCTAACATGCTTTTTACTAATAATATAGCTAGGTTATTACTTATAGTCTTAATAAAGCTAATATTAATTTACTCTACTAAAAAAAGGCACGTATTTAGGCTATTTTATTTTTATTTTTTTAAATCTTTAGTTTCTTTTGCTTGCGCGAGAGCGCGTCAGCTACTATATTAGCTATACTAAAGTAATAAATAAGTATTAAGTAATAGTTTACTATATTTATTACTTAGTATATCTAGCAGGGAGTAAGCTCTTACTTTATAGAGAAATATTCTAACATATAATAGTTAGTTAGAGTACTAAATAACTCTATAGTCTATAAGCCTATAAGTTGTGAGTGCTATTCTTAAAGGCCGTAAATTATAGCTAATATCTCTTTATTATATATATTATAGTTTATCTAGGGCTTACTTATAGTTTTAGAGTAGAAAATTATAAATTACTAAAGACTATTCTCTTAGAGCTATAATAGTATCTCTATAATAACTTTATTACTTACGTCTATCTCTATACGCGTCTAACAGTAGGGTAAGTAGTAAGTTAAGATATTATCTAATAGTATTAGATTTTTAGCTTACTAAAAGACTATTAGCTTGTGTTTACTAAAAGTATACTATATACCCTTCTTAAGTAGCTTAGTAAGTAATTAGATAATGTGTTTATAGTTTTTCAGAAAGGCTCTATAGAAATTACAGAATTTTAGAAAGGATTATAGGCTTTTAATTAATATAGATACTAGCTATTTCTATATAGTAGTAACCTTCTCAAGGTCCTTTTAAATCTCTTTTATGCTAATAATAAGGCCTAGAAACTTTATTCTAATAATAGTAAACTCGCTTTTCTTAATTTCTACTTAGAGGCTTATGTTTTAGAAATATTTTAATACCTAAGTAATATGCTCCTCATGCTATAACAAGTCTTTAAAGTAAATTAGAATATTATTAAAGTAAATAGTATAGAAGTTATTAAGTAGGTTATAAAGCACTTTATTAATATAATATTAGAATATAATAGGATTATTATAGAGGCCAAATAGTAGCACACAGTACTTATAGTTTTTATATTAAATATAAAATATAGTTAGGTTCTCTATATCTTTATTTAGACGTATATAATAAAAGGTCTGTTATATATTAAGCTTAGTAAACACTTTTATACGTGCTAGCTAGGTAAAAGTTTTCTAAATCAGCAGAATTAGATAGGTATCTTTTTTAGTAATAGTATTAAACTTATAATAGTTAACATAAAAGCGCTACCTTTTTTTAGACTTTTTAGTAAATAATACTAGAAAAGTATATAAAGCATTACTATAAATAATAATACTTTATTAAAGGTAGTTATTTAAATAGGCCTTAATAAGCTATAGCTGTTTAAAAGATATGTTATATAATAAACTTAATATCAGCATATTCTTAGCTATTAGTTTAATATTATAGTTAATATCTTTGTAATGCAGGGGAAGCATGTCTGAGTTCTTTTTTAAAAAATAAACTTAAATTATACTAGTATAACTAGAGTAGAATAGCTTTTATTTAATAAGCTACTAAAGTTTCTTTTCTCCTGTAAGGTCTTTATTTAAGTGATAGAACCCTTCTAGTAAAGCCTTCCCTAAAAGATCTTTAAGGCTTTAGGAGAAGAGTTCTAGGTCTAGTGGGCTAAGCTTATCTCTATAATTCTAAATAAGCTTATCTACTTTATAAATACTAGTATACTCTAGTATAGTTTCTTTTTACTATACGTATATTATAAAGGTAATAGCTTTTATAGTATTAATTTTAAGACCTGCTTTAAAGAGGTCTTTGTATAAAATAAGCTAAAAATAAAAAGTCCACTTACTTAGCTCTAGCTACTATTATAGGTAAAGCTATTTTTTTATTTTCTTAAGATTTTTTTACTATACTATATACTAAGATAAGCGCTAAGATAGTTTATAGATATATTATAAAATTACTATATTTATTAGCTCATCACGTTTGTTAGTATTAGCTTAGTGTGAGAAATTAATTTTAGTTAATAAACTTTACATTAAAATAATAATATTATACTTATAGTTAATTAGTTTATTATCTGGCTATTTAAGTGCTTACTTTTTATAATTAATTAAAGTACCTATATCTTTAAACAGCTTACGGCTGATTATAAGATTATAGCGGCTAATATTACAGAAAATAAAATAAGTTAATAAATAATAGTTATCTAGTATTAGATTAGCCTGGAAGTATTTATCTATTTATTTATTTAGTTTACTGTTATAGCTAGCTAGGGGGATAGATTTTATTTAATAAGTTTTTATCTTAAGCCCTTTCTTAATAGCGTGTATGTGCTTTAGGTGTATTAAAATAAAATTACCAGCTCTAGTATTAAGAAAACTACTTAGCTTAATAGCTAGTTTACTAGTAGAGATATAATAAAACAGCATAAGAGCTAGTCTACTAAATAGTAATTAGTAAAAATTAAACTAGTTAATAGCTTTAGAGAGTAACCTTAAGAAAAAGACTTTCTCTAAAATAAGTCTTTTCCTAATAGTTTCTTTATAGTAAGCTAAAACTCTTTATTATTACTAGTATCCTAAGGCGTATAAAGTTTTTTATTAATATTTATAAGCTTAATTACTTTAGCTATAGCTTAAATAAGTAGTTAGTAGTCTTTTATAAAGTAACTAGGTTTTCCACAATTATAGTAACTAGCTAGCTTAAGGATAGATATTAGTAAAATAGTAATAGCTATTATATAAGTTAGGTACTTAGCTTTTAAATAAGACTACTAACTTAGTAGTAGTTAAGTTTTTCTAGTTCTTTTATTAATCTACTTAGTAGCTTTTTTTAGTGCTAAGAGCTAGCTCTCTAGCAAAGTCTTAAGCTAAATTTATATACTTATTATATTAATTATAATACTATTATTAATAAATGCCTATTTGCGTACGCAGAGCGTCTAGGAGCTTTTTATAAAATTCTTTTACTTATTAGTTTATAAATAAACTATGTTCTTAAGTTAAGCAGAAAAAGTTACTCTAAAATATAATAAAATTAGTAAGGTTTTTAAGATAGAGCTTTTAGAAATTACAGTAAGCATTAAGTCTCTTATATAAATTACTATATATTCTCTTTAAGTAATTTATTATATACTAGTAGCTAACTAGCTACTTACTCTCTTTTATTATATATATAAGTGTTAAAAGGTACTGGTTGGCAGAACTCTCTCTATATATATATATATATAAAAGATAATATTCTTTTAGGTAGCTTACTTATTAGCTTTAGTAAACTAGTCTTAGTTAGTACGTACCTTATCCTTTAGGATATCTCTTTATTAATTAAAGGTAATATTCTTACTATTCTTAAGTATTAGTAGGTTAGGAAATTATGCTAAGTAGCTATTATCTTAATAACTACCTATAATAAGCATAACTAGTAGAGTAATAGATAGATAGAATAATATTTAAGAAGTTTAATTACTAAGATCTTCTATATTAGAACTATTGTTAGGTCCTATAGCGATATAGCTAGCTTAATTTTAAGAGGTCTATAATAGAGCTATAAAGTATATCTTTTTTATTAATATTAATAATAACGCAAGACTAGCCTTTACAGAGAGAAAAAAGTATATATTATATATAGATTTCTTTATTTATACTCTTAGTGTTTTAATTTTATTTTCTTAATCTACTACGTGCTTAAGCGTGTTATTTAGTAGCTAATAAAGCTTAGTAAGCTTATCTCTAGTCTTATTAAGCTTAGTTTTAGCCATATTAAACGCTTTTCCTAGTATATTAATATAGTTATAATATATAAGTACTTTAAGATAGCTATACTCTAACTCACTAGTAATTATTACTTAATTAAGAGTTATTAGGGTAGGAAGCGTAATCTCTATTTCCTAAGACTTATAGATATTAGTTTCTTAAATAGTGCTTTTAGTAATAACTATAAAAAATTTCTTATTATATCATGCCTAAATACAGAGCTTCTTAATAGTATAGTCTTTTTTAATTATATTATTAGAGTAGTGCGTAGCGGTATATTTAAGTAACTTAAAAATAAATATATAGTTATTACTAGTAACTATTATTTTAGAATTAACTCTCATCTCTAGCATAAAGAGCTTTCTTATAGTTTTAATCTATTTATTCTTATATATATATAACGCTTCTGGCTTTTAGTAGGGTGAAGTAATTAACTAATTTCTTAATATAAAAAAGATAGACTAGTAGTGCTTATGAGGGTTAGTATTTCTAGTAAAAAAAAAAAAGTTAAAGAGAGAAGTGTTCACTAAAGCTTTTATAACTCTCTTTTAATTTAATAAGTATATTATCTACTATTATAGGTTTTTTAGTTACTTACTAAGTTACTTTTAAGGCTTACTATTATAAAGCTTATATAGACTATTACTTAGGGTTTTAATTACCTACTACTATAGGGCTTTTTAGTAGAGATTATATACTTAATAAACTAATAACTTAGCATAATTATATAATTAATTCTCTAGAAGCAGTTATTAATAAATTAAATGCTTAAGTTAATTACGCAGGTTGACCTTAATATTATACCACTATTATCTAGCTAAATAAGAGTAATCTTAGTATAATATAATAACAAGCTTAGTCTTTACGTGTTGTAGTATAAATATAGGTTTATAAAATAAGTTAACTCTATTTTAGCTATACTAAAATAAGAAGAGAAAAGATATAAAGGAGGCTTGTCTCTAAATAAGGCGGTATATAGTCTAAGTATAAGCTAGTTATACTCTAAGCTCTACGCTAGGTTATAGCTAGTATAGCTAGTTATAATATTATATAGTTTATAGTAAGCAGAGCAAGCAGCACTGTCACACTATTTATATATAAAATCTAGTTTATAAGTGTGTAGAATATAATTACTAAAAGCAACCTAGCTTCTTATAATATTAAATAAATAAAATACTAATATTATAATTATAAAGAAAATAATAACTATTAAAGCTATAAGGCACTGTCTAACCAGCTTTAGAAAGAAATCTAAAAAGTAAGATAAAATAACTAAAGGTAATTTATATAAGAATTTATAGTAAATTCTATAAAACTATATAATAAGAAGCTATAGACTCTCTTAAGGTGAAGTAAAAAAAGTATTAATATAATAAAAAATAATCTCTATTTTTTTAATTTTAAAAGTTTAATTAGTAACTCTTTTACTAAAAATAACACTATAAAGACAGAGATTTTAGCTAAGAAGTTTTTTCTAAATATAAGTGAAGCTAATTTAGAAGATATTAATAATAAAATATAGCTAGAGTACACCTAAATTAATATTAACTTATATATATCTAAGAAGATAATAAGTAATTTAATTATAAAATTTCTAAATAGAAAAGCCCTAAGCCCTAATAGTATACTAAATAAAATTCTAAAAATTATATTTTTATTAATAGCTTAGAAGCTTGTATAGGCGGTTTACTAGTACCTTAAAAACAGAATAATATTAATATATTTTAAAGAATTAATTATAATCGCTTTATATAAAAAAGGTAAGACGGATTTTTTTTTTCTAAAAAGCTATTAACTAATCACGCTAGAAAACACCCTAGCTAAGGTAATTAAGAAATAAGTAGTAGATATAATAGTAGTAACTACTAAGAAATATAAACTACTTTTTTAGAACTAAATAAGAGCAAGAAAGAAGCGCTTAATGCTTTTAGTAATTAGTATACTTATTTTTAATATTTAAACAGCATGAAGAGCATGCTTAGGCTATATTATCTTAATACTAAACTTAAATCTAGCTAAAGCTTTTAACAACGTCTCCTATAAATATCTACTATATATTCTAAGGAAGAAGAGGCTACTAGAATAGATAATTTACTTTATATAAAGCTTTATAATTACTTAACAAACATACATTACATTTCCTGAGTATTAAAGTAAGTGGATTTAAATATAAATAGGTATCCTATAGGGATCCCTACTTTTACTAATTTTATTTCTTTTCTTTATATTAAAGCTTTTAAAGGAGTTTTAGTGATTAAATAGTAATACACTAGTATTTAGCTTTATTAATAATATAAATTTTATCTTATAAAGAAACTTAGCTACTAAGAATTGCTAATACCTAATAGCTATATATAATTAATATATAGTATAAGCTAAACACTATAAAGCTATATTCATACTAAAAAAATACTAGCTTATATATTTTACTAAGAAAAGACGCTATAATAGCGTAGACCTAGCGTTAATAGTATAAATTACTAGTTATAAAACCACTCTCTAAAGCTTAAGTATATATATTCTTAGGGTCTAAGTAGACCTAAAGCTTTAATAAAAAGAATATATTTATAAAATAGTAAAGAAAGGTATAGTAGTTTTTAAAGCTATATTATAAATTACTATATTAATATAAGGCCTATCTATAAGACGCTTATGTCTTTTATATATGATAATTATCCACCCAATAATGCTCTACAGTGCCTAGATATAGGGAATTTATAATAATAGTAATTTAATAATAAAAAATCTTATTTTACTGTTTTAAAAGACTTAAAACTAGTATCTCTATAAAATTATAAGAGTATATAAGAGAATACTAATAGTAACTATTAAAAAAGAGATAGTAATTCTACTAATTACACTTTATATAAATACTATAGTTTTCTAGAGGACTCTAGATACTAGCTAGGATCTAATAAAAAAAAATAATAAACACTCTTAATAATATCTAGACATTATTAGTAAGTTAATAGTGGATTATAATATAACCACTAACTTCACTAGAAAAGCTTTAAAACTAGGTAAAAGAATATAAGAAAGAAGTTCTAGTCTATTCTATAAAAGAAATCTCTAGAAATTATTAGCACTAATAGGAATAGAGACGTGTAGGAGAAATATAAGTATATTATATTAATAGCTATTAATATCACTAGCGCACAGCTACCCTTACCTTAAAGTAAATAAATATAAAATAATAATACTAATAGTAAAATATAGTAAAAGAATAGATAATAATTACTTAGTATATTTTATAAGAAATACTTATAATCTAATTTTATAAAAGACTTTTAAAGGTAGAAGCTATTACTTTATTTTTATTATATATAAAAGTCCTTAGCCTCAACGCCTGGTTAGTAAAAATAGGGGTCTTAAATAAGTTCTTATAATATAAATACAGCTAGCTAGTATAAACTATATACTATATTCTTTTTTATTATCTTAAGCTTAAGAGAACTAAACTAATAGCATTATTCTTATTAAAATAACTAGAAAAAATATTAAGCTAAAGAGATAGTACTTAAGTAGCTATAAAATAGTTTATAAAATTAAAAATACTTATATAGTTCTATATAGTAAAAGTAATTAATACTAAGAAAATAGACTACTTCCGCCTATTCTAGAGCCTACACTAATAGTAGGAGACAGAAAAAAGAGGTATAAGAAAAAAAAGAAATAAAATCATCTATAAAATACAGACATAATAGCTAAAAATATAGACTTTATAAAAAATAAAATAGTAAAAAAAAAGTATTATAATAGTAGAGCATTAACGCCCCTTTAGTGTAGTATATTAATAAATTTTCTTATTAGTAAGTTTTTTCTATAAAAGGAATTAGCCTATATAAACCCATTAAAAGAACTAAATTAAATAGTAAATAGAAATAATAATAAAAACTTTAACTATTTTAATAACTTAATTTAGTTATAACGTATTTTATAGATGAGCTATATATATAAGTGAGTTATACACTTTACTAAAAAAATACTAACTATTAAGCTTTTAGCATAATACCTTAACAAGATAACACTTAATTAATTTATAATAAAAAGAGAATAGCTTTTACTATTTTAGCTATTAGTTAATATTAATTTAAAAGCATGTAATATATAATAGATATATATAATATTACTAAATTAATACTTAAGTTATAACGTGCTGGAGTCCTTTTATGATGTAATTATAAGCCTAATTTAAAGAAACTTACTAAGCTAGAGGAATATGTTATTATTAAATACATTCTTAACCTAAATTCCTATAGGTTTTTATTTAAGCTTATTTATGTAAGAGAGATAGTTAATTAACTATCTACTTAGTACTCTATTAGTATAATTAGTAAGATCTAGTCTAATAGCTTTATAAACTAAACTCTAGAAATTAAAATAGCCTATAATTAAAAGTACGACTACTAGAGAGCTTTATATAAAGATTTTACTATTATTAAGCTATAATTTAACCTTATATATTATATAATTAAAAAGTATAGTATTACTAAAAAAGATATCTATAACTTTAATAAAACTAGCTTTTAGATAGGCGTTATTATGACTAGTAAAATAGTTATAAACTCTAAAAAACACTACTAGCTAAAAGCTATATAGCTAGATAATTATAAATAGGTTATAGTAATTTAAGGTGTTAATACCTAAGAATAAATAATTCTATTATTTATTATTTTTACAGGAAAGCACTATCTTTCTGCTTGGTATTAGAATAATATTATACTACTAAATTAGCCTATTTTACTAAGTAGTAATAGCTAGATAACTAATAAGCATAATATTAAGTAATTATAGTATTTTAAAAAATATATAAAGAATTATATAGTAAACGTATGTTACCCGCTAATTATTAATAGCTATAAAAGTTACAACTCACTCAAATTTCAGCAGCTCTATAAAGAGAAAAGTATTATTATACTTTATATACTATTATATTCATCATATCTACTTTAGCCGCTTAATATAGGCTGTTTTGTATTTCTAAAAATAATATATAAGTAATAGATTAAAGATTTTATGTGTTATTATATTTACTATATTACTAAGCTTACGTTCCTACTAATATTTAGAGCTATTTATTAGAACTTAATTATAAAAAGTAATATTTATATAAGCTTTTAAAATACTAGCTTAATCCTATATAACCTAAATATAGTGCTTTTAAAGCTTGATATTAGGCTATAAATATTATTACTACTAGTAAAAGAAAACCTCCCCTAGTAGTTAAAAACATCTAGTAATACTACTAAACTAGGTTCTTAAACGGCTTTAGTTTATAAGTAAATTTAAAAATATTAAAATAGCTTATTTAGTTTAATTATTAATTTACTAAATTAGCTTATTAAAAGTGTTAAGCTAATAATATATTTAGTAGTACTACTATACTTAGAAAATACTAGTCTTTAGAAAGTAAATAAGGCTACAGCATAACATAAAAAGCATAAAAGAAAATAAATTTAAAAGAAAGAAATATTAATAAGTGCAGAGAACCTAGAGCTAATTATTTAAGCTAATATTAATATACAAATTAAAAATAAAGAGTGCTAGAGTAGAAAGTATGTAAGAGTAAATATACTATAATAAAAATATTATAAATATTATAGCAAGATAGAGTATAACTTAAGAATATATAAAAATACTAAGAAATAAATTAACTATATATAATTTAAATGGCATTATAATAGCTCCTAGTATTATAAGGTTATTAGTTTATAAAGTTATAAAAACTTAGTAGAGTGCGTAGCTCGCCTATATATATAACTCACCTATAAAATACGTTAATTTAAAATATATAATTTATAATATTAAAAAAAAATTGATTTTTTTTATAAAAATAAGTAATATTAAAAATATAGTAAAAACTTATTAAAATATATATTATAACTACTTAAGTACATATTAAAAACTAATTTTAATTATTTAAAATAATTATTTAAAAAATATTAGTTTTATAGTTTAAATAATATAAAATAAAAACTATAATATATATATATATATATATATATATATATATATATAAAATTTAAATTATTTACTATTAGTTTTATTTTATTATTAAGTATATATAAACTCTTTTTAATTAAATAAAATAAAGGTTTTTAATATAAAACTTTAAAAAAAAAATTATACTAAAGTTTTTTATATTTTTATTAATTAAAATTTTTTTATGTAATTAAGCTTTAGTTTATACTAAAAAAAATACTAAAACCTTTTTATATAATTAATATTTATTACTAAAAATATTAACTTTTTACTAGTTAAATTTATAGTTTACTAGCTTAGTATTTTTTACTATATATAGTTTTTACTTACTTTTAAAAATTTTACGTTTTTAGTTTATATAAATTTTAATTCTAGTAATAATACTTTAAAACTTTAACTATTTTATATATAACTTTTTTAATATAGTTTTTATAATACCACTTATTTAGTACTATATTTTTAGTATAACTTTTTTAGTATAGTTTTTTTAATATAATATTTTTAGTATAACTTTTATAATATTATTTTTTAATACTTTTTTTTTTAATACTAGCTTTTTTTTAATATTACTTTTTTTTTAATATTACTTTTTTTTAATATTACTTTCTTTTTAATATTATTTTTTTATACTATTTTGTTATTACTATTTTCTTAATATAGCTTTTTTATACTCCTTATTATTAAATATTATAAAGTTTTTTTATATTTATATTATCTCTAGTAGTTTAAAAGTTACTAATATTTTATTTTTTAGTATTAAATTAGTTATTTTTTAAAAATAAATTTAAAAAATTATTTGTTTTTAATTAAAACTTTTAATAAAAGCTTTAACTAGTGAAAAAGTTTAATTAGTAAAATTAATAATAAGAATATAATATATTAAATTAAAAAAATAACTTATTTACTTAAAATTTATTTAAAAAAAAAACTAGAAAATTTTATTAATTATAAAAAACAATTTTATATAAACTATAACGTTAGTACTAATTTTATAATAAAATTAAAGCTAAATGTACTAATTAGTATATTAAATAAAATTAAAATAGTTATTAACTAATAGTATATAGTTTTTATTAATAACTTTTTATTTAATTTTATATTTAATAAATTAGCTATTACTTTAATTAATTAAAACATGTAACATTAAATTTAATAGTTTATAAAAATATATATATATTAGTTATAAAATTTATAAAAACTAAATTTATATAAAAACTAAGTTAATATAATAATTAAATTTATGTAAATATAAAAAGTAAAATAAAATTCTTTTTATTAATTTATTATATTAAAATAGAAAAAACAAAAATATTAACTTTTATATATTAGTAATTACCTATAAAGCTTTTTAAAGTTATTGTTTTAAACATATTTTTTTAAGCTTTTAATATTTTAACCTTTATTTATAAAGAGAAATAAACTGTTTTTTATAAATAAATAAATATTTTTATTTTTAAATACTATTTTGTTAAAATTAATTAAACTTTTATTATAAAAATAAAAAAGTTATTAAAGTAATATTTTACTTAATTATAATATTTAAAAAATAGTAAAATGTATAAAAAATCTGAAATTAATACATAATATTTATACTTTTATAGTCTTTTTTTTTGTTTTCTATATACTTGTCTTTTTTATAGCTATAAAAAAACAAGTATTTTTATAGTAAAGTATAATTTATTAATAATTTATACTATTTTATAAAAGTTATAAAAAAAGTAAAATATAGTTTAAACTAAAAATAAGTAAGCAAAGAAACTAAACTATAAGTTAATTAAATTAAATTATTTTCTATTTTAATAAAATAAACGAACTAGAAAATAAACTAAATAATAAAAAAGTATAGTTTTAAATAGTAAGTTAAAAAATATTATTTTAAAAAAAAGCTACATTCAAATTAAAATATAGTAAAAAAAGTAAAGTTATAATTATAGTTAGTTAAAACTAATTTTTTATTTAAGTAAATAAAAGAAAATAAACTAAAAAATATTATTATAAAAAATAGAATTTAAAAAAAAACTATATTATTAAAATTAAAACATAATTAAAGTAAAAAAGCTATAACGTATTTTATAAGTGAGCTAGTTAAATAAGTGAGCTAATTAATTTACTAAGACTATATATTAAGATATTTAATATCATAATATCTCTACCTACTAACCTATAATTAATTCCTAAAGAAGCTTAAATATAGCTTGCTATTTAAGCTCTTAAAATAGGCTAAATATTTAGCTTTTAATCTACTATATGTACTTTTAATATTCCTTTCTTAAGCCTATAAACGCGACATGCTGGAATTACTTCATGATATAATATTAAGCCCAATTCAATAAATCTAATAGTAACTAAAGAGAAGGTAATAAAATAGTATATACTTAAGCTAAATTTAAGAGAATTTACCCCTCCGCTTAATGCTGTTTAAGAGATAGCTAATAAACTATTAGCTAAGTAAAGAAAAGACCTAGTAAGTATAAACTAACCACATAACTTTATTAAGTGCACTATAGGGCTTAAAATAAAGTACAATCAGAAACTAGACTACTAGTATTATAAATAGAAAGAACTAGTAATTATACAAGCTTAGTTTAACCTTATACGTAATGTAAAGACTAAATATAATATATAAGATAAAAATATATATAACTTTAATAAATCTAGCTTTCAGATGGGTATAATAACTTAGTAAAAAGTTATTATAGGCTCTAAAAAACGGCATCAACTAAAAGCTATTTAGCTAGGTAACTAGAAGTAGGTTATAGTAATCTAAGGTATTAGCATATTAGAGTACACGCTTCTACCCTTTATTATCTATAAAGATAAAAACTATTTTTCTACCTGGTACTAGGAAGTTAACATACCATCCTAATGGGCATTCAGGGTCTCTAATAACGGCTAGATAATAAATAAGCTTAGTTTCTAGTAGTTAAAGCACTTTAATACGTATACAAAAGAGCGTACTATAGGTGTATACCGTCTATTAATTCTAAACAGCCACAAAAGCCATAACTCGCTGGAATTTACTAAATACTGTAAAGAGAATAAGATAGTTACTTTATATATGCTACTATATTCATTATATATCTTATAGCTATTAAATGTTAGTTATTTTTTACTATTAAAGATAGCGTATAAGCGCTAAGTTAAGAAGCTAATACATAACTAGTTTAACTATATTATGAAAATAGAGTTCTTATCAGCCTTCTGGGACGCATTTAATGCGTCTATTACTAAAAAGAATATCTAAGGAAGTTTTCAAGGTGCTGGCCTAGTTTTATTTAATCTAAATAAGATAATATTAAAGCTTAACGTTTAATTACGTACGTTTATACTCCCTACCGTATAAGATACCTTATGGCAGTTGAAAATCTCTAGTAACCACTTTAAATTTAGGTCGCAATTAAAGCTGATTAGCGATAAGTTAGGTAGCTTATTATCTTTCTTAAAGGAAGAGTTTAATTAGCTTATTAAAGGCACCTTTTTAATAGCTTATTAAATAGTGTTATGGCGCGATTGAATTACTAAGCTTAAAGTAGCTAATAAGGTTATAAACTAACAGAAACAGCGTAAAAGAAAGCGTATCTAGTAAGAAAAAGTCCTTACCTTTAAGGCTAGCTTATAATTAGTTACTAAGAAATCTATTACTATAACTTCTAGTAGTAAGAAAAGTTAGGGTAACGTTAGAGTAGATAGAATTAAATTAACTTAAAGGCACTATAGAAACTGCGGCGGGACTAGGCATAATACTTAAATATACTAAATTAATAAAGAATCTACTATAGAATCCAGCAACGATGAGGAATTAGAGGTAGATTATAGTAGAATAAAGTAGTTTATTATATAGTTTATTATATTTAGTGTGGTCTTAGTAAATTAATTAGCTCACTTATTTAACCAGCTCACTTATAAAATACGTTAACTATAATTAGTTAAATAAACTTATTTATTTACTTAAAAAATAAGAAGTAAACTTAAAATAATAGTATAAAGTTTAATAAAAAATAATACTATAAATAAAAATATAATGTTTTTTAATATTATAATTATAAGTATAAAGTATATTACAGCTTGTAATTTTATATAAGTAATTATTATTATTATTTCTATTTACCGCCTAATTTAGTCCTCTTAATGGGTTTATATAGGCTAATTCCTTTTATAAGAAAAACTTCTTAATAAGAAAATCTATTAATATACTATATTAAAAAAGCGTTAATGCTTTATTATTATAGCATTTTTTTCTACTATCTTATCTTTTATAGGGTTTATATTTTTAGCTATTATGTTTATATCTTATAAGTAATTTTATTTTATTTTTTTCTTTATACTCTTTTTTTCTATCTCCTACTATTAGTCTAGGCTCTAGAATGGGCGGAAGTAGTTTATTTTCTTAGTATTAATTACTTTTACTATATAAAACTAAGTAAGTATTTTTAATTTTATAAACTATTTTATAGCTACTTAAGCATTATCTCTCTAGCTTAGTATTCTTTCTAATTATTCTAATAAGAATAATACTATTAGTTTAGTTCTTTTAAGCTTAAGATAGTAGAGAAAAATATAATATATAGTCTACACTAGCTAGCTATAGTTATACTATAGAAACTTCTTCAAAACCCTTATTTTTACTAGCTAGGTGTTAAGGCTAAGGACTTTTGTATATAATAAAAGTAAAATAATAGCTTCTACCTTTAGAAGTTCTTTATAGAGTAGGATTATAAGTATTTCTTATAGAGTATATTAGATAGTTAGTATCTATTTTTTTTACTACACTTTACTATTAGCATTACTACTTTATATTTATCTACTTTAAAATAAAGATATACACTAGTAATATTAATGGCTACTAATATAATATACTTATATTTTCTTTATATATTTTTATCTCTATTAGTGCTAGTAGTTTCTGGAGGTTTCTCTTATAGAATAAACCAGGACTTCTTTCTTATATTTTTTTACCTAGTTTTAAAGCTTTTCTAGTGGAATTAGTAGTTATATTATAATCTATTATCAACTTTCTAGTAATATTTAGATATTATTAAGAGTGTTTATTATCTTTTTTTTTTACTAAATTCTAGCTAGTGTCTAGAGTCCTCTAGAGAGCTATAGTATTTATATAAAATATAATTAATAAAACTACTATCTTTTTCTTAATAGCTATTATTGGTATTCTCTTATATACTTCTATAATCTTATAAAGATATTAGTTTTAAGTCTTTTAAAGCAGTAGGATAAGGTTTTTTACTATTAAATTACTATTATCATAAATTCCCTATATCTAGGCACTGTAGAGTATTATTAGGTGGATAACTACTATATATAGAAAACATAAACGTCTTATAAATAGGCTTTATATTAATATAGTAATTTATAATATAGTTTTAAAAACTACTGTGCTCTTTTTTACTACTTTATAAATATATTCTTTCTATTAAAACTTTAGGTCTACTTAGACTCTAAGAATGTATATACTTAAGCTTTAAAGAGTGGCTTTATAACTAGTAATTTATACTATTAATACTAAGTCTACGCTATTATAGCGTCTTTTTCTAGTAAAATATAGCTTTATAGTATTTAGCTTATACTATATATTAATTATATATAGCTATTAGACGTTAGCAATTCTTAGTAGCTAAATTTTCTTATAAGATAAAATTTATATTATTAATAAAGCTAAATGCTAATATATTACTATTTAATTACTAAAACTCTTCTAGAAGCTCTAATATAAAGAAAAGGAATAAAATTAGTAAAAGTAGGAATCTCTATAAAATTCCTATTTATATTTAAATCTATTTATTTTAATACTTAATAAATGTAATGCACGTTTGTTGAGTAATTATAAAGTTTTATATAAAGTAAACTATCCATTCTAATAGCCCCTTCTTTCTTAGAATATATAGTAAATGTTTATAGAAGATGTTATTAAATGTTTTAGTTAGATTTAGACTTAGTATTAAAATAACGTAGCCTAAACACACTCTTTATGCTGTCTAAATACTAGAGATAAGTATACTAATTACTAAAAGTATTAAGCGCTTCTTTCTTACTCTTATTTAGTTTTAAAAAAGTAGTTTATATTTTTTAGTAGCTGCTGCTATTATATCTACTACTTATTTCTTAATTATCTTAACTAGAGTATTTTCTAACGTGATTAATTAGTAGCTTTTTAGAAAAAAGTAATTCTTCTTACCTTCCTTACATAAAGTAATTATAATTAATTCTTTAAGGTATATTAATATTATTTTACTTTTAAGATACTAGTGGACCGCCTGTGTAAGCTTCTAAGCTATTAATAAAAGTATAATTTTTAAGATCTTATTTAGTATACTATTAGGGCCTAGAGCTTTTTTATTTAGAAATTTTATAATTAAATTACTTATTACCTTTTTAGATATATATAGGTTAATATTAATTTAAGTATTCTCTAGCTATATTTTATTATTAATATCTTCTAAATTAGCTTCACTTATATTTAGGAAAAACTTCTTAGCTAAAATTTCTATCTTTATAGTGTTATCTTTAGTAAGAGAGTTACTAATTAAGTTTTTAAAATTAAAAAAATAAAGATTATTTTTTATTATATTAATACTTTTTCTACTTCTTTTTAAGAGAGTTTATAGTTTTTTATTATATAGTTTTATAGAGTTTGCTATAAGTTCTTGTATAAATTATCTCTAGTTATTTTTTTTTACTTTTTAGATTTTTTTTTAGAGCTGGTTAGATAGTACTTTATAGCTCTAATAGTTATAGTTTTTTTTATAGTTATAATATCAGCACTTTATTTATCTAATATTTATAAGAAATTAGATTACTTTTAGTAACTATATCCTACACACTTATAAGCTAGGTTTTATATATAGATAGTAAATCTTAAAAGTATATATAATTCGTTTCTAAAGGGCTTCTAGAAATTCCGGAGCTATTATCTACTTAAGGTTTTTAATATCTTAAAGGAATTTTTTTATATCTAGTTTTTTAAATATATAGTGTTTACTTTTTTTTATAAATAAATAGCAGTATTTATTTAGATTTATATTAGTATATAATCTCTTATTAGAGCTTACTTATCCTCAGTTCTATAAAAGCTAACTCTTTTATATATTATATCTAATAAAAATATGAGGTTAATAATGCTCTCTTTTTATTCTCTTTTTTATATTAGTTTATTTTATAGTATAGCGAGTTAAAGACCTCATGTTTTTA
The DNA here is from genome assembly GCA_010093925.1 of Zopfia rhizophila CBS 207.26. Lineage (NCBI taxonomy): Eukaryota > Fungi > Ascomycota > Dothideomycetes > Zopfiaceae > Zopfia > Zopfia rhizophila. The sequence continues at coordinate 421,410 of ML994621.1, forward strand.
TTTTAAAAAATAGATATTCTATTTATATTTCGCTTATAATATAGCTTTTCTCTTATATTAAGTAGTGTATATTAAGGTCTCTAAGAAATATAACTTTTTCTTTTACTTTTTTAATTATTTTATTAATCTCTAGTTAGGTCTTCATCCGTTAGTAGTCTTTATATAAATTATAGATATTAATAATAATAGTCTCTAATCCCTTTAAGTGAAGCTAGAGTGCTATAATAAATATACTATATTATTTATACCTCTAATACATAATATTAATATTTTAGTTAATTATAAAGTATATTTTTATTATAGAGTCTTTTTTATAAGCCAGAGCGTATCCATATAAGTAGTATATTAATTTAGTATATTTATTATATACTAGTTCTTAGATTATGAGTACTTAGTACTTTGTTTATGTTATTCTATTAAAGAAAGAGTAATATACACCTTAATTTACGTTTTTATAGTTATATTAAATAATAGTAAGTTTACTTATTTAAGGTAGGTAAAAAGTTTTCTATGTTAATATTAGAATTATTATTTACTTCTATTTAGGCTAGGTATATATTGCCTGTGTTTAATATAAATCTTAATTATAATATATCTCTACTAGTAATTTCTATATAAAAGAGTCTATTTAGTTCTCTTTTTAGTGGTAGTTCTTTATATAAGTTATCTAATAAAATAATCTATCTTTTTTTTTCCTTATTATAATAGTAAAGTTATCTTATATAGGGTTTAGTTATTCTGTTTATACTTCTTTCATAATATAAATATAAAGTGTTTACTTAAAAAAGGCTATTCTTTTTACTTAAATCTTTTTTAAGTAGTTCTAGAATATCTTATACTTTTTTTATTACTATACTTTATAGACTTTACTATAGTTTACATAAAATACTCTTTTCTAAGGATATTCTATTATGTTATATAGGCTTATGTAATATTTATACTATATTTTTTTACTATAAGCACTTTTAATATAGCCCTATTAATTATATTAAAAGCATTATTTAATAATTATATTATTATTAAATAGCTTTATTTTAAAGAGCTAGAAGTTAATAACTAATCTACTTTTTATAATCTTCTATTAAATTACTTACATAGGTGTTCTAATAATTAGAGTACTATAAGTCTTTTCTAGCTTTTTTAGACTTTTTATAGTATTTCTATAATATATTTTCTACACCTCAGGATCATGTAGCTATCAGATTTAAATAATAGTTATATTTAATACTAACTATTTAGTGGCTTCATATATTATATATATTAGCTTAGAGTTATCTACGTTTCTTTTTTTATTAATTTTTATTTTAAGTAGAACTCCTAAAACCTTTAAAAAGTAGTTTTTTTTTTTAGGATTTTAAATCCTAGTATATTTAGTCTATTTATAATTTAGTTCTTTATAGTTTGTAATAGCACATAAACGTTAATATTACTACTCCTTAAGGTGTTTATAGTAAAGACTTTTAGTATTATCTTTTTTACTATTTTTAGTATCTCTCTTGGGTCTTTTCCCTGGAAATCCTTAAAGTAGATTCGGATAGTAGTTTTTTAAAATGTGGTGGTAGTATTTACCGTATGTAATGCCTACGCAGTAACGGCTGTCTAAGTCTTATTTCATGTTTAGGAAATCTTTAGGCGGTTTCCCTTGTATATTTCTTTCCTAATTTCGTTAATTCCGGCTTTAATCCGGTTAAGCTGTGTCTTATTCTTATCTTAGATAACTTAATAGCATATCTAAAAAATTTAGATATATTATAGTATTTTTTTTATATTAGTAAGAATTCTACAACGTGGCTTCTTTTCCTCCTTTTTATTAAAATTATTTTTAATTTTTTAAAGAGTTTTAATTACTTTCTAGTAGTCTTAATTAGACTAGTATTTATTCTTTTCTTAGTATTATTTATTTACTTATTAGTTACTTTCTAACACGTTATAGTTATAGTTTTTATAATTATAAAAATAAAATTATAATCCACCATTATCCCCCATGCTCTGTAGATAGAATATAGGGGGTTTATTAAAAATAATTAAGTATAAGAAATTATATTCTAGTGTCTAGTTTCTTTTTAAGTAGTTTTCAGGCTTATTTAGCTACTATTACGGCTTTTTTATATTTATATAAGTAATTACAAATAGTTATAAATAAAAGTAAATTATTTTAAAACTATTTTGTAAAAAAAAGAAAGTATAAAAAAAGTTATTAAAAAAAGTTATTAAACTTTATAAAATAGCTTTAAAGTATTAGTAAAAAAGTATTATATAATATTATATAAATATAGTATATAATAAGTTGTTATAAAATATAGTATTAATTATATAATAGCTACTAAATATAGTAAATAACATAAAATATAAAATATACTTATAAACATATTAATAGAAATAAAAATATTTAATAAAATATAATATATTTATATTAGCTTTATAAAAAAATTTACTAGTAAAATAATAAAGTTTTAGTAAAAATTTTATATATATTATGTATTAAAAGAAGTTAATATAAAATAAAGGTTATTTTTTAAAGTATATTATGTTTATATTTTTATTTTAGAAAATACAAAAAAGGTTACTTTTTTATATTTTTAGTTTATAATTTTGCTAATAAATATTTTAAGGCTTTATAAAAGCAATCTCTATATCTTTATATAATAAAGCCTAGAAATCTAATAACTACTATTAATATTCTATTAGAATTATATTAATAAAGTACTAGAGTAAATATAAAGATATATATACAGCTACATAATATTAATATAATAATATAATAATAATATAAAAAATTTTTTAGTAAAAGAGTAAGCTTTAGTAAAGATTTAAAAATACAACTACCACATCTTAACATACATATTTAGTTATTTAAATTAATAGAAAATATCTTTTTAATAATTTTTTTTTTTATATTATATTACATCACATTGCATAGCATATACACACGAAATGTAAGTAATTTATATCTTAAAATTATAAGCAGAAATAGTTTTCTATTTTAATATTATTTAGTAGCTTAAGTATTTAGCTATAGGGACTTTAAGTACTCTTATTACTAAATTATATTCTCTTTCTATCTAAAGAATAAGGTTTAAGGGCCTAGGTTTAGGTCTTAGAGCTTAAATAATACTAAAAAATACCTTATTATTATTAATAAAAAAATAGATAAGAAGATTTTCTAAGTAATTATATACTCCTAAGCAGAACATAAACAGTTATTAAAGTAATTATATATATAAAAGAATTTAAAAGGAGCTAGGGATAGGCATATGGCTTTATAAAAATAATATATAAACATAACTAAAATAACTTAAATAGTAGACAGGGTAAGAAAAATATAGATATTTTTAAAAAATATTAATATAATACAACCTAATAGTGTTTTTCTTTTTGTTAATATAGTATAAATACTATTTAAAGTATTATTTCTTATATTTCCCTTAAAGGTTTTTTGTTTACTTAAATAGTAAGAAATTAGCTTATATAGACCTATTAGGGGGACCAAATCAGGCAGTAAATAAATAATAATAATAATAATAATAATAAATATTTTATAAAATATAGTTAGTAATAATTATAAAAAATAAATACTAATTTTAATAATTAGTAAAGCTAGTTTTTAAAAATTAAAGTTTTTTAAAATAAAAATAATTATATATTATATAATAAAGTTAGTTTATAAAGTAATATAAAAGTAGTAAAATTTATTTTTTAAAGTTATAAACAGTTTTATAATAAATTATATTAAATATAAATTAAGTTATATATTAAACTATATATTAAACTTTATACTAAATATTATATTTACTACTATATTAAATTTTACATTAAATTAAAATTAGTTTTTATATTAAATTTAATATAAAATTTTAAAATAGTTTACTTAAAAAAAACTATTTAAATTATGTTATCCTAAGGCGTAGGAGATATACTATAGAAATACTAAAAATAACTAAAAATAACTAGAAAAAACTTATAAGACTTTAATTATTAAAATACCTACATAGGCGATCTAATAGAAGATTATAAAAAGTAAACTAGTTATTAACTCCCAGCTCTTTAAAGTAAGGCTATTTAATAATAATATAATTATTAAATAATGTTTTTAATATAGCTAATAGGGCTATACTTAAAATGTATATAAAAAAAAATATAGTATAGACATTATATAAGTTTATATAATATAATAGAATATCCTTAAAAAAGAGTATCTTATATAAACTATAGAAAAGCCTATAAAGTATAGTAATAAAAAAAGTGTAAGATATTCTAGAGCTACTTAGAAAAAAATTAAATAAAAAAATAGTCTTTTTTAAGCAGATACTTTATATCTATACTGTAGGAAAAAAATAAGCAGAATAACTAAACCCTATATAAAATAACTTTACTATTATAATAAGGAAAAGAGGAAGATAGATTACTTTATTAAATAACTTATATAAAAAACTATTACTAAAAAGAAAACCAGGTAAACCCTTCTATATAGAAGTTATAAGTAAAAATATTTTATAATTAAAGCTTATATTAAACGCAAGTGATATATACCTAGCTTAAGTTAAAATAAATAATAATTTTAATATTAACATAAAAGACTATATACTTACCCTAAATGAGTAAACTTATTATTATTTAATATAACTATAAAAATATAAATTAAGATATATATTATCCCTTTTTTAATAAGGTAATGCAGGTGGAGTACTAAGTACTTATAATTTAAAAACTAGTATATAATAAATATACTAAATTAATATACTGCCTATGTGGATATGCTCTAGCATATAAAGAAAATCCTATAATAAAAATATACTTTATAATTAGTCAAAACGTTAATACTATGTATTAGAGATATAAATAATATAGTCTATTTATTATAATACTCTAGTTTAGCCTAAAGGGGCTAGAGACTATTATTATTAATATTTATAATTTATATAAAAACTACTAACAGATTAGGACCTAACTAGAGATAGATAAAGCTATTAAAAAAGCAGAAAAAAAAGTTATACTTTTTAAAGACTTTAATATATACTACTTAATATAAGAAAGAAGTTATGTTATAAGTAAAGTATAAATAAAACACCTATTTCTTAAAATAAAAACACGAGGTCTTTAACTTGCTATATTATAAAATAAACTAATTTAAAAAAGGGGATAAAAAGAGAGTGTTATTAACCTTATATTTTTATTAAATATAATATATAAAAAAGTTAGCTTTTATAAAACGGAAGATAAATAGACTCTAATAAAAGATTATATACTAATATAAATCTAAATAAATGCTGCTATTTATTTATCAGAGAAAAATAAACACTATATACTTAAAAAACTAGATATAAAAGAATTTCTCTAAGATATTAAAATTCTTAAGTAGATAACGGCCCCAGAACCTCTAAAAGCCTTTTAGAAAGAAATTATATATACTTTTAAGTTTTACTATTTATATATAAGACCTAGTTTATAAGTGTGTAGAATATAATTACTAAAAGTAACCTAACTTCTTATAAATATCAAGCAGGTAAAGTACTAGTACTATAACTATAAAGAAAATTATAATTATTAGAGCTATAAGACGCTGTCTAACTAGCTCTAAAAGAAAATCTAAAAAGTAAAAAAAAAATAACTAAAAATAATTTATATAAGAATTTACAGCAGACCCCACAAAACCATATAATAAAAGATTATAGATTTTTTTAAAGTAGAATAGAAAAAGTACTAATATAATAAAAAGTAATTTTTATTTTTTTAATTTTAAAAGCTTTATTAGCGACCACCTTACTAAAAATAATACTATAAAAATAGAGATTCTAGCTAGAAAGTTTTTCCTAAATACAGGTGAAATAGATTTTAAAGATATTAATAATAAAATATAGCTAAAACACACTTAAATTAACATTAACTTATATATATTTAAGGAGGTAATAAGTAATCTAATTATAAAACTTCTAAATAGAAAAGCCCTAGGCCTTAATAATATACTAAATAAGATTTTAAAAATTATATTCCTATTAATAGCTCAGGAGCTTACATAGGCGGTTTATTAATATTTTAAAAATAAAATAATACTAATTTATCTTAAAGAATTAATTATAATTACTTTACGTAAAAAAGGTAAGAAGAACTATTTTTTTTTAAAAAGCTATTAACTAATCACGCTAGAAAACACCCTAGTTAAGATAATTAAAAAATAAGTAGTAGACTTAATAGTAATAGCTACTAAGAAATATAAACTACTTTTATGAAACTAAATAGAAGTAAGAAAAAAGTGCTTAATACTTTTAGTAATTAGTATACTTATCTCTAGTGTTTAAATAGTATAAAGAGTGTGTTTAAACTATATTATTTTAATACTAAGCCTAAACTTAACTAAAGTTTTTAATAATATGTCTTATAAACACCTGCTATATATTCTAAGGAAGAAGAGACTACTAGAATAAATAATCTACTTTATATAAAGCTTTTTAATTACTTAATAAACGCGTATCACATACTCTAGGTATTAAAATAAGTAAATTTAAATATAAATAGATATTTTATAGGGATTCTTACTTTTACTAATTTTATTCCTCTTTTTTATATTAAAGCTTCTAGAGGAGTTTTAGTGATTAAATAGTAATATATTAGTATTTAGCTTTATTAATAATATAAACTTTATCTTATAAGAAAACTCTACTACTAAAAACTGCTAATACCTAATAGCTATATATAATTAATATATAGTATAAATAAAACACTATAAAGCCATATTTACGCTAGAGAAATACTAGCTTATATACTTTACTAAAAAAAGACGCTATAATAGTATAGATCTAGTGTTAACTATATAAATCACTAGCTATAAAGCTACTTTCTAAAGCTTAAGTATATATATACTTAGAATCTAGATAGACCTAAAGCTCTAATAGAAAGAATATATCTATAAAGTAGTAGAAAAGGGTACAGTAGTTTTTAAAACTATATTATAAATTATTATATTAATATAAAGCCTGTTTATAAGACGCTTATATTTTTTATATATAGTAATTATCCACCTAATAATACTCTACAGTACCTAGATATAGGGAACTTATAATAATAGTAATTTAATAATAAAGAATCTCATCTAGCTGCTCCAGAAGATCTAAAACTAGTATCTTTATAAAATAATAAAAATATATAAAAGAATACTAATAGTAGCTATTAAGAGAGAGATAGTAGTTTTATTAATTATACTTTATATAAATACTATAGCTCTCTAAAGGACCCTAGACACTAGCTAGAACTTAGTAAAAAAAAAGATAATAAGTACTTTAAATAATATTTAGGCATTATTAGTAAGTTAATAGTAGACTATAATATAACTACTAACTCCACTAAAAAAGCTTTAAAACTAGGTAAAAGAATATAAGAAAGAAGTTCTGGTTTATTTTATAAGAAAAAACTCTAGAAACTACTAACGCCAGTAGGGACAGAGACATATAGAAAAATTATAAATATATTATAAAATACTAAAGCTAACATAAATGTTAGAGGGCTGAGTATAGTGAAGTATATTATAAATTTATATTAGAGTTTTAAGTTACATATAGTTGTATATAGTAAAGCTATAGTATGGATTTTTATTTATCCCTAAGCCTAGAGTAAGTACCAAAACTCCATTTATTTAAAAATAAAATACTAAACTCTAACTTAATGCCAAACTCTATATCTAGCTCTATTCCTTTATTATTAGCCTTTACTAGTAATAGCCGGCTTTAGTGATATAAGCCGGATTTATGTTACTAATAAGATTAGTATAGCTAGCTAGGCAGCAGATAATCTAAAAGGAGTAATAGAGATCCTTAGATTAAATTATAACTTACTTAGTATGAATAGCGAATAGATTAACAGCTAAAGCTAATTAAACTAATACTAAGACTAATACCTAGAAATACCTATCTTTAAAAATATTAATTAAGAAAGCCTCTGCGGCTTCTTGCAGAGCGTTAAGAGCTATAGCCTAAACCTAGAGATTATTATTAAAGTCTTTAATAATCTTATAGACCAGTCACTGGAATGGAAGACGCCTTAATAAATATCTTTAGTAATATTAATAGTATTTAATCTCATATAGCACACTAGCTATAAATTGTTAACTTAATATTAGAAATAAAAATAAAAAGAAGAAAATAAAAGAAAAGAAAAGAAAACTAGAAATACGTACTACCGGGCTTGCGCTTGTGATTATTACTAAAAGGGTTAAAACATAAAAATAATAAAACTTAAGATTTATTACTAGCTAAAGCTACCGGAAGCCGTTTAATACGCATTCAAGGCTAAAGGACTGTAAAGTATTAGTTATAATTAACTAATATCTTATTTAATACTAAGAACTAATCTGTAGCAGTAATAGTCTCGTGGGCTAACTTTTAGGCTAGTTTATATACTACTTTACTAGCAAGATTTTTACAAGACGTATTAGAGCTAGTAGGCGTAATATATTTCTTACTTAGAATATTCTTACATGCCTTATTAGAACTGGTGTGCGTAATATACTTTATACTAGGAATATTATTATAAGGCTTATTAGAACCACTAGGCATAACATATTAGGTGCTGGGAATATTATTACTAGGCTTATTAAAACCGCTAAGTATAACATTCTCTATACTAGAGATATTATTATAAGGCTTATTAAAACCAGGTATAACTTACTCTATACTAGAAGGATTATTATAAGGCTTATTAGAACTAGTAGACGTAACCTACTTAGTACTAGCAGGATTATTATAAGGCTTATTAGAACCAGTAGGCGTAACCTACTCTATACTAGCCATAATTAAGATATTAGGCAGGTATTAGTTAAAACGAAATAATTAGTAATTAAATTAAGTATTAAAGTAGATTTTGAAATATTGGGGCGTTAGGATTAGTGTAAAGGTGTAGATAAAAATAAGTAAAAAAAGAAATTTTAGTAAGATATAAGTATCTAATTAGCTACTTAGTATATAAATTACTTATTTATTTAACTTTACTTTACTCTCTTACTAATACTAATATACTAACCTTATTAAAATAATATTTTGTAAGTTTTTACGCCGCGTAACTAATACCTAGACTAATATTATATATTAGTAATATTTTATTTACTAGCTATTTATTATGTCTCTAAAATGCGCTGTAAAACCTGCCTCTGTAATATTACTAAATAAACACTAAAAAAAAGATAATAAATATTCAGATAATACGCATACCGCTAAAGAGAGAAATAGGTATAATAATTTAGAAAATAAAGAACTAGCCCTAGCACGGGATAAGAATATAATAAATAAATTTATCTTAAAATATTAAATAAAATATGTGAAGGACCATGCGGCTGAAATTAACACTACTAAAGAGAAAGATAAAAAGTTTATAACAAAAAACCTAAAAAAGAAGGTAAAGACTAAGGCTATTAAAGAACTATAAGTAGATAAAGTATTAGTCTTAATATTAGTCACTAATATTAGTAGGTTTAAGGTTGGTATTTATTAGACCTAGAAAGTAAAGCTATAAAACCCTAATAAAGAATATCCCTCCTAATCTTCTATTCTCGGCAATACTGTATCGGGCGATAATAATGATGTAGGTAATAATAATAAAGTAAAACTAAGTACTACTATTAAAGAATAACTTTAAGTGCTTAAGGATTTAGTTATACTAAATTTAATAACACAGTAGCGTGTAGTATAATACTTTTAGAGTATAATATTAAAGAGTATTACTAAGAAATTAAGGCGGCTCCTTACTTAGACGGACTTTAAATATATTATTAGGCTTATAAGCAAATCATGATTTAAGATAAGGATTTATTTTCTTAGTTTTAAACTAATACTAAACTAATATCTGTTTAGAAATATCTAATAATAATAATATAAGCTAAGCACTTTAACTAAGTGAGTTAAGCATAAAGGAGTATAAATCTTAAAGATATTTCTATAAAGAAGAAGTCAGCTATACTACTTAGCATTTACTATAGAGTAAAGTATTAGTCTAGGTATTAGTATATTACTAATATAATCTAGATTTCTGTTTTAAAAGCTTTATATGCTCTGGTAATTGAACGTGGCGTTTTAATACTTAAAGTAGATTTAATTAATAGCTATCTAATTCCACCCTTTTATAGCTTATTTAGCTGTTTAGAATGTATTATTATAACAGTAGTTACTGTAGCATAATCTTATAGCTAATATCTTTAGTCCGAAATTTAGTTAGCATTTACATTAGGATACCTAGGTCTTCTGGGTACTTTTTAGTCTAATATAATAAGAGACTTTACTAAGGAGTTTTACTTTAAGAATTTTAATAAGGATAATGCTAAGCACTTACTTAACTAGCTTTTAGATAATAATAATTCTATACTAAAAAACGTTAGTGTATGAATTAAGCTGCTTAATAGGTCTAGGTAGAAGTAGACACAGAATAACAAAGTTCTAGGTATTAGTTAGTATTAGTCTATTTAACTATAAATATATTTACTCCCTTTAAGATCTAAATACTGTATTAGTAACCGTAACTTAATATTAAAACTGCTTATTAATATTAGCTTATTTTATATATATTATCTTACTCTCCTTTTACTTTAATTTCTAAAAGTTAAAGGTATTTATAAATAGTATATCCTGAAGAGTCTTGCAGCGTGAAATAGCTATATAAGTTAATCTAAAAATAAAGTTTTTCTTATCTAAGATATCTAACACCGCCTGTTTAATAGTAATACTCTATAATTTATAAACAGTAATAGTATAAGCTGCTATTAAAGGGAATTAAGTCTATAAACATATAACTTTCCCACGCTAGAAATCCTAATAATAATAGAAAATTAGTACTATATTTTTCCTACCTGAGGTCCTATATACTGATGGCCTATTATAATCATTAAAAGTAATAAGTAACGCTAAAGGGGCTTTTTTTTAAAAGTTTATAGTATTACTTAATTATATAATATTATCTAACACACCTAGAGCACTGTTTACTAGGCTTTTTTTTATCTATATATTATCTATAAGCATAACCTATAAGCTAATACTTAAAGAAAGTAATACTTTAAGGTTTTTAGTTTTTTTTATAGTAGAATTTTTAGCCTCTACGCTCTTATAGCTAGCTGTAATAGTTATTATAGGTTAACTAAAATCTTATAGCTAATAGTAGTTTAACTTTTAGACTTAGGCTTTCTTAGTATAGATATAGATCACGTCCTAAAATAAATTAATATCATCTATAAAAAGCATTAATTAAATTCTAGTAGTAAATAAGAGCTAGTTCTAAACTATAATTTTTCTAATATAAAGATAATCTAACGTGTTATGAAAAGTCCCCTAATCATAGCCCTACTATCGCATTATAATGTTAAGGATAATAGATTTTTTAAACTGCTAATATAGCTGCTGCCTGAACGTCTTACTTATATTCTAAAATATATAAGTATTATATAGAGGTTTTGTACTTATAGATAGAAGTTAAAAGAAATTCCCAGCTAAAACCATACTTAAGCTACTAAAGGGGAGATAACTAGATAATAGGAAGATCTTCTTACACTATAAATTAACCTAAGCAAGTATCTTTAAGCTAACTATAAATTTTTTATTTATAACTAGATACTAAACGTTTTTAAACGTAGTCTGAAGAGCCTAGATAGCTTATAATAATAACTTAGTAAACTCTATATTCTTAATTAGAATATAAAATAGTGTGTTTAGTGTCTTGCTAGAAATATTATAAACAACATAACCTATAAGTGCTGCTTAAATTATTAGAGAATAATATTTATAAGTAGTAGCTAAGTTATTAAGCTTAGTAAAGGTAAATTCTATAACATGTGTTTTTTCAGATCTTACTTCTTTATCTAAGTTAACTAGCTACTATAGGGGGTTTTCTTTAACTAAAATTAACTAGTAGTAGTTTATAATAAGCCTATTAAATAACTTTTGTTTTTCAGTAAGAGTCTTATATGTCTTCCTAGTTTAGATAATAAGGTTAGTAAAATAATTAGCCTTTTATTACTTCTAGTATGTAAAGGGATTAAGGTTATAGGTACTAATTTAGGTGGACTAATTCATTACGTGATTTTTAGGGTAATCTCTTAAGTTTTTTCTATTAACTAGAATACCTTATATACCTGGTTAATAAGTGGCTAATTCTTTTTAAGATAAATTAAAATCTTTCTCTTCTTTATTAATGTCTTTAAGGTCTGGATTATTCTCTTTAGTAAGTAGTTCTTTTTTCTTATATAAATTATTCTGTAGGTGACTATAGTAGGACTTATAGTGCTAGTAAGCCTTCTCATATATAGTAAAGATTCTATTCTTAAACGAAAGAATTTTACTTATCTCCTAAAATAAATAATAGAGTATAAGTTTAACATGAGTAAACTACGCTAGGTTATGGTTGAAATAATATTAGGATATAAAGTTTAAAACTCTTAGCTTAGCCCGAGGCCTCTCCTTCATGTCGCCAGTATAGTTATATTTAAGAAGAAAATTATAGAAAGAAAGATTATACAGATTAGAATAATCTTTATACTTTTAGAGAAGACTCTTATTATAATAAAGAGTTCTATTATCTTTACCACCTTTTTTCTTAAAATAGTACGTATTTGGCTGGTCTTTTTTTAGCCGATAATTAACGTTAAGTACCTAACGAGAGTAATGAACTAATAGTAGATTAAGAAGAAAATAGAAAACCTTCTAAGTTAACTAGTCCTACTTACTAATAAGCTTATTTATTATCTTTATAACGAAAGAGTGTAGCGGCCTTTTAGAATTAAGTTTAAATAAAATTCTAATAATTATAGCCTTATAGTCCTTAGAGAGCTTCTCTTACTTAGTAGTATACTTCCTACTATATACTATTACACTAGTAGTACTAGTATATAGTTAAATATCAATATTAACCAGCCATCCCATTAGGAGTATATAATAATATGGATTTAATTAAGAGTAATTATGTATAAGGTAAAACCGATAGTACAACTTACCCTTATTACGGTAAATAGTAAAGAATTTAGTAAATAGCTAGGGAGCAGAAAATCGGCACTTAAGCTGCTTTATTTTCTTATTAAACTTTAAGTAATACTCCGTTATATAATAGTAAATTTAAATCCTAGTTAAAATTAAGGACAATTGCTTAAATTCTTAGGTTATATTAGAATAGATAAGTAAAAGAAGCGAGTCTTTATTAGCAATACCTTAAGGCTAGAGTTAAGAATATATAGTAGAAATATATACTTCTTAAAACCTTATAAATTCGGCTAAAGCCTTGTGGTTATCTTTATTAAAGAGCTCCTTATCAGGATTTAGTGCGTCTTTATAGTAATATATATTATAATTATAAATACTACTACAGCTCTACTACTTAAAACGATTCTAACTATTAATAATACTAAACTTAGAGGTGAGTACTTTATCCTTGAAAGCTTAGAAACAACAGTAAAAGTAATAGGCGATAATATAGAAATTATCCTAAATATTATTACGTGTAATCTTAATCCTAGCGGCGGGAGTAGCGTTTTTCTATTTATTATATTAAAATAAATATTATATTAAGTTATCTTAATAGTAATTAGCTGTAGAGAAAGTAATAAATAAACTTAGACTCCTTAGCTACCGTATCTGGAAAGGTATTAGTCTTAGTATTAGTCCTAGTATTAGTCCCGGTATTAGTCTTAGTATTAGTTCTAGTAAATAGCGAAATGGAATTATATACTATAGTTTTAAGACTTTTATTTTTACCTACCTAAAAAGAGCGTGTCCTACGGAGGGCTCTAGTAAAACATATAATTAAGTTTAGTATAGCTATAGACTAGAAACTGTTATCCTTAAAAGTACTCTAAAGCTTATTAATAGAAATGTCTTTATTATTAGATATTCTTAATATAAAAAATTTAGACTTTAAGTTTATCTGCTTCCTTATAATCGTATTAAACGCCATGTAATAAAAGTATAGATATTATGCTATACGGCTATTCTTATATAGTAATATGTATTTAATATAGGATTTATAGTTAATATATTATTAATAAGACTTTATGTACTCCTTTATATTTATAGAAAAGTATATTAGAAAAGCCCTACTTAGTAACACCTCACTATAGTTAAACTCTAATAAAGAGATATATTAGATAGATGTTATAGAGAGTAAAATTAGGGCTCTAATCTAACACTATAAAATCTCTAACTTCTATGTATTAGGAACTAGATCTGGGACTATAGTAACTTAAGAAGTAGGATTATTCTTATTATTATCTTTACTACTATTCTTACTATTATTTCTACTATTATCTTTACTATTATCCTTGTAGGGTATATCTGTATTAGTGTCTAAATTTTTAGTAGCCTAGTCATAAACGAGACCTTCTTACGTAGTATTTATAAACTATTCTTATTAAATAAACATAAAAGATACTTTATCTGCTTTAATAGTAGGTAAATTACTATTAATATAATTATTATTAGGGAGAGCGCTTAAGGCTTTATTATTAATAGTAATATCTTTATAGCTATTATAATTTTACTATAAGAAGTATAGCCAACACTAAACTGCCTAACACTATATATAATAATTATTCTAAAACTATTAGTTAATATGTTTATAATTATCACCAGAAGAACAGGGTGGCTTAAGGAGTATAATATTAAAATCTTAAGATAAAAAAAGTAACGAACTAAAAATCTTCTTAATATTATATAAAAAGTAGTAAATATGCCCTATATATTTATATTAAGCACCTTAATGTTGGCGGACTTCTATAAAGATATATACTTAAGTAATTAGTATCTTTTTTATAGTAGAAAGTTTTAGAAGCTTCTTAGGCTATAAGCTAGGGTCCATCTTATTATTATAGCTAAATAAGAGTATAAAATTAGGATCTTAAGAATTATCTTTAAGTCTTAAGTGCTTAGCCTTGTCTTTACGGCAAATAGAGCACTTTTTATCCATAAGCTTTATATTAAACCAGCGTTTATTACAAGTACTATAGGTCTCTATTATAGGCTTATTAAGGCAGGTATAAAACCTCTTAATTAGTTATTAATCTATAGGGCTAAAGGTAGAATTATTTAAAAAGATATTACTTAAAAGATTTATAATAAAGTTAGGTAGCGGCAGGTTATAAGATGGACCTATATTAAAGAGTATAGATAGAATAGAAAAAGGGAACTCATTAAGTATAGTATTATAGAATATAAATATTAACTGTAAAGGCTGATTCAGCTTAGTATCCTAAGATATAAATATTAAGTCTAAAGACTGATTTGGCTCTGTATTCTAGGATAAAGAGGTTGACTAAAAAGACTAATTTAGCTCCTCCTAGCGTTTTATTAAAGATAAGATAGATAGTATAAGTAACACTTTATTACCTGCTTAATATTTAATATAGTATTACCTTTAAACCTTAGCTTAAGTATAATAGACGTTAGCTTAAGCTAGTGTATTATTACTATTTAATTTACCTAGTAAATAACAAGGAGGACTGCGCTGCCGTTATGGAAGTAAAGCACCATATAATATAGTTAAAGAACTATATAGTATAGAAGGCGGAGCTAGGGGTGTATAATATTATATAGATATAACTACGTTTAGTAAAAAGCGTTGTATAGGTATAACTACTTATAGTAAGAGTGCAAAACGGCGGGAAGTAGAAGGTAAAAATAATATAGCTTTATACTTACGCTATATATGTAATTAGCCGTAAAAACTTTAATAAGTATAGATATATATATATATTGTGTATTAATATTTCTACAGCGTAAGCACGTAGCTTTCTAAATACTATAAATTATTTTATTAGTAGCAGCATCTTTAGGGTTACCACACTAGTTATAAAGAGAAGACAGATCTATTAGGAAAGTATTAGGCATAAGAGAAGTCACGTAAAAGAGGTATTAGTCAAGGCGTTGAAGTATTAGTCATGCGAGAATTTTCAGTAAACTTTAGTATTCCTCTAGTGCGGAATAACCAGAACCTGATTACGTAAGGTCGTTTTTTCTAACCAACCAGAACGTAAGAAATCTTAGTGCTATTTTAGTAGACTTCTGAACTAAAAACCTTCCCATTTAAATAGAAGAAAGCTTCGCTACGCTTAGTAATTAGTAATTATTAATACTACTAGCGTATAGCTACCCTTATCTTAAAGTAAATAAACATAAAATAATAATACTAATAATAAAGTGTAATAAAAGAATAGACAGTATCTACTTAATATATTTTATAAAAAATATTTATAATCCTACTCTATAAAGAACTCTTAAAGATAGAAGCTATTACTCTGCTTTTATTATATATAAAAGTCCTTAGCCTTAACACCTAGCTAGTAAAAATAGAGGTCTTAAATAAATTTCTATAGTATAATTATAGCTAGCTAGTATAAATTATACGCTATACTCTTTTTTACTACTTTAAACTAAAAAGAACTAAACTAATAGTATTATTTTTATTAGAATAACTGGAAAGAATACTAAGCTAGAGAGATAGTATTTAAGTAGTAATAAAATAATTTATAAAAACAGAATTACTTACTTAGTTTTAAGTAGTAAAAGTAATTAATACTAAGAAAATAAACAACTTCCGCCATTCCAGAGCATAGACAATTAGTAGGAGATAAAAAAAAAGAGTAAAATAAAAAAAATAAAATAAAATCATCTATAAGATATAAGTATAATAACTAAAATTATAGACTATATAAAAAAAAAAGTAGAAAAAAAGGGTTATAATAATAGAACACTAGCGCCTCTCTAGTATAGCATATTAATAAATTTTCTTATTAGTAAGTTTTTTCTATAAAAGGAATTAGTCTATATAAATCCATTAGAGAGACCAAATCAGGCGGTAAATAAAAATAATAATAAATTATATTAATATTAAAGCTTAAAACAATTAATTTTAAAACTAATTATTATACTATAAATTTAAATTTAAAAAAAAATTAATTTATATAATAAAATAGTATAAAATATTTTATTAAGTTTTTTTCTAAACTTTTTACTAGCTATACTAATTAAAAATTAAGTAAATTAGTAACTACTTACTTTAAATATATTTAAAAGTTATATGTATAAATTACTATTAAATATAAATATATTTAGTACTTTAAAAAGTTATTTAGCAAAAAATAAAGTTAAAAATAGAATTTTTTTTTTAAAAAAAAAAGAATATATTTAAAAAAAAAATTCTAATAAGTATATATTATTAAAAAATTCTTAATATATAAACAAAGTAGCATATATAACCTTTTTAAAGTATTTAAATTTTTAAACTTTAATTAGTTATTATTTAGCTTTTATTACTAAATTAATAAAAAACTTAAAAAAACTATTTTATTTAAAAACTTTATTATAACTAACTATTACTACTATTAGAAAATAAAAAATATATTATAATATTTTTACTTTACTATCTTTAAAATTACTACTAAAAATAAAGTAAAAAATATAGTAGTTATTTTTATTATTTAAATTTTTACATATAAACTTAATATTAATAAATTTTTAATTAAATTTAAAACTAAAATTTATATATAAAACAACTTATAAATTACTTATAAAAGTATATATATAGCTATTATAATAATATAGAAGTTTTAAAGTTTTATTATTATTACATTTTTAAATACTATATTAAAATAAATTAGTATATACTAGTATAAAGTTTTAAGTATTTTAGTTTAATTTTACTACTATTATAAATATTATATAGTTTTAAGTAATTATTAAAACTTTAGTATAATAAGTTTTATAAAATAATTTCTAAATTTAGTTTAAAAAAGTTATAAAAGTTAATTGCTTATTTATAAATAATAAGCTAATTATATTTTTTTATGTTAATAACATTATAGTTATATATACTAAATAAATAAAAATTATAAAAGTTTAAAAATATTTTATTATAATACTATTAATTATAATAAATAAGTAAACTTAAGTAGTTACTAGAAATTTAACTTAATAGAAATTAAAAAAAAAGGTTTAACTATAATAAGCTTTTTATTTAATAAGATTTATAATAAATTTAATATTAAAGTACTTATTTATAAGTACTTTTTTAATACTTTACTATTTAATAAGTTTATTTATACTTTTAAGAAAAAAAACTTAGTAAATATATACTTACTAATAGTAAATTAGTTTATTAACTTATTTAATATTTATTAAAAAATTAAATATTACTTATAACTATATACTAATATTATAATTTCTAATAATATTTTTGTAAAAGTATTTTAAGCATGTTAACTAAATATTAAAGTACTTACTAAAAATAATATATTATATAATTAAGTTAATAACTATAAATTATTTTAATTTTATATAAATAGAAAAATAAACTTAAGCTTTATAGTATATTTAATATAGTTTTTAGTAATAATTTAGTTACTAAAAAAAGCTTTTAAAGTTATTTATTTAAATTATTTAATAAAACTATTAATTAAAAAATAATTTTATAGTACTTAGTTATAAAGTTAACTATAAAAACTAAATTATTATTTTTATTAATAACTATAGTAAAACTTTAGTAATAAAATTAGTTTTTTTAATTTTATTAAATTTAATTTAAAAATTAAATTCTTACTATTTTATAATAACGAGTAAATAATATAACTAATATAAAAAAAACTTTAAAACTTAATATTAAACTTTATTATGTAAATATATATTAGTACTAGTTAAAATAAAAAGTTTAAAAAAGTAAAATTAATATAAACTAATTATTTAATAATTAAATACTAGTAAATAAACTTATAAAGTATTTACTATAATAAAAATATAAAATATTTATATACTAACTTAGTTTAGTAAACATTTAAAGTAATATATTTTAAAAAAAAATTAATACAAAGTAACTTAATTTTTTACTAAATTTTAAGTATAAACTAAATTAAAGTTAATTTTTATACTTTATAATTACTTTTTTATTATTTTTAATTTTTTATATAATTTTACTTATTTAATTTTAAAGTTTTATTTAAGTTTTATTATTTATTTATAGCTATTATAACTAATATAAACTTATAAATAGTTATATATAAATATAAGTAATAAAGTACTATATTTTTTTTTATTTACTACTTAATTTAGTTTCTTTTATAAGTTTATGTAAGCCAATTATTTTTATAAAAAAATTACTAATAAGAAAATTTATAAATATATTATATTAAAAATAATTAGTATTATGGCTAGCATAATCCTATAGGTAATTATAAGTAATTATAAGTAATAAGGTGCTGTATTAAAGCTACTTTAGTATAAAGAAGAGAAAAGAAGAAAGAGTATAAAAGGAAAGAGAGGTGAGGCTTTTATAGAGCGCTCTTAGTACGCACGTGAAAGCGTAGCACGTGATTTACAGACGTAACAGGTAACTTACCTGTAAGACCCTTTACGTGACTGTGGGATGTGGCTGTAGCATGTGACGGGTCGTCACATCACCCCCCTCCAAAAAAGTAGGATCGTCCTCAATCCTGAAGGAAAATAGCAAAATAAGCAAAAAAACAAAGCAAAATACAGACTTTTAGTCTCCACATTACTTTCTCCTTCTCCTCTTCACCTCTTTACCTTTTTTGGCTGCTAAATTATCCTCATCCGTCAGTTCTAGCATCTCTCCTTATTGATGAGCTCTCAGCCAAGCTTCCAGGCGTACAGGTTCACCAGCGTGGTCAGGGTACTGTTCATAGAAGTCCTGCACTTTATATAGTGTACTAATAAAGCTTCTTATGTTGTACTATGTATCATCAGGATTATAGCCTACCCAGTTAGCCTTGTACTGCAGGACGCCTTTGTGGATGCGGCTTGCAAGGATTCGATCAACTTCGTACTCTGGTTTACTATTGATCTCGATGGGGTCATCAGGTGCCTCATCTTGGCCAGGTAGGAGGTTGCCAGAGTTCTTGCGTAGACGATTAGCATGAAAAACGTTCGACATCTTCATGTGAGCAGGCAGGTCGACAACGTAGGAGTGTCCTTTCATGCTGATAATGGGGTATGGCCCTGCCATTTAAAGATCGAGCTTAGCGCTAGGGCGATCGGTCGTCCATTCTATTGGCAAAAACCGCGATAGGCAACCTTGCTACCTTGCGCCAAGCGTAGGCAGAACTCAAGGCACCACCGCCACAACGGCAACGTGAGTCACCAAAGATTCGTACTATCGTTACTGCCTATTTGATTATTGTGTATTTAATCAGTCATTACCTTCAGTAATGTAGGAATTCAATGCAATTATTCCTTTGAAGACAATATTTATGAGAACTTCATGCTGCCAAATAAGACCTCCATGACATTATTTTCTAGTAATGTACACTTGGTCTCCCACTTTGAAATCTGGCTCGCGACGGTGCTTGTTCGCTTGCTTTGTTTGATGAGCTTAAGCTTTTGCCAAGTTGTCACGTGCCCATTCAACTGCTTCATAAGCCCTAGAGGCAAAAGCTTGGGCTTCCTTACGAGTGAGCTGTTCGCGAACTATAAGTGATTTACGTATACGCTCGCGCCAATCGAAATGTAGACGGGGTTTATAGCCAAGCTCTATCTCATACGGCGATAGACCTATAGATTCATGAGGTAAGATAGCTTGTGCAAAATCCATAGAGGGCAGCAGGTCCAACCAGTTATCCTAGTAGTAATTAACGAAGGGTCTCAGCCTCTGGTCGACGTACTGGTTAAAGATCTCCGTATTTCCATTAGTTTGCGGATGGTAGGCCGTGGAAAGCTTTTGCTTTACGCCAGTAAGTTTGCAGAGTTCATCTATGAAAGCAGAGACAAATTGAGGGCCTCGATCTGATGTTGCTCTCTCGGGCAGGCCGTAGATGCGCCAGATGTATTTGTAGTACAGCTTAGCTGCTTTTAATACGGTGACCTCTTTTGTGCAGGGTAGTAAGAACGCTCACTTGCCTAGGCGGTCGACGACTATGAAGGCATTGTCACGCCCCTTCTTGTCCTTTGGGAATGCTTTGAAATCGAAAGAGATGTGCTACCAGCAGCGCTCGCCTATTAGCAAGAGATGCAGCAACCCTGGAGTCTTGTCACGTGGGACATGCACGCGGCGGTAGGTTCTGCAGTTGGCGACATAGGTGTCAACGTCTGACGGTAGACCTGGCCAGTAATATCGGGCTGAGAGCAGCTGTCTGGTCTTCCTCCTTCCAGGATGGGCTGTAACTTATCGAGCATGAACCTCTTTGATGAGATGCGTCCTTATATTGTCAATATCGGGAACCATGAGCTTTCCAAATCGAGTTAGCAGGCCTTCTTCTAACTTCCAGTCCTGCTTGTCGTGCTTCGCCCTCTCACGATAAGGCTGGAGAGCGTTGCTGGAACGGTTAACCTGCAGGATGTAATCTATAAGCTTGTATGGAGCCCAATCTTGGATAGGTGCTTCATGCTTCTCTTCAGCGCTGCCTATAGCTAGACCGAGACTGGCGACAGTTATTGTCGGATCGATTTGCTGTGAAGTGCCTCTCCTCGGCGTGGGTGCGTCAAACAGCTTGTCTCGTCTATCAGAATCCTCTTAATGCATTGGGTTAATTACTGGCTTGGCAAATGCCTTACTGGGTATCACGATGTCGCGTTTAGCATCGATTTTGGCGTCTTCAGGCCAGACTATGAGTCGATTGATTGGATCCAGCATTGTTCTTGTCGATTCGATCCATTTTCGGCCGATAATCAGGTCGTGACGTCCAGTGTCGCAAAAGATAAACCATGTGGTGGTGCAATGCCAATCTATCACTAGATTGGCTGATTATTGTACCCTGCAACAGGAATGCCTTTCTGTGAATGATAGAACCCAGGTCGAAGGCGTTCGTTGACAACTTGGTATAGTCGAGGATGAATGAAAACAGTTCCTCCAGCTCCGGTGTCTAGTAAGCCAAAGAGATTGATACCGACGCCACCCAAAGCAACTTGACACTTCATTGTAAAAGCAGGGCCACCGATTATGTCGCTTAGCCGTACAGGTGAACTAGATGCTCCAGTAGGGGACTCTAGGCAGGAGACTTCGCCTAGAGTAATTCGTTTCCCGAGCTTTCGTCTGGTTCCAGGGCATCGTCTGAGTACTCGACATACTCTTCCTGATCGACTGCTTTGTTCTCGATTCTCTTAGGCGTCAAGCAATCGCGCGAGAGATGACCGGGTTTGCCACAGCTGTAGCAAGTTTGCTTGGTGAGTAAGGCGGTTGTAACAGTTGCTGGTTTGAGGTCAAAAGACGGCGCAGGCTTGCTCTTCTTGATGCTTCTTGGCGGGCTTCTCTTGGCTTGGAGCAGCGCTCTACGCTCTGTACGCTCGCGGTTGGATCGGGCTAGCCCGCGTGCCATGTGCTGAACTTTATTGCAGTACATCTCAAAGGTGCAGTACTCCTGGGCGTATTTGCTTTCCATGTGCGTACGTAGCTCGCTGTATAGCATCTCATAGAGGTCTTCCTTCCACTGGTCTTGTGGCGTTCTGGCGAGATTGGCAAGCCGCATGAAGTTTGCTAGGAACTGGTTGAAATCGTCGGAGGGCTTCATCTTGAGAGACCTGAGCTCTTGTCGCGCCTTGATGCGTTGGTCAGGGTCTTCAAAGACGCTCTGGAGATACTGTATCACTTCTTCCACGGCAACTTCTTCTCCTCGGTCTTCTCTAGCATCCATGAAAGGGTTAAGAAAATCGCTGGCCTTGCCGGCGATGCGAGTCTGGATATAAGCAATTCGTGCTGCTTCTGTGGCGTCTGGATCGTCGCACTCATACCAGTCGGCGTTGAGCCTGAGCTTGTTTCTCATCTGCTTGTTCCAGTTCTTGAAGGTCGGGTTGACGCCATCGTCGAGAATAGGCGGGTCAGGGAATTTGGCAGACCTCTTGCCTTGGGAGACGCTTAGATGGGTAGCATATACTGATCCTGGGGTCGTCGGTTCTTGTCGATTGGCTGCACCAGGCGTACGATGCAGGGCAGGGCTTGATCCTCCGCGAAGAGCAGGGAACCTGGCATTCTGGCGCGTCTGTCGTTGCTTGGCAGGTTGTAACAGAGTTTCAAGAGCCTCAAAGATTGCTTCTTCTTCTTCTTCTTCTTCATCCAGTGGTTAAATTGGCTTTGGCTGCTGTCGAGCTTTCACAGCTTTCTCTGCTTGAGTCTCCACTTTGGATGGGCGCAGGGCTTCTGCAATCTCGCTCTCAGCATGTAGGGCATCGTTGGCAATGCGGAACAAAGTGTCGGTCTGCTGCTCCAGTGCTTTGATATAAGGGATTTGCGCATAAAGCTCGTCGGCAATCTCTGTCGGATCCATTTTGATCCATGTGGCGATGTCGGTGGTAAGCGTTTGTCCTTCGCCACCCTTGGAACGCTTCTTAATGGTTATGGGGATGCTCTTGTCTCTTGCTTGCTTTTCCAGACGTCTGAGCTTGCCTCGTCGGTCGTCTTCAAGCTCTCTTGTCGATATATAGAAGTGATGTGGGGTGTCCTCAGGATAAAGATTGATGTCTTCATTAATGCCGATGCTTGGGAAGGCCCTCAGCTCCAGGGCGGTTGCTTTCACCATTTTGTCTTTGCCTTACACTGCTGCAGAGTTCACAGGAATTACTACGAGGTTTAACGTTTTCAACTACATAAAGCAACCTGATGGCTACTATAACTCAGCAGGCTTGCAAGCAGGGGCCCGGGGGTGTAGATCGTCCTAACTCGGTTTACAACCGGGGAGTGCTAGCAATGCTTGGCTTCCTAGCTCTTGCTCCTTTCTCTCCACTCAGCCGCCTCGTGACGCGCACTGAGATTGTCCCTATGTGTGTGTATGGGCCGTCTGCACGCTGCAGACATAGTGACACTTGTCGGTGGGTTGCCGCTGGTTGCCGAGTTGGCGTAATGGCGCTTGTCGATGGGTTGCTGTCGTCGTCGTCGTCGTTGTCACGATGAGAGCCTGCAGGAAGTGCGTCTCCTGAGGATGATTAGTGAATAAGTGTCTTGGTGAGAGCTCCTAGAGCCAGCCGCTTGCTGCTTTTTGAAGATGACCAGAGGTTCAAATGCGATGAGAGCCTGTCGTAGGTTGATCGCTCTTGCCTGCCAATCCAGGGCTTCGTTACACTACCTCGTAGTGCAATTGGGGTTGCCTATCACGGTAGGACTTGAAAAGAATGAGAAAAGTCGTCGGTACTGCAAACTACGTTTGAGCACTCGGTTTGACTGATATTATGCCGCCTTCACATGCCAAAGAAGGGGTGATACTAGAGTAATGTCACGGCCAGCATGAACCTATAGGCAATCGCAAGTGGTTGCGAGCTATAAGGTGCTGTATTGGAGCTACTCTAGTATGAAGAAGAGAAAAGAAGAAAGAGTGTAAAAGGAAAGGGAGGCGAGGCTTTTATAGAGCGCTCTTAGTACGCACGTGAAAGCGTAGCACGTGACTTACGGACGTAACAGGTGACTCACCTGTAAAACCCTTCACGTGACTATGGGATGTGGCTGTAGCATGTAACAAGTTATTATAATTAGCACTTTACTATTATAATACTTTATTTCTACTTACTTACTTTTTTTATAGTATATATTTTAAGTTATTATACTTACGTTTTATAGATAATTTTAATTTCTTTTTTTATACTTTTTTTTAGTTTTCTATTATTAGTTTAGGCTTTAAAATAAATAAAAGCTATTTATTTTTTAGTATTAATTACTTTTACTACTTAATATTAAGTAAGTATTTTAGGTTTTATAAACTATTTTATAGCTACTTGAATACTACCTTTTTAACTTAGAATTTTTTTTTATTATTTTAATAAAAATACTATTATTAGTTTAACTTTTTTAAGCTTAAAGTAGTAAAAAAAATAGAGTATATAATTTATATTAGCTAGCTATAATTATATTATAAAAACTTACTTAAAACTTTTATTATTATTAACTAAGTATTAAAGCCAAAACTTTTATACAAAATAAAAGTAAAGTAATAACTTTTGTTTTATTAAAGTATTTTTATAAAATAAAATAATAAATGTCTTTATAAAATATAGTAAGTAAATACTATTTTTTTTTCTATATTTTATTATTAGTATTATTACTTTATGTTTACTTACTTTATTATAAAAGTAGTTATATACTATTAATACTAATAACTACTAGTATAGTAACTATAGTTTATTTATATTTTATTTATATATTTTTATTTTTATTAGTATTTATAGTTTTTAGAAGTTTTTTTAATAAAATAAATTAAAACTTTTTTTATGTATTTTTTTGCCTAAATTTAAAACTTTTTTTTAGTAAAGTTAGTAGTTATACTATATTTTACTATTAAGTAGCTAGTAATATTTAAATATTATTAAAAGTACTTATAATTTTTTTTTTACTAAGTTTTAGCTAGTTTCTAAAGTTTTCTAAAAAGCTATAGTATTTATATAAAATAGAATTAATAAAATTATAGTTTTTTTAATAGCTACTATTAGTATTTTTTTTTATACTTTTATAATTTTATAAAAGTACTAGTTTTAAGTTTTTAAAAAAGTAAAAAAAAACTTTTTATTATAAAATTACTATTATCTTGAATTTTCTATACTTAAGTACTATAAATTTTTGTTAAGTAAATAACTACTATATATAAAAAGTATAATTACTTTATAAATAAACTTTATATTAATATCGTATTTTATAATATAGTTTTAAAACTTACTGTACTTTTTTTTATAAATATTTTTTTATTAAAACTTTAAGGTTACTTATATTTTAAAAATATATATACTTAAGTTTTAAAAACTAGGTTTATAACTAGTAATTTATATAGTTAATACTAAATTTATATAATTATAGCGTTTTTTTATTAGTAAAGTATATAAGCTAGTATTATTTTAATATAAAAGTAGTTTTATAGTATTTTACTTATACTATATATTAATTATATATAGCTATTAAGTATTAATAATTTTTGTAATAAAGTTTTTTTAAAAAATAAAATATATATTATTAATAAAACTAAATACTAGTATATTACTATATATGTATGAAAAGTTTTTTAAAAACTTTAAAATAAAGAAAAACATATAATTAGTAAAAGTAGAAATTTTTATAAAATATTTATTTATATTTAAACTTACTTACTTTAATATTTAAAAAATAAAATACATATTTATTAAGTAGTTAAAAAACTTTATATAAAGTAAACTATTTACTTTAATATTTTTTTTTATAAAATATATAGTAAATGTTTATATAAAATATTGTTAAAAGCTTTAACTAAATTTAGGCTTAATATTAATATAATATAGCTAATACTTTTTATACTATTTAAATACTAAAAGTAAGTAAGCTAATTACTTAAAGTATTAAATACTTTTTTTTTACTTTTATTTAGTTTTATAAAAGTAAGTTATTTTTTTAAGTAACTACTATTATTTTATTTACTACTTATTTCTTAATTATTTTAGCTATAGTGTTTTCTAACATAATTAGTTAATAGCTTTTTAAAAAAGAGTAATTTTTTTTATATAAAATAATTATAATTAACTTTTTATAATAAGAAAATATTATTTTACTTTTAAGGTACTTATTACAAAAGTACTGTATATAAAAAGTTAAAAACTTAAAAAAAAGTATTAATTAATTACTATATATAGTACTAAGTAATAATTTAAAACGTTATATAAAAAAATATGTTATAAATAAAGTATTTAGGTAAGAGCTTATATCCTAGTATAAAACTAATATATAAATATATACTATAATAAAAAACCTTATAAAAAACCTTTTTTAAAAAACTTTTATAAGGTATTATAAATAGTTATTATAATAGTACTTTTTTTTAAATTTAAGCTTTTATAATAAGTATTTATATTAAGTCTTAAATAGTAAGTTAATTTAAATTCTAGAAATAATTTTTTTATAATAGTTATATTTTAAAGATTATTTATAAGTTATTATATTAAGTTATTATACTTAGTTTATTTAATAAAGTA
This sequence comes from Zopfia rhizophila CBS 207.26, assembly GCA_010093925.1. NCBI lineage: Eukaryota > Fungi > Ascomycota > Dothideomycetes > Zopfiaceae > Zopfia > Zopfia rhizophila. The sequence goes on from ML994621.1 coordinate 448,277, forward strand.
TTTATAGTATTTTTATTTATAATTAAAATACAGCCTCTTAATTTACTTAATATAGTATTTAGTATTACTATTAATTTAATAAGTTTTAGTAGTAGGTTTTACTAACTTAAAAAGTATTTAAATTTAAATATAGCTAGCTAAAGTAAAGATATATAAAAAACTAGGTATATACTTAAAATTTTAAAAAGTTTAAGGTAGTGTGTATATAAAAAAACTACTTTAAAAATATAATATTTTTCTAAAACATTGAAGTCTAGCTTTTTAAATAGTTATTTAATTCTAATATTTTTTATATTAAACTAAACTATATTTTTTATCTAGTAGTTAAGTATAAATAATTGTTTTTAATTTATATATATTTTTTAAAGAGCTTAGGCCTAATGTTTTTTTTAAACTAGCTATTAAATATTAGCTACTTTTTTTAATATATAGTTAGCTTTTAAAGCTTATAATACTTAATAAAACTATTTTTAAGTTTTTATAAAAAGTTTAAAACTTATTTAAAAGTATTAGCTTGTATTACCTAAAAATAGTAAAACTTTTATAAATTTAAATATAGTATTATTAGCTTTAAACTATACTAAAAAAGTTAGTATTTTTAATTATTTTATTAATAATTTATATATGTATATAAAACTTATTTTATTATACTATTAGCTTTTTTCATTTAGTTATTAGTTTTTAAGTAGTATATAGAAAATAGTTAAAGTTTAATTTATAGTTATTTATAAAGTTTATTATAAAAAGTAAAAATAAATTATATTTTTTAATTTAATATAATTTTTTCTAAAAGGCTATAGTTTATTTATATATATTAATAAAAAAAATAAGCTATATTTACAGTAGTTATATTAATATAAAAAATAGATATTAGTATTTTATAAAGTAGTTTACTATAACTATAATACTAATATAGTTTTTAACTTTTAGGAAATTAGTAATAAAGTTTATAAAAATGTTTTTTTTACTTTTTTTTAAAAAATAAGTAAGGACTTTAAAAAGCTATAATACTTCTTATAAAAGGCCTTAAATTTTTAATAAATACAGTAATAAAAAGTATATTAAATTATTTTAAATATTTAGAACTAGTAGTGTTTATATTATATAATTTTAAAAGCTTTTCTACAACTAAAGTAGCTACTAATAAAAAAATTATATATAATTTAAAAAATCTTAATTTTAAGTTTATTATTATTTGGTATTATTAATTAACTATAGTAGTATAATTAACTTTTTTAGTTTTTATACTTACTTTAAAAAAGGATTTTAAAGTATTAAATCTTATTTATTTTAGTAATAAAAATTTTTAAATAAACTTATTATTAAAGTACTTATTATTAATAATTTATTAAATAAACTTATTTATATTAGTTAAGTTTAATTCTAGTATTTTATTAAATAGTTTAAAGTAAAAAAGTATTTATTATTACACTTTATAAGCTTTTTCTTAAGTTAGAGTATTTTATATATAGTTAGTAAAAATATTTAGTTTCTTATTATAATAACAGGCTCGGTTTTTACGCGTTGTAGTATAAATATAGGTTAATAAAATAAGTTAGCTCTATTTTAACTATACTAAGATAAAAAGAAAAAAAGTATAAAAAGAGCTTGTCTCTAAATAAGATAGTATATAATTTAAGTATAAGCTAGCTATACTCTAAGCTTTACACTAAATTATAGCTAGTATAGGTAGTTATAATATTACATAGCTTATAGTAAGTAAAGTAAGTAGTATTATTATATTTACTCTACTTACCAAGCTAGTACATAATTATAAAGTTAAATTAAAATAAGTATTTAACTTAATAGGTTTATTAGTAGCTTAGCTATTTTATAATAACAAAGTATTATAAATTCTTATAGTTATTTAATACTTAAATTAAAAAAGTAATATTTTTTAACTTAAGTTTTTATTATTTAAAATAGTATATAATAGCTAATAGCTCTTTATTATAAATTTTATAGTTATTTTTAACAAAACTTAACTTCTTTAAAAAGTAAGTAATAGGTTTTAGTTTACTTAATTTATTTTTTTAAGAAAGTACTTTTGTAGTTACATAGTTTAAAAAATTAGTTTTTATAATAATTAGTGACTTTAAATTAAAGTATTAGAAAATTAAAGTAGTTATAAATATATACTTTAAGAATTTAAACACTTTCTAGCAAGTATTATTAAATTTAAAATTAAGTATTCTTTTTAGTTAAAGCTATAAGTAAAAACGTAATATAAAAAAAGTTATTAATAAATTATTAGTAAAAATTAGCAAAAATTAGTAAAAATTAGTAAAAATTAGTAAACTTTAGAAATACTTTTATATTTTTTATATTTTTAAGAAATTTTTAGTTAGAGGTGTTCTTTACTTTATTTAAATTTATACTAATTCTTTTTATTACAATTATATACTTAAAATAAGTAACTTATTTTTAATATAACTTATATTTATTAATATTAAGTTAAAGGCTAGATTTTTTAAAACTTTAAAACCTATTTTACATATTATCTATATTTGTATAGAAAATTACTATAAATTAGAATATTATTAAAATAAACTATTTAAAATATATTAAAAAATAGTTAAAAAAAATATTATTTATATAGTATTAAAATGTACTTAGTACATTAGCTAGTTTAAAGAGTATAATAAGATATTTAAACAGGTTATATTAAGTTTAAAAAGTAGTTAATTATTTATCTTTTTTTATTACATAAAAGTAGTTAAAAACTAAAATAATACTTAACTTTATAAAGTACTTTACTTACTAAAATAAAATAAGGTTTTTTAAATTAATAAAATAAAATAGTTGTTTTTAATAGTAATAGTATTTAGAGCTTAATAGTTTATATAAAACTAAAAATCTTTATTAAAAGTTTTTATAAAAATAACTAGTATAGTTATAAAAAAAATACTTACTTTAATAAATTTTTTAGTAAAGTAGTTATTAAAATACTTTCTAAAAACTTTTAATTTATTTTAAAACATTTTATAAAAAAGTCTAAATTTAGGTTACTTTTTTTGTTAAAAAAAGAATTTTATAATTATATAAATAATGTCTAAGTAGTTTATTAGCCTTTTTATATAAAAATATTTTAAAAATATTATAGTAATTTTCTAAAATATTAGTAGCTAGATTTATATAAGTTTTTAAAGCTAAAGCCTTATTAATATTAGCTATTAAAATACTAAGAATTTGTATTTATGTTTTTAAAATATGTATAATAAAAAAACTACTTTAATTAAGTAAATATTTATACTTAATTTAGATTTCTTATAAAGCCTTTTTAATAAAACTTTTACTAAAAAGCTTTTATTTAATTTAGAATTAAATTTAGGTACGTATTTAAATATAAGTATAAACTTTAAGTAAAAGCTTTCTAAAAAAAAATTTTACTAAAAAAGTTTTTAAGTAAGTATCTAATTCTTATAACTAGTAGTTATATTAAAATTAAGTAGTTATATTAAAATTAAGTAGTTATATTAAAATTAAATAGTTATATTAAAATTAACTAGTTAGTAATAACTTTAAAAAATAAGTTTAAGTATACTATATATAGGTAGTATTAAAATAAAAGTTTTTTAAGTAGGTAATATATTCTTTTAAGTAAGTTAGAAATTAAAATAAGTATAAATAATAAGCTTAATAATAAAAAAATATTAAAAAGTAACTTTTATAAGTTATAGTTAAAGTTAACTTTATATATTTTTTATTTATAGTTAGCGAAAAATTAGTTTGTAATTTTTAGTAGCTATTTTAAAAAAATAAATATTTTTAATATAATTTAGATAATAAAAAGTTATATTATTAGTATATAAAATATAACTTTCTTTAAAGGGTTTATTATTAAAACTAGTAAAATAAAAAATATTTAAAAAAAGTAAAAAACGAAGTTTTTAAATATAAGCTAAAAGTCTATTAATATAACTTATACTAGTAGCTGTAGTATTAATTAAAGTAGTAATAAAAAAATGCTATCTTATTTAATAGTATATAAATATTTACTTAATAGTTTTAAAAATTAGTTATTAAGTAAAAATTTCATAAGTTAATAAAAATTTAGTATTAAAAATATTTTAGAAAGTAACTTAATCTTAAAATAAAGCTTTTAGTAAACTAACTTAAAAAAGGTTAAAACATTCTTATTTATAAAAAGATTTAAATTTTTTTTAAAAAAAGTAGGTTAATTATTAAAATTTAAGCTTATAAATTAAAGTTTTAGTAAAAAAATAAAGTAGTTTTAAAAAACATAACTATATTTACTATACTTAAAGTATTAGCTATTATATTTTTAAGCTTTTTATTTAGCTAACTTAAAAAAAAATAGTTAAAAGTATTAATTTTTATAGTATTAGAGTCTTATTATAATATAAGTTACAACTTATAGTAATATAAAATAAAAAGGTATTAAAAGGTATTATTATGTAAAAATATTAGGTTAGTATAGTTATTTAATATATTAAGAATTTTAATACTAACTATTATTTAGTAAAGCCTGTTGTTTAATAATTTCTTTAACTATATAATTAAACTAATTTCATTTAATTTAGTATTAGTAGCTAGTTTATAAAATTTAGTAAAATAAATTAAGTTTACTTAAAGTAGTACGTTTTTATATAATTTTTATATATAGCTAGTAAAAAAGTAATTAATTACTTTACTATATATATATTCTAATTTATAAAAAAGTCTATAAGTGTTACTAAGTTTTTTTTTAGCTTTAAGTATATATATAAAAGCTAAAAGTATTTAGTAAAATATTAGTTAATATTATCTTTAAGTTTATAGTAAAGTTTTCTAATAAAAATAAGTAAGTTTTTTACTTTCTAATAAACATTAAAAAGTTAGGTAAGTAATTAAATTTTATTATTACTAATAAAGTAGTAAAACTTAGTATAAAAATTAACTTTACTTACTTAATTATAATTTAAAGAACTTAGAAATAAATACTAGTTATAATTATAAGTAGAGTCAAAATTATAGAATTTAAGCTACTTTTAAATAAACTAATAGCATTTATTAAGGCTTTTTTAGTAATAGTTACTTAAATAGTAAAGTAAGAAAACGTAAATATAATTTATTTTTAATTTTTTTTTAATTTTTTAAAATAGTGTTAATAAATTCCTATTATTATACTTACTATTATTTTAATACTTTAGTGAATACGTTTTACATTATAGTTATTTACTTTTTAAATAACTATATAAGTTCTATAGTTAAAATAAAGGTATTTAAAAAGTTAAATATTTTACTAATAATAGTAGTAGTAACATAATATAGTATTATAAAAGTACTATATATAAAAAGTTAAAAACTTAAAAAAAAGCATTAATTAATTACTATATATAGTACCAAGTAATAATTTAAAATATTACCTAAAAAAAGAAGGAAATAAAATAAGCTATAAATAAAGTATTTAAATAAAAACTTATGTACTAGTATAAAGCTAATATATGAATACGTAATATAATAAAAGAACTTATAAAAAAAGCTTCTTTAAAAAGCTTTTATAAGGTATTATAAGTAGTTACTATAATAATACTAGTAAACTACTTTTATAAGCTTTTAAGTAATTACTAATAATATAATTTTTAGAATCTTATTTAGTATATTATTTAAGCCTAAAACTTTTTTATTTAAAAGTTTTATAATTAAGTTATATATTAATTTCTTAAATACATATAACTTAATATTAATTTAATTATATTTTAGTTATGTTTTATTATTAATATTACTAAAGTTTACTTTACTTGTATTTAAAAAAACTTTTTAGCGAAAATTTTAGTTTTTATAGTATTATTTTTAGTAAAAAAGTTACTAAAAAAGTGTTTAAAATTAAAAAAGTAAAAATTACTTTTTACTATATCAATATATTTTACTTTACTTTAAAAATGTTTATAGTTTATTATATAGTTTTATAAAGTTTACTCTAAATTTTTATATAAATTATTTTTAGTTTTTTTTTTTTTTTTTTTTTTTACTTGTAGTATTAGTGTTTTATTTATTTAATATTTATAAAAAGTTAAACTACTTTTAGTAACTATATTTTATATACTTATAAACTAAGTTTTACACATAAGTAGTAGAATTTAAAAGTGTATATATTTTTTTTAAAAAAAAAATTTTAAAATTTTTATAACTATATTTTACTTGAAGTTTTTAATATTTTAAAAAGTTTTATTATATTTAGCTTTTTAAGTATATAGTGTCTACTTTTTTTTTTAGTAAATAAATAGTAGTATTTAATTAAATATATATTAGTATATAGTTTTTTATTAAAGCTTACTTATTTTATATTTTATAAAAGCTAACTTTTTTATATATTATATTTAATAAAAATATAAAATTAATAATACTTGTTTTATAATGTAAGTTTATTTTATAGTATAGTAAGTTAAAAACCTTATACTTTTATTTTTAAAAAAAAGTGTTTTATTTACACTTTATTTATAATATAACTTTTTTTTATACTAAGTAATATATGTTAAAGTTTTTTAAAAGTATAAATTCTTTTAATAGCTTTATTAATTTCTAGCTAAATTTTAATTTATTAGCTATTTTTATATAAATTATAAACATTTATAATAGTAATGTTAAGTTTTTTTAAGTAAAACTAAAAAGTTATAATAAATTAGCTATAACGTTATTATTTATATTTTTAGTATACATTATTAATGTTATAACTAATAATAAAGTATATTTATATAAGTATTATATTTATTTAGTTTATTTATTATATATAAAAGTACTTATTAAAAGTTTTTACTTACCTTAAACCTAAAAAAAGCCATAATACTTAGCATGTCTAATTACCTAATTAGGCTAATAAATACGTTATATATATTCTTTTTTTTTATACTTATTCTTACCCTCTAACTTAATAATTCATTTAATATGCTTTATTATTTTTTTAATTTATATTTAAATTCTTTTTTATAAAAGCTTTTTTTAGTACTTTTTCTAGACTTAAATTATTTTTACGTAATTTTTTAGGGCACTTCTTTTTATTATTTCTTTCTTTATTTAGTACTAGTATAGCTTAATAGTATTTAGGTCTAGAAAGTTACTATACTAAAGAAGCTACTTAATTTAATATAGGCTATATACTTTTTACTAAGTAATATAAGCATAAGTAGATATTTTATTCTCTTAAACTATTATATTTAAATAATTTTTTAGATACTTTTTTATAAAGAAAATAAGCTTAGATATTAATACTTTTATTTAATACTTATATTAATTAACTTTGTTACTAATTTAATAAGTTAGCCTTTTATTCTTTTAATTTCATTTCTAGATAAGCTTTTAACTACTTTTTGCTTTTAAATTTAGCTATTTTATTTCTGTTTCTAGCTTCTACTATTCTTGTATTATTAGCTTAAGAGTTTTATTTATTTTTTTAAAACTTTTTCTACTTTATTTTTTTCTTTTTTTGTTTTAGGTAACTAATAATAATAAGGGCCTTTTCAATTATATATAAAATAGTACTAAAATATAAACTTTAAGTATTTTTTCTAATATTTACAAATATAGCTTTAAATAAAGGCCTTGTTTAAAATCTACTATATTTAATAGCCTTTCCTCTAATAAAGTAATATAATAGCTATTTTATTTAACTAAATTATATTTTTTTTAGTTTTTAAGTATTTAATCTTTATACACTAAATACTATTATAATTACTTTTTTTTATTTATTAGTTTAGACTTTTGTGTTAGTTTCGTTTTATTAAAGCTAAAAGCTTTTAGATATTACTATACTATTATAAGTAAAATAGTAGTACTTTATTAATTAAGTTTATTAATAAAATTAGTATATATTTGCTTTTATTTATATTAATTATAGCATACTTTTATAGTAATTACTTATTTAATATTTTTAGTCTATTTTATTAGACGTTTAAAATAAGAAGTATTTTAAAGATATTTATTTTTAATAATAAGTAGAATGTAGTGAAAGTTAAAACTCTACTAAATTACTTAAGTATAAATATTATTAATTATCTACTTTAAGAGGCTAGTTTTTTCAATAATTTTAGAAATTATTTTATTTCTAAAAAGTAATTTTAAAGTAACTATTAATGTATACGTTGCTATATTAGTATTTAAAACCATAATAAAATAAATAAGAAATAAATAGAAAGAAAATTTGTAAAGTAAATAAAGCTAAAGTGTACTAAGAAAAGTAGCATTTTTAGTATAAACAAAAACTTTTAATAAGTACTTTTATACTAGTTCTTAAATTATAAGTAGTTAATACTTTTCTAATATTACTTTATTAAATAAAAGTAGTATATACTTTAATTTATATTATTATAGTTATATTAAATAATAGTAAGTTTACTTATTAAAAGTAGGTATAAACGTTTTTATATGATTATTAAAATTATTATCTATTTTTACTTAAACTAAGTATGTATTATTTATATTTAGTATAAACTTTAATTATAATATATTTCTATTAACTACTTTTAAGTAAAAAAGTTTGTTTAGTTTTTTTTAGGAGTAGTTTTTTATTTAAGTTACTTAATAAAGCAATCTTTTTATAATAGTAAAGTTTTTTATATAAAATTTAATTATAGTACTTATACTCTATTTATAATATAAATATAAAGTATTTACTTAAAAAAACTATTTTTTTTATTTATATTTTTTTAAAGTAGTTTTAAAATATTTTATACTTTTTTTATTATTATACTTTATAGACTTTACTATAGTTTACGTAAAATACTTTTTTTTAAAACATTTTATTATATTGTATATACTAGTATAGTATTTATGTCATACTTTTTTACTATATATACTTTAAGTAATGTATTCTATAAATAAGTACTTTACATAAGTAAGTGCTTTACTTTAAAACTTATTAAAAAATCAAGAATTTACATTCAAGTAGTTATTAAGATATTTAAATGTAAATTCTTAATTTTTTAGTAAGTTTTAAAGTAAAGCACTTCCTTATAAAATATATTATAGCTTTATTAACTACATTAAAAGTATTATTTAATTATTAAGTTATTATTAAATAGTCATATTTTAAAGAACTAAAAGTTAATAACTAGTTTACTTTTTATAATCTTTTATTAAATTACTTAAGTAAAAACCTTAATAATAAGAGTTTTATAAAAAATTTCTATTTTTTTTTTTAACTACTTATAATATTTTTATAGTATACTTTTTATGCCTTAAAGTTATATAACTATTAAATTTAATTAATATTTATACTTAGTACTAATTATTTTATAACTTTATATATTATGTTAATTAGTTTAGTATTATTCATATTTCATTTTTTATTAATTTTAGTTTTAAGTAGAACTTTTGTAACTTTATTAAAAAAAAAATAATTTTTAATTCTAAAATATTTAGTTAATTTAAAAGTTAATTTTTTATAGTATATAATAATATATAAACGTTTATATTACTACTTTGAAAAGTATATATAATAAAGACTTTTAATATTCCTTTTTTTTACATTTTTAAAAATTTTCTTACGTTTTTTATTTAAAAATATTTTAAAATAAATTTGAATTATAGTTTTTTTATTGTATAATAATAGTATTTATTATATATAATATTTATGTAGCTATCGCTACTTAAGTCTTATTTATATTTAAAAAAAAATCTATTTAAAAAATTATTTTTACTTAATTTTATTCTAATTTTATTAATTTCTACTTTAATTTAGTTAAGTTATGTTTTTTTTAAGTAATTTAGTAACGTATTTAAAGTTTTAAATAAATTATAATATTTTTATTATACTAGTAAAAAAATTAGTATAAGATTTTTTTTCTTCAAATATTTTTTATATTTTCTTAAAATTATTCTTAATTTTTTAAAAGATTTTAATTAATTTTTGCTAGTTTTTGTTTAGTTAGTATTAATTTTTTTATAGTATTATTTACTTACTTATTAGTTATTTTTTAATATATTATAATTATAGTTTTTATAGCTATAAAAAAGTTTATAACTTGCTATTATTTTCTATACTTTATAAATAAAAAGTAAAAAGTTTTTAAAAGTAATTAATTATAGAAAATTTAATTTTAATATATAATTTCTTTTTTAAGTTATTTTTAGACTTTTTATTATTATTATTATAATTTTTTTTAAGTACTATATTAAAGCTACACAAAACTAATACATAAGTTTATAAAAATTATAAAGCTAATATATTTTTTATATTTAAACTAAAGTTTAGTATTTAGCTTTTTTTTTATTTTAGTTTACTTATAATATATAACTATCATACTACTTTTTTTTTATAAACATAGCTTGTTTTTAAGCTATCTTTATAAAAGAAAATAAAAAATTAAATTATAATTAATTTCTTTAGTTTAAATATATAATTTACTTATACTTTATTAATATAATAAGAAAATTAAATAAATTAAAATTAAAGTAACATACTATACTTATTTTCTTAACTTAAGTAATAAACTAGTATTTAGTAAAACTTTTAGTTTATAGTAATAAATATTATTAAATTTAGTATAAATTTAAACGATATTATATATAAATATTTTTTATACTATTATTAGTATTATAAAGGCAATACAAAGTAAGCTTTTAATAGTAATAAATTTAGAAAAAAAATTTACTAGTTTAAAAGTACTAATAAATAAAGTTATTTAATTACTATTAAATTAATATTAAAGCTAATACTAATACATAAAAAAAAGTAAAATAAAAACTATATAAAAGTTTCTAAATAATACTAAAAAAAACACTAAGTATATATATAGTAAGTTAAGCTATTTAAAATAAAACTATTTTAACTAATATATTAAAGCTTAAATAAAAAGTAAAAATTTTATTAATATTTAGCTAGTTTTATTTTTAGGCTTTATATAGAATATATTTAAACTTTACTACATATATATATAAAAGCACGTTTCTTTACTTAAAAATCTAAAAAAAAAAAAAAATTATTAAAAATTATTTAAATTTTATATACTTTTATTAACTAATTTAAACTTATATTATAGTTATAATTTTATATATATTTTTTTAACTAAACAAAAAAAAATTATTACTTAAATTAGTAGTTTTAAATTACTATTTATATTATAAAACTATATAGTATTATTTTTAATTACTTTTTTATTAACTTTAAACTTTACTTTAATTTTTAGTAACTAAATGTAAAATTTATATAGTTGTTAAACTTTTATAAGTTTAAAAAGTAAGACTTTAGTTATAAAAAAAAGAAAGTAAGAGTATAATAATAAAATAGTTTAACTATATTTAATATAAGTATTATACTTAAGTTTTTAAAAACTTAATTTCTATTTTAATAGTAAATTAAAATAACTAAGTTTTAACTTTAAGAGTTTTAATTTTAGTATAAAGTAACTAAACTTAGACTTTTATATTATATAAAAAAATTATAAATTATTAATAAGTAATGCCTATTACTAGTAAATAATATACTTAAAACTTTAAAACTTTAAATAGTTATTAGTAATATAGTACTAAGTAATAATTACTTAATTTAGCTAATATTATGTTACTTTTTTAAGTAAAAAAAAATGTATATTCAAAAATTTTTCAAATTTTACAAATTTTAAATACTTAAGTTTTTATTTTATACTAAAAAGTTTTATGTAATATTATAGCTAGCATAAACTTATAAGTAGTTATATATAAGTATAAATAATAAAATACTATATTAAAGCTATATAAAATTAAAAAGTTAATATACTTTTTATACTTAAGTTAAAATCTAGTATTTAACTTTCTATATTTTAGTTTACCTATAATATATAATTATTATACTACTTTCTTTTATAAAAATAGCTTGTTCTCAAGTTATTTTTATGAAAGAAAATAAGAAAAACTAAATTATAATTAATTTCTTTAACTTAAATATATAATTTATGTATACTCTTTTAATATAATAAGTAACTTAAATAAATTAAAATTAAAATTAAAGTAAAGTAAAGTACTATATTTATTTTATTAACTTAAGTAATAAACTAGTGTTTAATAAAAAATTTTAGTTAGTAATAATAAATATTATTAAACTTAATAGAAATTTAAATTATACTATAAATAAGTACTTATTATATACTACTATTAGTACTATAAAAGTAATATAAAGTAAGTTTTTAATAGTAATATATTTAGAAAAAAAAGTTGCTATTTTAAAAATATTAATAAATATATTTATTTAATTACTATTAAATTACTATTAAAACTAATATAAATATATAAAAAGAGTAACATAAAAACTACATAAAAGTTACTAAAAAATGCTAAAAAATGTTAAGTATATATATAGTAAGTTAAGTTAGTTAAATAAAGTTTTTTTTAACTAATATATTACAGTTTAAAATTTTTTTTTAAACTTTATATAAAATATATTTAAATTTTACTATATATGTAAGTAAAAACACGTTTTCTTATTTAAATTTTTAGAAAGTATTTTCTATTTCTTAAACTCTATTTAAATTTTTGTATACTTTTAATAAATAATTTAAAATTATATTATAGTTATAATTTTACATATTTTTTACTTAATTAAGCTAGAAAAAAAGCTATTATTTAAATTAATAGTTTTAAACTACTATATATATAATAAAACTATATAGTATTATTTTTTATTTAGTTTTTTATTAACTTTAACTTTATTACTACTAGCATAAACCTGTAGATAATTATAAGTAGTTATAAATAATAAAATACTATATTAAAGCTACTTTAGTATAAAAAAAAAAAAAAAAAAAGAGTATAAAAAGAAAGAAAAATAAGGCTTTTATAGAGTACTTTTAATAAATACATAAAAGTATAATATATAACTTATAAATATAATAAGTAACTTACCTATAAAATTCTTTATATAACTATAGAATATAGCTATAGTATATAACAAATTATTATAAAACTTAGCTTTAATTTTTAGTAATTAAATACAAAATTTATATAATTTACTATTAAACTTTTATAAGTTAAAAAAATAAAACACTAATTATAAAAAAAAAGTAAAAGTATAATAATAAAGTAGTTTAATTAAATTTAATGTAAGTATTATATTTTAGTAGTAAATTAAAATAAATAAACTTTAGTTTCAAAAGTTTTAATTTTAGTATAAAGTAATTAAAATTAGAATTTTTTATTGTATAAAAAAAATTAGAATTATAAATTATTAATAAGTAGTATTTATTACTAATAAATAATATACTTAAAAACCTTAAAATTTTAAATAGCTATTAGTAATATAGTACTAAGTAATAATTACTTAATTTAATTAATATTATATTACTTTTTAAAGCTAAAATTATATATATTAAAAAACTTTAAAAAAAATCTTAAATACTTAAACTTTTTTTTATACTAAAAAGTTTTATATAATATTATAACTAGTATAAACTTATAAGTAGTTACATATAAATATAAGTAATAAAGTATTATATTAAAGCTATATAAAACTAAAAAGTAAGTTTATAAAAATTAAGAAGTTAATATACTTTTTATATTTAAGCTAAAGTTTAGTATTGTTATGGTAACTATCTATAATATAAAAGTCTTCTAAGAAAGCCTTTCTATAAGCTCTTTTTTTATATTATATATTTATACTTTAGTTTTATGCTAGCGTATAAGCTCTTACCCTAAATATTTTAGCTTATAACTTATTATATTCTTCCTTTTTCACGTAACGTTTTAACTTATTATTTGGTATTATATTTAGTAATTAATTAATACTTTTTATTAAGTACTTAACTCTCTGCTTATAGCACTATCATAATATTACATTATGTCTTTACTAATTTCTTATAATAGATAACCTGGATTTTACTAAAATCCTTAGAGATCTTATCTCTTAACTTATAACTCTAAAGGTAAGTAATAAATCACTTATACACACCTTAGTAAAATAAAAAACCTAATATAAAAAAAGTATAAAAGTTTTTTATATTAAGCTTAATAAGATAAAATAAGTGTTTACTAGTTTAAACTCTACTATTACTATCTCCCCTATTAAAGAAAGTCTAGCTCTTATTATTGGTTTATTTAGAAGTAGCTTAAGTCCTATAATTCTAATCTTATTTATAACTATAACTAGTATCTATCTCTAAGTTCTTTAAGCTATGATTAGAAACGTGAGATTAATTATTATACTAGAACTTATTATACTACTAATAATAACGAAATCCGACTACCTATCTGACTTTTTAATATTTATTAGAAAACAAAAGAACCTATATATCTTTATTAGGAAACTTAATTATAAGCTTAAAAATAATACTAACTAATACCCTACTAAACACTCTTAATTTTTATATATATATTTAAGGCTAAAGAAGGACCTGGTAATACTTATAAACTTTCTTATAAATAAGAATATACACTTAGTAGAATAATTAATCACCTTTCTATAAGCTATATATAGAGATCTAAATAGAAAACTTACCATCTTAAATAAGCTTAATTCGTTTCACTAAAGATAAAAGAGTTTTATTATTTATTTTATTAAATTCTATAAACTAGCTGTTAATACTAGACTGAATGAAATTAGTCTAATTACTTAGTTAAGAAAATCATTAAATAATAATCTCTACTAGGTAATAGTAGATATTAAAATCTCTAATATATTAAATAACTACGCTAATCTGATATCTTTATATGATAATAATTTTTAGTATCTTCCTTTACTACATCTTACTAGGCCGTAACTTATATTATAAAGAGATTTTAATATTATGGAAATTAATATTTCTAACTACGCCTCTATTAGGTTAGCTAAATGAGAAATCTAAAAACGTAATAGCTAATATTTTAAGTGTAATAAATATAATTATATTTCTTAAAACTATTCTATCTTTTTATTAGAATTCTAATCTATAAGTTTATTTTAACTCTAATAAGTAACCTGCTTCTGTTCTTTCTCTAAATTTAAATCTTTTTATAAATAAGAATACTTCTGAATTTCTTAAACTAGCCTACTAAAAGCTCTGTCCTAGTGTTAAGTTACTTTTTAAGATATTTTTAATATTAAATTTCTATTAACCTTTAGACCTCTTACTTAATAACTGACTCTTAGAACTATTAAGTAAATATTTTATATATTATCTAATAAAATAGCTCGTTCTACTCTGTTACTACTTTAATTAGTACTAGAGTAACTAGTATAGATTATATTAGTAGATCTTTAGTTAGTATTTAGAAACTCTATCTCTTATTACTCCTAAATATCTTATATTCTACTAGTTTTAATAGTAAATGTCTTAAAGAGAGTTATATTTTATATACTACTAGTATAACTCTCTACTATATAAATTATATTAAGAAAATCTGTCTTTTTATAATAGCTATAGGAAACCATAAATTAATTCTTAGCTAATCTTAAATAAGAAAACATAAGGTTAACTTTAATTATAATTTATAAAAGCTATTTTTTAATACTCTCTGTTACCAGGCCTATTACCTGCGCTTATTTTAATTTCTTATTTATTTAAAAGAAAATACTACCTGCTTAAGGGACTTTCTAGTAAACTTTTTACTAAAAGGCTTTTATCTTAATACTATCTACGTACGGTATTTATAGACTTACTTTTTAAAGTTATTACTAACTACCTAAACTTAACGTAATAACTGGTTAGTTAAAATAAACTATTAATTATAAGAACCTAATACCTACTTAAAAGATCTTTTAGTAAACTATTTTTTAAAGGGCTCCTACTTAGAATTTAAATTTATACTTAAATTTAATACTAAACTAAATAAGGACCTTATAAGAAAGTTATTCTCTTAAGGTCTTAAAAATCCCTTAATAAAGGCTTCACTAGAAGGTCTTTATAAGAACTCTAAACTAAGTATAAATATCTACTTAATTAGGGCAGCCCTCTTTATATAAATAGCCTAGAAATATAAATATAAAATCTTTACTATTTTAATAGCTAATATTAATAAAGCTTTAGTTTTAAAAACCTATACTAATTTAGCTACTAAGGTTCTAAAGAAGTACTATAATACTTTTTAAATACTTTTATATAAGAAAGCTAATAAACTACCTGAATATTATCTATATAACTATAAGATTATCCTTAAGAAAGGAAAGTAACCTGGATTTAGACCTCTTTATAAAATGTCCTAAAATAAACTAAAAGTTCTTAGAAAGTATTTTAATAACTATTTTACTAAAGAATTTATTAAAGTAAGTTTGTCTCCTGTAGCTGTACTAGTTATCTTTATAAATAAACTTAATAAAGGTTTTTAATTTTATATAAACTATTAAGCTTTAAACGCTATTACTATTAAAAACTACTATCTAATTTTATTAATCTAAGAAACTCTATTCTGCCTTAGTAAGGTGAAGTATTTTATAAAGCTAAATATCATCTCAGCTTTTAACTATTTCTGTATAATAGAAAAAGATAAATAGTTAACTACTTTCTAGATCTAATATAGCTTATTTAAATATTTTATTATATTATTTAAACTAGCTAACGCATTAAGCATATTCTAATACTATATAAATAATATTCTTTAACTATTTCTTAATATGTTTTATACGGTCTACCTTAATGATATTCTAATTTATAATAATTCTCTATATAAATATTAATAACATATAAAATAAGTCTTAAAAGCTCTAGATAAAGCTGGCTTGTAACTTAATATTAATAAATATAAATTCTACTAAGAATAAGTTACTTATTTTAGGTATATAATTTTAAAAAGAGAAATTAGCATAGACCTAAATAAAATAAAGAATATTTTTTACTAGGAATTTTTTAAGAACGTAAAGGATATAAGAGCATTCCTAGAATTTACTAACTTCTATTAATAATTTATTAATAACTTTTTTTGTATTACGTCCCTGCTTATAGCCCTAATAAAGAAGAACATCTAATTTAAATTTAATAACACTTATTAAGAGGTATTTAAATGCTTAAAATATATATTTATAACTGCCCTAATTTTCTAACACTTTAATTCTAAGTTACTAATTATTATAGAAGCTGACTTTTTAGACTACATAACTACTAAAGTCCTTTTCTAAAAAAATAAATAAAATAAACTAAGACCTGTAATCTACTTTTCTAAGAGACTAAATTCTACTAAATATAATTATAAAATATATAATAAGAAACTACTAGCTATTATACGTTGCTTTAAATAATAGAGACCTAAATTAGAAGATACTACGTTCCTAATTTAAGTACTAAATAACTATAAAAATCTTTAATACTTTATTATAATAAAGTAACTTAGTTACTAATAAGCTTATTAAGTTAAATATTTATTCTAATTTAACTTTACTATCACGTACTGACTAGGTAAGTAGGATGGAAAACCAGATACTTTTACTTACTATATATAAAATACTTTAGCTTAAGAAGAAGTTTAAAGAGCTTAATAATAAATACTTCTCTGCTCTAAACTATTTAATAATACTCTAGAATTAAACTTAACTAAAATAGATAAGTTAATTTAATAGATTATTAATAATAAATAACTAAATAATAAGTTTATTTAGGAAATCCTGTTGCTAATATGGGATAAAACCCAACACTTTAAGAAGCTTTCTTTAAGTAAATATAAAAACTAAAAAGGCTAATTATACTATCATGACTAGTTAATAATACTAAATAATAATAAACTTAAAATTAAATTTCTTTAAATTATGCATGATTCTCTTGCTGGTAGTTACTTTAGTTATAGAAAAACCCTTAAAATCCTACAACGTAAATACTATTAGCCTTAGATATTTAAAATAATATATTAATATATATCTTATTACTATACCTACTGAAGATTTAAGACTTTTTATGAAAAATACTATAGCCTCTTAAAACCTCTCCCTGTCCCTGAAAGGAGATGGAAGGATATTTTTATAAACTTTATTATTAATCTTCTAGAATCTAAAAGCTATACTAATGTTATAGTTATAGTTAATTACTTTATAAAATACAGATACCTAATTTCTTATAGTGAGATAACTACTATAGATATTACCTACTTTTTCTATTAGTATATATAAATAGACTACGGTCTTCTAGAAATAATTATATTAAACTAAGAAATATAATTTATCTCTACCTTTTATAATAAACTCTATAAATAACTATAAATTAAATCTTAACTGTCTTTTGCATATTACCTAGAAACTAATAGCTAAATAGAAAAAGCTAATAGTATAATAAAATAAGTCCTATATATATATATAAACTACTAGTAAGATAACTAGGTAAACTGGTTTCTCTTAGCACAGTTTAAAGCTAATAACACTATATCTAAATTTATAAAAGTTTTATTATTCCTAGCTAATATAGGCTAACATCCCTAAATGGGTTTTAAACCTCTTATAAGAATTTAAAAATGTTTTTACTAAGTATTATAAGCTTTAGAAGTTAACCATATGGTAGAGAAAATAGCTAATATCTAATAACTAATTTAAGAAGAGATAATTTAGGCCTAAGCTCTCTAAAAAGAATATGTAAACTAGAAATAATTATTTATACCTAACTATCAGATAGGAGACATAGTCTAGCTTAATATATAAAATATTTAAATAAAGTAATTTTCTAAGAAGCTAGACTTAAAGGCCTTAGGGAAATATTATATTTTTTAAATAGTTTCTTTATACGCGTACTAACTTAAACTCTTTGAATTCTTAAATATATATCTAATTTTCTAAGTATTATTGCTTTAGCCTATTATGCCTGAATCTAAATACCTTCTAAGTCAACAAAACCCGCCATTTAAACCTATTAAAGTTAATAAAGAAATTAAATACTATATTAAATGAATTAAAGAATTGCGCCTGAATTACAGGTGGAAACGCTATAAATATCTAATTAAATAAACTAAATATAATAATTTAATATAAGAATTTATAAGCGACTTCTAAGATATAGCTACTATAAAAAAATTTCATTTTAAAAACCTAGACTAATTTAGACCTAATATCTAATATAAATACTCCTTATAAAAGTTTAGACCTAAAAGAAGGGTACTATTATAATAACTATCCGTAATATAAAGGCCTTCTAAGGAAGTCTTTTTATAAGCTTTTTTTTTATATTATATGTTTATGCTTTAGTTTTATACTAGTGTATAAGCTCTTACCCTAAATATTTTAGCTTATAACTTATTATATTCTTTCTTTTTTCACATAATGTCTTCACTTATTACCTGGTACTATACTTAGTAATTAATTAATATTTTTTATTAAGTACTTAACCCTCTGCTTATAGCACTACTATAATAAGTATTTAGTATTTTATATTTATTACAAGAATACTACATACAAAAGGTTAAGAACTTAAAAAAAAGTATTAATTAATCTCTATATATAGTACCAAGTAATAATTCAAAATATTACATAAAAAAAAAAAGAAATAAAATAGGCTATAAATAAAGTATTTAAATAAGAGTTTATATATATTATAAGTTGCTAACTTACTAACGTAAATTATATTAGTAATAAGTTATCTAATTACTTATATAATACTTAGTAGTTTCCTTACTTCTAGATTAGATAGCTTATTAGACTTAGTAGAAGTTAGTTAACTTAGTAAAGAGTAAAAAGAAAGTAATATAGTAAGTTAAGATTTAACAGAATAGTATTAAACTATTTTACTTAAGGTGTAAATTTTAATTTTAGAGTAATTATAAAGAATTAAAAGTAATTGTGAACTGTTTGATGCCTTATACTTATAGTAGATCCTCCGTGTGTATATTATATATTAACTAGAAGTATATTAAATACTACTAGAGAAGATAAGAGAAAATAAGTTCTTATCTTTATTATTAGTACTTATCTTTCTTATATTTTGCTGTAGCTAGTCACTTAATTTGCTTACCTATTCTAGATACTATTCTCTATAGAACTTAAACTTACTATAAGTAGTCCTATCTGTAGATTCTGTTTTCACTAATTTACCTTAGCTTATTAGTATTACTTATATATTTCTTTATATTATATCTTCTATAGTAACGCCTCCTTACTAGTATTTTCTTTTTTATTATAGTCTATAATATTATCCTCTTCTTCTAAGCCTTTAGCCTAAAGGTTATTCTGTTCTTTCTTTTATAGATAATATAAAGGTAGCTAGTTTTTTATGTGAAAACTAAGATTATAAAAACCCCTTCTACCTTTTTTATTCTTCTAATTTCCTAAGAATGACTTAAGTGGAATCGTTCTTAATATAAGCTTACTATCTAGTAAAAAGAGTTTAAGAGAATAATTGTTATATGCTATTCTCTTACTCCTGTTATCATAATAATAACCGTCATTATTTAGTAAATCTAGCTTCTAAGTAATATTCTAAGTATATTAATCGAAACGTAAAGTATGATTTTATTATAACGTAATTTAAATAAAGTTACTTAAATTATAATAAAAAGCGCTTTTAGTAATGGCTCCGTGCTACTAAAAAGAAAACTTTTATTATAAAATCTTAAAAGCTTCATCTCTATTATGAGCTAGCTTAAATAGATTCTTAGAAAAAAAAAATATTCCAGCGCGAACTTACCTTAATTAATAAGGTTCATATAATAAAAAAAAAAAAAGCGGAGTTATTAGAATTAACTTAATATACTATAATTTATAGTATCTAGCGTTAGCTTATCTTTCTTTTCTAAATTTAAATAAAACATCCTATATTCTCCTTATTTATTAGATATGACCTTAGAGCGGGCGTTTATTAGTATATCTAATAATACTAGTTAATTAGCTTTAAACTATTCTTTAGGTTTCTAATTAGTTCTTACGTATTATCTTTAAGTTTATAATCCTTTTATTTAACTAGATACTTCTGTTAACGTCTAAACTGCTAATAGTCCAGAATTTACTAAACTTCATATTTAGTAGTATCTTTCTTAAGTTTGAGTCTTATCTATAGCTTAGCGTTTTATAGTACTGGTTCTAATCTTAAAATGTAAAAAACTAGGTAAATTCGCGTGTTTTTAGGTAGTTATAATTTATAATTTACAGGTCCTATTTATCTTTTAACCTTAAATAGTCCCAATTTGATGTGATCTAGTTTTTTTGATGGTTGTTTTATTTCTAAATTTTTTTATAATAGGAAAACCTTATCTCTCTCTCTAAAAATTAGTTTCTTAACTCTAGATTTATCTTTCTACTGTTTACTGAGAACTTCTTTCTAAATAATTTTTCCTATTATATCTTAGTAAAGTTATTATAATTCGTTGACTTTTACTCTTACTAATTCTAATATCTTATTTAGAATCTATAGTTCTCGATAAGCCGTAGGCTTATAGCCGTAATTTACGAAAAATAGTAATTTTCCTATAGTTAATAACTTTACAGAGTTATATGTAAACTTAGCTATTAGTAGTAAATTAATCTAATTATCTTATTATTTATTAATATATATTTATAGATATTATTCTAGTGTCTAATTTGTCTGTTCTGTTTATTTATTTATTTATAAGTAAAATACTATTAAGAGGCAATACTCAGCCCCTAGCTTTCTTATAAACATTTTCTAGAATATTAATGTGAATAATTTGTCTCTGTCTGTAATAAATTCTTATAATAACCTATATTATGCTATTAGTACTCTAATAAGTATAATTACTAATTCATTTACTTTAACCTCTATATGCGTTAGTTTAAAGTATGTGTATTTTATAAGTTAGTCTATTATAACTAGTATTATATTATATTATTAATTTCTAAAAGTAGTTGTTATTAGTATTCCTGTAATAAAATTTATTATAACTAATTCCTATAATAGGTCTAGTAAAGAAATTAGTTATATAAGTCTATATTTCTTATATTTTAATGCTTTATTTTTTCTGTATTTAATATACTCTAAAAGAATATCTCTAACCTTTTTTTATATTCTAGGAATCTAAAAATATTAGTTGATTTATTCTACAGTTTTTTTAATTCCCTAATATCCGTGTATTTTAGCTGAGTATTAATTCTTAATAAGCTTAGTCTATAATATATCTAGTATATAAATTATTTCTTAATCTAAATTCTAATGTAGCTGTTTATTATTGAACTTTCTTATTTATTTTTCTTAGGTGTTTTTGATAATAACTACTGTTTTAATATCTATTTATAAGTTTCCTAGAGATCCGTCTAGTCTTTACTTAAGTATTATATTATAAATTTCTAGTATATCTTTTATGTAATCTGCTTTTTAACTAAGTGTATTAGCCGCCATATTTTCTTTTCCTAACTTATAAAGTATTTAAAAGTTAAATATAGAAACTAGTTTCTATTACCTAATTTATTATTAATTTAGCTTTTTTATTATTATAAATGTTGTTAGATTTTTATGGTTTAAGTATATAATAATTTAGTGCTTAGCTCCTTCCAAGTAATATCTCTATTTCTTAAATACTTAAACTATTACCAGTAATTCTTTGTCATGAATATCGTAGTTTAATTTAATAGTTATAAGTTTATGAAATAAGAAATCTACTAGATGCTTACGCCTTTTATTCTGTACTTATAATAGAATAGCTTTTATAGCTCTATCCGATATATCTGCATATATCTCCATTTAAAGTCATAAATTAAATATTTTTAATATTAGTGATTATTGGAATATTTCTTTTAATATTATAAAAGCGTTTTCTTTGCGTTGTTCCCACTTAAATTATTAATCTTTCTTTAGTAATTCTATTAAAGGTGTTATGATTTTTAAGTAGTTCTTAATAAATTATCTACAGAAACCCGTAAATCCGAGAAAAGAATAAACTTCTTTTATGTTTATTAGTGTTAGCTAAGATAGAATATTTTTAGCTTTATCTAAGTTAACTACTATTCTATCTTAGAATACTAAGTATCCTAAAAACTTAACTTTAGTTCTGTGGAATATATATTTCTTTGTTTAAATATATAGCTTATATTCTTTAAGCTTCCTTAGTATTTTTTTAGTATACTTAATATATTCTTTTAGCGTCCCGTTCATGTATACAAGCACATTTTTAAAATATACTATTATAAATACATCTAGATATTCTCTTAGCACGTGATTAATAATTGCCTGAAATATTACTAGTGCGTTCGTGAGTCCTATTAGTATAACTAAGTATTTAAATAGTTTATATTTTATCTTAAATACTGTTATCTACTTATGTCCTTTGGCTATTTATATCTAATAGTATTTATTCTTTATATTAAAGAGGCTAAACTATTTTGCTCCTCTAAACTTATCTATTAGTTCTAATATTAGTAGTATTAGATAACGATTTTTAATTATAGCTTTGTTAAGGTATTTGTAATTAATATATAACCTTAGTTTCCTATTCTTTTTTAGTATAAAGAGTATTAGTAATGCTATCTTACTTTAACTAGTTTATATATATCCCTTTTATTAGTTTTCTTACAAGAATTTTCATAATTCTTTCTATTAGTGTATGGGTACTTGATATAATAGTCTTAGTTTTAAATCCGTTCCTTCTTTAAGCGCAATTTTGTGGTCCTGTTTCTAGTATTCTAATAACTAGTCTTTAGCTTTCTTAAAGAACTATTCTCTAAATTCCTCTTAATATTTATCGGGTATAATAAACGTGGTATTATAAAGTATTACTTTCTTTATCTATATTATAGCTTTTATTTATTACTATTCATAGTAGTTATTTCTAATCCCTATGGTTTTTATTCTCTAATTAATTATTAGATTCTATCGTGCTAGCTAGTTCTATCCTAAGATAAAATCTTTACTATCTAGATTTATAATCTTAATATAGTAGTTATCTATGTAACCTGCTGCTTTAATAGTTATATTTTATATTTTAAGATTTATTAGATTTTTTTTTAAATATTATTAGACTATTATTTATGCGTCTTACTTATACAGGTTTATCTAAAACTCTAGTTAGTATTTAGTATTTTTATATTTACTTATTTAATATAAGTGTTTTGCTAGTCCTACTATTTATAAGTGCTAGAGTCTAATTACTATTAATATATATATTTATATATAATTTATTTTCGTGTTTCCTCTGGTTTAGTTGCGTGTATATAATTAATATGTTATTTCTAATCTTTAATTCTTAGTCCTTTAATAGCTTGGTTATAGTCTACTAGTTTTCTAGTTTTTTGTTTATAGTTAACTTTTAAGTAGTAGTTACTTCTTTAGTGTTTTCTCTTTAGGTCTATAGACTAGATATTTCTAGAGCTAGTATACTTTTTCATTAAGTATTTTATACGCTTTTTTAGTTTATTCTCTATAATCCTAACATTTCTATCCTAAGAAACATTCTTGATATGTGAGTTTTTTATGTGATTCTGAATCTATATAAACTAGTTTTTATTATATATTAAGTTCTTTTTTACTCGCTAGCTATTATAATACCTTTTTTATTCTTAGTTCTTTAATATGTATAGCGTGTTTATTCTATCTACAGTTCTTTCCTATATAGTTAGATACTATATATATCTAGTATTTTTTTCTTATTATTTTATTTACAGCGTTATTATCCTGTATCTATAATATTAGTAAGGGTTTTCTTCTTTCTTTATTTTTTAATAGTGTCTAATAGAGTAATAGTATATTACGCTAGTCGTAACTAGTATAGGTATTTATTATTAAATCTTATTTATCTATATAGCTAGTCCCTGTCTGCTTAGTTCTTTATGCTATTTATTTTTTACTAATTATAGTACTTATTAGTATTTATATATCCCATCTCTTAAAGTAACTTCCTAGTGTTTAGTAATATAGTATTCTTTTTAATAGTATTTTAATTTATATATCCAACAGTGTCCCTAGTATACGCGCTGTATAATTATTATAGATATTAATTCTTTATCTTTTATTATCTCTTAATCTTTCTTTTACCTGAATTTCTAATCTTCTTTATAGAATAGTCTACTTTTCTTTTTTATAATCTTATAGAATTTTCGTGTCTCTTTTTTAGTTTCTGCATTATACTATTACACTACTGCTCTTTATATTATAGTAATTATTTCACTAGGTTATTCTACTAAATAATTCTTAATTTTCTAATATAATAATTTATATTCTTAATTGAGGTGTATGTAATTTCTATAAATCTAGTATTACTCTTCCTAAATTCTTTTCTTAATTATTTCTTTAGTTACTATATCTTGTGCTTATTCTATTTGGATTATTGCTATTTTAATTTTTTTTAATACTCTAGTCTAGATATAAGCCTTCTTAATATCTAATTATTACTATTTGTAATTCTTAATAAAGTGTCCCTGTTTTTTGTATTTTAAATAGGTTTTATATATATAGTATTTTATTTATTCTTTAACTCACTTTCCTTACCCCTTTCTAATAAATATTTATTTAATATTAATATCTATCTCGTTATAGGTTCTGTTGTCTTTTCTATTTTTCTTAGATATATAAATTACTAATTTTTTATATGCCTTTTTCTTCTACTTCTGTTAGTACTACTAGTTATTAATAGTTACTATTTATTTAATAATTTCTAATAAGATGCTTAGCTGCTTTCTTCTGGAGATTTTATCCTTAATTCTATCTTTTAGTCCTTTATAGTATATTATAACTAATAGTTAGTCTACTTAATTAAGTTGTAATTAGATTTATTTAAACTCCGTAGTATAATTAGCTACTAATGTATGTTATTTAAGTTATTAGAGCTTTTAAATTACTTTAGTTTTCTTATTAATTTTTCTAAAAACAATAATTATTTCCTGCTTAAAATGTTTATAGTTCTTGAAAGTCTATTATATATTATTATTACAGTTAGTTAACCCTGCTGCTCTTAAGTTTAAATCTCTATTAATAAGATAGTTTTTTACTAGTAATTTAAACCATTATATAGCTCTACCTATTATATTTATACTAACTACCAAAATCCAATCCTAATTAGTTAGAAATAACTTTTAATTAAATTAATAATAGAGATTTATTGTTGCCATGAAAGTCTTAAGATTATCTTAATTTCTATTAAATTTCTTAAGAGGTTATATCTTTACTGTTCCTCCCTTTTAGGCCTTTATAGCTTATTATTTAGCTTTAACCTATTATTATAGGTTTACTAAAGTATTACGTAATTCTATAATAGCTACTTTTTATTTCTAGATAACTTATTATATACTCTTTATTCTTAATATACTTCTAGTTATAGATAAAGGTCCTGCTATAATTTCTTTTTTACTATTATTTTCTAATAACAAGTAAAGTCCTTACTCTCTCTTGTAGTAGGTTATTATAGACTTTTAATAATTAGTTATTAGAATTCTATCCAACAGTTTTTCCTATTTTCTTGAGGTGGTAGTTATAATGTTATAAGTTACTAACTTATTAATATAAATTATACTAGTAATAAGCTGTTTAACTATTTATATAATACTTAATAGTTCCCTTACTTCCAGATCAGATAGCTTATTAGACTTAGTAGAAGTTAGTTAACTTAATAAAGAATAAAAAGAAAATAATATAATAAGTTAAGATTTAACAGAATAGTATTAAACTATTTCACTTAAGATATAAATCTTAATTTTAGAGTAACTATAAAGAATTAAAAGTAATTATAAACTATTTAATATCTTATACTTATAGTAGATCCTCCGTGTGTATATTGTATATTAACTAGAAGTATATTAAATACTACTAGAGAAAATAAGAGAAGATAAGTTCTTATTTTTATTATTAGTACTTATTTTTCTTATATTTTGCTATAGCTAGTTACCTGACTTGCTTACTTATTTTAGGTATTATTCCCTATAGAACTTAAACTTACTATAGAGTAGTTCTATTTATAGATTTTGTTTTTACTAATTTACCTTAGCTTATTAGCATTGCTTATATATTTCTTTATACTATGTTTTTTATAGTAACGTCTTCTTGCTAGTATTTTCTTTTTTATTACAATCTATAACAATATACTAACACAAGGCTAATATATAAATATATAATATAATAAAAAATTTATAAAAACATCTTCTTTAAAAGGCTTTTATAAGATATTATAAGTAGTTATTATAATAGTATTTATTTTTTAAATCCAAGTTTTTATAATAGGTGTTTATGTTAAGTTTTAAATAGTAAATTAGTTTAAATTCTAGAAATAAAATTCTTTTATAGTAGTTATATCTTAAAATTTATTTATAAATTACTATATTAGGTTATTATACTTAGTTTATTTAATAAGATATTTATAGTATTTTCGTTTGTAATTAAAGTACAGCTCTTTAATTTACTTAATATAATATTTAGTATTACTTATAATTTTAATAAGTTCTAGTAGTAGGTTTTATTAACCTAAAAGGTATTTAAATTTAAGTGTAGTTAACTAAAGCAAAAATACATAAAAGACTAAATATATACTTAAGAATTTAGAAAGGTTAAGTTAGTATATATATAAAAAAACTACTTAAAAAATATAGTATTTTCGTAAAGCCTTTAAGTCTAACTTTTTAAATAGTTATTTAGTTTTAATATTTTATATATTAAGCTAGACTATATTTTCCATCTAGTAGTTAAGTATAAATAATTATTTCTAATTTATGTATTTTTTTAAAGAGCTTAAGCTTAATTTTTTTTCTTAAACTAGCTATTAAATTTTAGCTATTTTCTTTATTATATAGTTAGTTTCTAAAGCTTATAATACTTAGTAAAGCTGTTTTTAAATTCTTATACAAAGTTTAAAATTTATTTAGAGATATTAACTTATATTAACTAAAAATAATAAAACCTTTATAAATATAGATATAGTGTTATTAGCTTTAAATTATACTAAAAAAAGCTAGTTTATTTAGTTATTTTATTAGTAGTTTGTGTATATATATAGAACATATTTTATTATACTATTAGCTCTTTCTATTTAGCTATTAGTTTCTAGATAATATATAAAATATAGTTAGAATTTAATTCATAGCTATTTATATAGTTTATTATAGAAAATAAAAATAAATTATGTTTCTTAGTTTAATATAATTATTTCTAAAAAGCTATAGTTTATTTATATGTACTAATAAAAAAACAGGCTACATTTATAATAGTTATATTAATATAAAAAATTAGGTATTAATATTTTATAAAGTAATTTATTATAACTGTAAGGATCTAGGCTAATAATAGTAATTAGATATAACAGAGTAGATTTAATAAAGAGTTAACTATATATATTATAGAGACTTAATAGCTACCCTTATTAAGTCACTAAGGTCACGTAGTTACGTATAAAGTTAAAGTTAAGATAATTATTTTAGTTAATTATTTTAGACTCTAGCCTATTACATTACCCCTTTTCTTATAGACTAGGTAGGGGCTTTTTGGTAAACTATTTACCTAAAGGCCCTTATAGGCCTATTTTAAGTTCTATTTACTATAGCTTTTTCTAAAGCTTTTATTAGTAGTTTATTAGTAGGAGTTTATGTCTGCCTTTTTACAGAAGCACTATATACTCCTTTTAATAATCTAATATTATTATATTTTCTAGCTAGTTTATTAGCTCTATAGTTATTAACATATAGCTTTTTTACTTTTATTTTATATTATAGCTAGTGGCCTTACTCTTATCTTATTTATATCTTAATAATAATATCCTACACTACGTGCTCTTTATAGTTATTTACCTGAATTAATAGTAACTAAAGGTTATCTATAAGCTAGCTTAGTAATAAGTTATTACTTACTAGCTATAGTCTATTTACATAAAACGTTGGGTTTAGCCCTAGAGGCGTATTTAGCTTTATAGTATGTAAGCTAATTATATTTTCTATAGTGTATTTAGTATTCTTTTAGTCTAGCTTCTTATTTCCTTGTTTAGTGGAGAGTTGGTTACTGAGCTTTAATTATACCTTATTTCTAACATATAGTTACTGTGATGACGGGCTTGGTCTTCACGCGTCGTAGCATAGATGCAGGTTGACAGGATAAGTTGGCTCTATTTCAGCTACACTAAGATGAGGAGAGAAGAGGTACAAAGGGGGCTCGCCTCTAAATAGGGCGGTGCATGGCCTGAGCGTGAGCTAGTCATGCTCTGAGCTCTGCGCTAGGTCGTGGCTGGCGTAGCCAGTCGTGATATCATGTAGCCTGCAGCAAGCAGAGCGAGTAGCACTGTTACATTACCCCCCCCTCTAAGGGAGGCTCGTCCCCGAGTCTCTAGGTTACAGTCTCCTCCTTGCCGATTTCTGTACTACTCTTGTCTTTAAAGCTGCCTTGTCATCCTCCTCTGTCACTTCTAGATCCTCCTCTGCTTCGTACGCTTTCAACTAGGCGTCTAGTCGTGCCGGCGGTCCTGCCTTCTCTGGATAGGCCTCATAATAGTCTCTTACCTTGTGTGGGGCGCCTATAAAGCCTCGGGCGTTGTACCAGGCGGGATCTAGGTCATGAGCTAGCCAGGATGCTTTGTACTGTAGTCAGTCATGGAATAGGCGGCTATCAAGGATTTCCTGTACTAGCCACTCAGAATGCCTGTTGACCTCGATAGGCGGTTCCTCAGGTTTAATTTGGCCAGATAGTGGGCGAGTAGAAGCCTTCTGTAGGCGGTCTGCGTGGAAGACGTCAAGCATACGCATGTGCAGCGGCAGCTTAAGGTGATAGGAATGTCCCTTCATGCCTATAATAGGATAGAGTCCGTACATCTACTGGTCTAGCTTCTGGCTAGGTTAGCTAGTGGTGAAGCCTTTAGGTGTAACATACACCTCATCTCCTGTAGAGAAGTCTGGCTCACGGCGCTTCTTATTAGCCTATTAAGCTTATCACTCTTATGCTTAAGCAATCCCTTATTAAGCTATCTCTATAGCTAGCTTTACTATATCATAGCGAGCTTTAGCGTAGCTCTGTGCTTTCTCACGTGACATCTGTTCACAGACTATAGTAGATACCTTCATACGTTCCTCCTAGTTCCAGTAATAGATTAGCTAGTAGCTAAACTCAATTTAATAAAGTAATAAGCCTATAGTTTTATATAGTAGAATTACTTGAGTCTAGTCCATATAAGGCAGCAGGTCTAACTAGTTATTTTAATAATAATTAACAAATAGGCATAAGCGCTAGTTAATATACTAGTTTAGAACTTTAGTATTTCTATTAGTTTAGAGATAATACAGCGTTAAGAGCTTTTACTTAATTCCTATTAGTTAATATAGCTTATTTATAAATGCTAAGGTAAACTAAAGACTATGATTAGAGACTATTAATCTAAATAAATTAAATACTTACTAGATATAGTAATAGTACATATTAGCTGTTTAAGTAACTATAGTAGTTTTATAGTAAGATAGTAAAAAACAGCGCTTACTTAGCTAGTTTATAATAATAAAGATATAGTTATATTCTTTCTTATCTAAAGAGAAGAACTTAAAGTTTATAGAGACATCTTACTATACTCACTTAGAAATTAGTAGTGATTTAAGTAAGCCTAGAGTCTTATTATAAGATATATAACTCTATTTATAAGCTTTATATATAGCTATATAGTTATCTATATTTTTACTTATACGGCTCTAGTAGTAGCGGTTGTGAAATAACTTATTTATCTTTCTTTTATCTAGATAAGTAATCACTTAAATAGTATAAATAGCTTAAATAAAATAGGTCCTTAAGAAGTGTATAGTAGAAACTATTAGCTTATTATAATATATAAAAAGGCTTTAGCTAAGTTTTTATACTAAATAGTTACTAGAGAGGGCGCGCTCTTAGAATAGCTATAAACTCTTATAGCTATAATTCACCTTAATAATATAATTAATTAGTAAGTAAGGGTTATTTAGAGATAGTAAGATTATAAAAGTATTAGTAGTAGTTACTTTAATTATATTAATAGCTAGTATACCTCTTGCTAATAGTATAGCTAGGTTATTACTTATAGTCTTAATAAAGCTAATATTAATTTACTCTACTAAAAGAAAGACGCGTGTTCAGGCTACTTTATTTTTATCTTTTTAAGTCTTTAGTTTCTCTTACTTACGTAAGAGCGCGTCAGCTACTATATTAGCTATACTAGAATAATAAATAAATATTAGATAATAGTCTACTACGCTTATTATTTAGCGTATCTAGTGGGAAGTAAGCTCTTACTTTATAGAAAAGTATTTCAGCACATGATAGTTAGTTAGGGTACTAAATAACTTAGTGGTTTATAAGTCTATAAGCTATAAGCACTATTCTTAGAGGCTATAAATTATAGCTAATATCTCTTTATTATATATGTTATAGTTTATCTGGGGCTTGCTTATAATCTTAGAGTAGAAAACTACAGGTCACTAAAAGCTATCCTCTTAGAGCTATAATAGTATTCTTATAATAACTCTATTACTTACGTCTGTCTCTATACGCGTTTGATGATAGGGTGAGTAGTAAGCTAAGATATTATCTAACAGCATTAGATTCTTAGCTTACTGGAAGGCTACTAGCTTGCGTTTACTAAAGGCATACCATACGCCCTTCTTAAGCAGCTTAGTAAGCAGTCAGATAATGCGTCTATAGTCCCTTAAAAAGGCTTTATAGAAGTTACAGAATTCTAGGAAGGATTACAGGCTTTTGACTGACGTAGGTACTGGCTATTCCTATACAGCAGCAACCTTCTCAAGGTCCTTTTAGATCCCTTCTGTGCTAATAATAAGGCCTAGGAACTTCGTTCTAGTAATAGTGAACTCGCTCTTCTTAATGTCTGCCTAGAGGCCTATATTCTGGAGACGTCTTAGCACCTAGATAACATGCTCCTCATACTACAGCAGGTCTTTAGAGTAGATTAGAATATCATTAAGGTAGGCAGTGCAGAAGTCGTTAAGTATACCATAAAGCATCTTGTTAATATAGCGCTGGAATGTAGCAGGGCCATTACAGAGACTAAATGGTAGCACGCGGTACTTGTAGTTACCATACTAAGTACAGAACGTAGTCAGGTCCTCTATGTCCTTATTCAGACGTATATGATAGAAAGTCTATCGTACGTCAAGCTTAGTGAACACTCTTGCCCACGCCAGCCGGGTGAGGATCTCCTGAATCAGCAGGATCGGATAGGCGTCTTTCTTTGTAATGGCATTGAGCTTGCGGTAGTCGACGCAGAAGCGCCACCCTCCTCCTAGCTTCTTGGCAAACAGTACTAGAGAAGCATATGAAGCGTTGCTGTGAGTGATGACACCTCGTCGAAGGTGGTTGTCTAGATAGGTCTTGACAAGCTGCAGCTGCTCAAGAGACATGCCATACAGTAGACTTAACGTCAGCGTGTTCTCAGCTGTCAGTTTAATATCATGGTCGACACCTTCACGATGCGGAGGCAGTATGTCTGAGTTCTTCTTTAAGAAGTGGGCCTGAGTCGCGCCGGCGTAGCCAGGGTGGGATAGCTTCTACTCGATAAGCTGCCGAAGTTCCTCTTCTCCCGTGAGGTCCTTATTTGATTGATAGGGCTCTTCTGGCGAAGCCTTCACCAAGGGGTCCCTAGGGCCTTAGGAGGAGAGCTTTAGGTCTGGCAGGCTGAGCTCGTCTCTGCGGTCCTGGATGAGCTTGTCTACTTCATAGACGCTGGTATGCCCTAGCACAGTTTCCTTCTGCCGTACGTACATCATGAAGGCAACAGCTCCTATAGTATTGATCTCGAGGCCTGCCTTAGAGAGGTCTTCGCGTGAGACAGGCTAAGGGCAGGGGGTTCGCTTACTTGGCTCTAGCTGCTGTCGTGGGTGAAGCTGCTCTTTCATCTTCCTAATATTCTCTTACTGTGCCACACGCTGGGGCGAGCACTGAGGTAGCTTACGGGTGCGCTGTAGAATCGCCATATTCATCAGCTTATCACGTCAGTCAGCATTAGCTTGGTATGAGGGATTGATTTTAGTTGATAGGTCTTACGTTAGAATAACGATGTCGCGCTTGTAGTTAATTAGCTTGTTATCTAGCCATTTAAGCGCTCGCTCCTTACAGTTAATTAAAGCGCCTACATCTTCAAACAGCTTACGGCCAATTATAAGGTCGTGGCGGCTAGTGTTATAGAAGATGAAGTAGGTTAACAGGCGGTAGTTATCTAGTACTAGATCAGCCTAAAAGTACTTATTTACTTGTCCATTTAGTCTGTTATCGTAGCTAGCTAGGGGGATAGATTCTATCTAGTAAGTCTTTATCTTAAGCCCTTTCTTAATAGCGCGTATGTGCTTTAGGTGTACTAGGATAAAACTACCAGCTCTAGTATTAAGAAAGCTGCTTAGCTTAATAGTTAGTCCACTAATAGAGATATAACAAAACAGGGTAAAGGCTAGTCTGCTGAATAGTAGTTAGTAAGAGTTAAACTAGTTAGTAGCTTTAGAGAGTAACTCTAGGAAAAAGACTTCCTTTAGGGTAAGTCTTCCCCTAATAGTTCTTCTATAGCAAGCTGAAACTCCTCGTTATTACTAGTATCCTAAGGTATATAGAGCTTTTTATTAGTATCTATAGGCTTAATTACTTTAGCTATAGCTTAAACAGATAGTTAGTAGTCTTTTATAAAGTAACTAGATTTCCCGTAATTATAGTAACTAGCTGACTTGGAGATAGGTATTAGTAGAATAGTAGTAGCTACTACGTAAATTAGGCACTTAACTCTTAAGTAAGACTACTAAATTAGTAGCAGCTAAATTTTTCTAGTTTTTTTATTAATCTACTTAGTAGCTTTTTTAGTGTTAAAAGCTAGCTCTCTAGTAAAGTCTTAAGCTAGGTTTATATACTTATTATACTAGTTATAATACTACTATTAATAGATACCTATCTGCGTATACAGAGTGTTTAGGAGCTTTTTATAGAATTTTTTTACCTATTAGTCTGCAGGCAGGCTGTGTTCTTAAGCTAGGTAAAAGAAATTACTTTAAAATATAATAAAGTTAGTAAAATCTCTAAGATAGAGCTTTTAGAAGTTATAGTAAGCGTTAAGTCTCTTATATAAATTACTATACGTTTTTTTTAAGTAATTTATTATATACTAGTAGCTAACTAGCTACTTACTCTCTTTTATTATATATATAAGTATTAAGAAATACTAGTTAGCAGGACCTTTTGTATGCGTATATATATAAGAGATAATATTCTTTTAAGTAGCTTATTTACTAGCTTTAGTAAACTAGTTTTAGTTAGTGCGTATCTTATTCTCTAGGATATCTCTTTATTAATTAAAGGTAACGTCTTTACCGTTCTTAAGTATTAGTAAATTAGGGAATTAGGTTAAGTAGTTATTATCTTAATAGCTACCTATAGTAAACATAACTAGTAGAATAGCTAGTATATAGAGTAATACTTAAAAAATTTAGTTACTAAGATTTTTTATATTAGAACTATTATTAGGTCCTATAGCTATATAGCTAGCTTAGTTCTAAAAAGTCTATAGTAGAGCTATAAAGCGTGTTTTTTTTACTAGTATTAATAATAGCACTAAGCTAGCCTTTACAGAGAGAAAGGAGTATATATTATATATAGATTTTTTTATTTATACTTTTAGTGTCTTAATCTTGTTCTCTTAATCTACTATATATTTAAGCGTGTTATTTAGTAGCTAATAAAGCTTAGTAAGCTTATTTCTAGTTTTATTAAACTTAGTTTCAGCCGTGTTAAGCGCTTTTCTTAGTGTATTAATATAGTTATAATATATAAGTACTTTAAAATAGCTACGCTCTAGCTCACTAATAATTATTACTTAATTAAGAGTTATTAGAATAGAAAGTATAATCTCTATTTCCTAAGGCTTATAGGTGTTAGTTTTTTAGGTAGTATTCTTAGTAATAGCTATAAAAAATTTCTTATTATATTATGCCTAGATATAGAGCTTCTTAATAGTATAGTCTTCTCTAATTATATTATTAGAATAGTATATAGCAGCACACCTAAGCGACTTAGAAATAAATATATAGTTATTACTAGTAGTTATTATTTTAGAATTAACTTTTATCTCTAGCGTAGAGAGCTTTCCTATAGTTTTAATTTATTTATTTTTATATATATATAAAGCTTCTAGCCTCTAGTAGGGTGAAGTAATTAGCTAATTCTTTAGTATAAAGAAAACAAGCTAGTAGTGCTTATAAGAGTTAGTTTTTTTAGTATAAAAAAGATAAGCTAGTAGTGCTTATAAAGATTAGTTTCTCTAGTAAAAAAAAAATAGTAAAGAGGGGGGGGGAATTTACTAGAGTTTTTATAACTTTCTTTTAATCTAATAAATATATTACTTACTACTATAGGTTTTTTAGTTACTTGTTAAATTACTCTTAAGGTCTACTGCGTAGAGCTTATATAGGCTATTACTTAAAGTTTTAATTACCTACTACTATAAAGCTTTCTAGTAGAGATTATATAGTTAACAAACTAATAACTTAGCATAGTTATGTAATTAATTCTCTAGGTATAATTATTAATAAATTAAATACTCTTATTAATTATGCGGTTTGACTTTAATATTATATCACCATAATCTAACTAAGTTAAAAAGATTTTAGTATAATATAATAATAGACTTAGTCTTTATACGTTATAGTATAAATATAGGTTAATAAAATAAATTAGCTCTATTTTAGCTATACTAAGATAGGAAGAGAAAAGGTATAAAGGGGGCTTGTCTTTAAATAGAGCGGTATATAACCTAAGCGTAAGCTAGCTATACTCTAAGCTTTATACTAAGTTATAGCTAGTATAGCTAGTTATAATATTATATAGTTTATAGTAAGTAAAGTAAGCAGTACCGTTATAGTTATAGGGCTTTATTCTAATATTAGTTTATCTATTTTTTTTATTTTTATTATACCTTAGCTATAGTTGCCTGTGCTAAGTTAATATACTTTTTTAATTTTCCTATAATTTCTCTAGCACTAGCTTTTGGGTTTTGAGTTATTATATTATATCTAATTCTAATATCTACTTACAGCAGTTCTATATTATATCTGTGCTAAAAAAAAAATATGCTTATTCCTATTAAAATAGCGTCTCTTTTCTTTATTATAATCTTAATTATTAAATAGAGCTTCGCTTAGTTTACTTAATCTCACACAATAAATACTTAAAAATAGGTCTTAACTATATTATTTATTTTTTTTATTAAACTATTTATTTATAAATAGAACGCTATTAACAATCGCTTTTTAAT
Source organism: Zopfia rhizophila CBS 207.26 (assembly GCA_010093925.1). Lineage (NCBI taxonomy): Eukaryota > Fungi > Ascomycota > Dothideomycetes > Zopfiaceae > Zopfia > Zopfia rhizophila. Next base: position 484,238 of record ML994621.1, read on the forward strand.
TTATAGAATTTTATAAAGCTTAGTTTAAAACTTGCTAATAAATTAGCTGCTGTAATTAAATACTATAGTATTAGAAATCTAATAGTAAGTAATAATCTTACAGATAAAAGCCTATATTACTATCTTAATATCTATGTTTAGAAGAGGGTAGAGAGTTATGTTTTTACTTAGTCTATTAGTAATTACTAATAAGACTATACAGCTATTACTTTCTAGTAATTTAGTTATAAAATCTATTAAGATTTTCTTTTAAATATAATTGGGAATAGGTAATAGGCGTAACAGCTCTTGCTAATAATTTCTTTATAACTTTATATAGCTATAAACATTATAGTTTTTAATATAACACTATACGTGATTTAACATTCCTGGCTAAAAGTAATCTCTTATTAACATTAGATAAGTACTCTACTGTCCTGGGTATTCTATTACTTATAATAAATAAATCTAATAAATAATTAATATCCTTAATAGCTCTAAGTTAGGCACCTACTTTCTATTCTAATAATAAAAGGTCCTATCTTTGTTAATTGTGTACTTAACTAGCGAAACTTTTAGTTTAATCTCTAGAAAAAATCTCTGCTTCTAATTATAGAAAATCTATATTACTCTTACGTATACTTTATTATCTAATGCTATATTATACTATCTTTATTTAAGCTTATTATAAGACTCCTAAGCATAAGACTCCTAGGCTTTAGTTATACTATTTTTTATAATTATTAAAAGACTAATTTAAGTAAAGAAAGCCTATACTGTTTACCTATTATTATTTAATTTAAGCTCTTTTTTTTAACATGTAACTACTAGCTTTAGTAGCTGAATTATATAGCTTTTTAGTCTTTTATTATCTTTTCTACTTAGATAATTCTATTTGTGTTTTGATAGTGTATTAGCTTATATATTTTCTTTCTCTAGCTTATATTAAATCTCTATATTATATCAGCTAAGGAATAACTGCTAGTGCGTATATTTTTTACTTAATTTTTAAAACCTTATAAAGTACTTAATATTTTTATAATTAGTAATAATTTAGAACTTTTTAATAGACTGTAATTCAGCATTTTATGTCTTTAAGTAATAAATAATTATAAGGAGTTCTTTATCATATATCTCGTAATTATACTCTGTGAGTGTATTTTTTTTTAAAAAGTATATATATAAATACAGCACGCTATTATCGCCGTATTATGAAAGAACTTCTCTAGTTATATAACCTAAAGAGTTAGCTTCTAAAATAATCTTATAATTAGAATTAAATTAGGCTAGTATTAGTTCTAATATAAAGATCTCTTTTAGCTTGTTAAATACTGTCTGCTTTTTATTAGTCTATTAGAACAGTATGTTATTTATAAGTCTTATAAATAGAACAGTAATTTCTAAAAAAGACTTAATAAACTAATAATAGAAATTAGCGAATCTAAGAAAGCTTTTAACTTTTTTTATAGTTGTTAGAGACTGCTACTTAGTAATTACTTTTATCTTAACAGGATCCATTTAAATTCCTTACCTTACTTTAATAATAAACCCTAGATATTTCATGCTCTTAGTTTTGAATTCGTATTTCTTAATATCTAAATATAAACTTATGGTGCTAAGTTTTTCTAGTACTAGATTAATTTACCAGCAATACTCTTCTAGTAAGCCTAAAGAGTAAATAAGTATATTATTAAAAAAAGCTAAATAGAACTTATTAAGATACTCTTATAGGGTCTAGTTTATATATTACTAAAATATACTAAAAGCTTCTACTAGTCTAAAAGGTGTAACTAGTTATTTAAAGAGTCTAAATTTTATATAAAAAGCCGTTAGCTATTTATCTCCTTTTATAATATAAATTTTATAAAAGGCTATTAAAATGTTAAGCTTAGTATACTATCTTACCTTACTAATCTAGCTAAGCGTTTTATAGATTAGGGGAAGAGAGTATTTATTTTTCTTAGAAATCTTATTAAGCGTATAGTAGTTAATATAAAAATAAAGACCTTTATTAAGCTTATATATAAATAGTATTAAAGCTATAGCTAGGAAGTTATTTATATAAATAAAGCTCTTCTCTAATAGTAGTGTTAACTCTTTTTATAGTACTAGTAATTTCTCTTTTAATATATTATACAGTAGTCCCTATAGGACCTTAAGGTCCTTCTTATTAATCTTTTTAAGTTTAATATAATAGTCTATTCTATGATCTTATAGTGGTGGGAGTTTGTTTACTTTCTTTTCTAGAAATAGCTTTAGGTGCTTCTAATAGGCCTTAGGAAGTAGTATTTTAAGATCTAGCTTTAGTTTAGGTGCTAAGGCCTTTTAAATGTCTACTAATAATACTATAAAAATACGTATCTTATTTATTCTTTTTAATTTATCTATTTATATTGAAAAAGTAGCTGTGCTAATCTCTATTAGCTTTTACTAACACAGTTTCTTCTCTTTCTTACTATAAACTTTTATTCTTAAAGCATGAATATAGAATGATTTCTTTACTAGCGTGATTATGATATTATTTTAATTTATTTAGGGCTTATCTAAAATAAGACTAAACCTAAGCACATTATTAATAACATATATATAGACTTATTTAGTATATCCTTTAATATTAAGGTTAATTTATGTAATTTAGATAACCCTTTTAGGTTTCCCATATACTCTAATAATCCCCTACAGGGCTATATTAATACATGTTAAATAAACTTTAGTAGTAAAGATAGAGCTTATAAAACCATAACATAAATACCTAATATTAATTATTATATATGCGATATTCATCTAGTTGATTAATAAGTATATAGTAATAAAATCTATATTTATATGTATATTTCAGAACTTCTACTATTCTCTTTATAATACTATTTTACCTATTTCAGCTAGGGGTCTTTACTTATGACTGTAAATAAGAGTTATTTTTTTTTAATACTTTTTCTTTTTCTTCTTTATCTCTATCTTCTTTATCTCTTTTGTTAGTATCTATTTATCTAGTTTTTATTAATACTATAATAACTAGGCGTGATTAATTTGCTTTTATATATTTATATTTATTCTTTATATAGCTAGGAGAACTGTATTGATAATAAAAATCTTACTTATAGTATTAATTAAATTCCTTTTAGCTTATTTAAAGTATTTTAAATTAATTATCCTATAGCTTTACTACCCCTATATGTGTGGGTATTACTTTCTAATTTATTAATTCAGGTATTAGTATAAATAGCGTTATATAGATAGCTATAATAATCTTATAGTTACTTAATATAATTTATATAAGGTTATTACTAATATAAATTACTTCTTAAGTGTACTCTTTGAAGCTTAGTGTTATTAAAAGAGTTATAATATACTTCCAGAGCTCTCTATTTAATCCCTAAGTAAATATACTTTTCTTTATATTTTTATTTAGCTAATTACTTCCTACTAGCAGTAGCTTTTTATTAAACTCTATATAGTATTCTCTTACTAACTTTTTCTTCTATTTCATGCTTTATAGCTTGTCTAGAGACTTTTACCTTTAATACTAGTCTTTAAACTAGGAGTCTATAAACGCCTATATTACTTTAAGAGTAGTATTATTTCTTTAATTAGAAAACTATAAAAGAACGGTTTATACTGCTTATTTTTTTAAATACTAAAAAAAATAGTCTATCTGTTCTTCTTTACTGCTTATATAGTATTTATTAAATCATAACTTAACCTTAGCTTAATACTTAAATATAGGGTAAAAAAACCATGTGCTATTAAATATAAGGGGTTTAGAAAAATTAAATAGTTTAACTACTAATTTAATTACTAGTTATAACATTAGTATAAAGAGAGTTACTAGTATTATTACTAGAATCTATAAAAATAGCCTTAATAGAGAATTACGACCTTTTAGTGTAGTTAATTTTTTAGATATTACTTATAACATGTTTATAATCTCCTTAAGTAAGGTGCTGTTACTGGTTCTATTTACTAGAAATAAAACTTTCCCTTTATCACGCTAAGTAGGGTAGTTATTAAGTTTAATCTTTACTTAACTTATTACTATTTTAATAGCTAGGATTTCTAACTTTTATGAAGTAAGTAACCAGCATAGTTTATAGCTAATCTATTTATTATTATATCTTATATTAAGCAGGTTCATCACTCAGGCCATTAGTGCAAGTACTAAATAGTTATTAGTATTTATTAATATTTACTATACTACTAGATAGCTTTTCTAAATACTAGAAAGCTTTTTACTTTTTTATAAAGTTAATTATACTACCGGAGGCCTCTCGGCCTCTTGTGAGAAATAGAGTTAATTAAATCTAAATATAAGAATCCAGGCCAATAATAGCAATTGGGTATAATAGAGTGGATTTAATAAAGAGTTAACTATATATACTATAGAGACTTAATAGCTATCTCTACTAAGTCACTAAAGTCACGTGGTTATGCACGGAGTTAAAGTTAAAATAACTATCTTAATTAACTATTTTAAGCTCTAGCCTATTATAATAACTATAATATTAATATAGCCTTTAGATTTTAGGAAATTAGTAATAAAGTTTATAAAAATATTCTTCTACTTTTTCTTAAAAATAAATAAGGGCTTTAAGAAGTTATAATACTTTTTATAAAAAACTTTAAATCTTTAATAAGTATAGTAATAGAAAATATATTAGCATATTATATTAAATATTTAAAGCTAGTAATATTTGTATTATAGAAATTTAAAAGTTTTTCTATAACTAAAGTAGCTACTAATAAGAAATTATATATAATTTAAAGAATCTTAATTTTAAGTTTATTATTATCTAGTATTATTAATTAACTATAGTAGTATAATTAATTTTTTTAATTTTTCTACTTACTTAAGAAAAGCTTTTTAAAGTGTTAAATTTTATTTTATTTTAGTAATAAAATTTCCTAAATAAACTTATTATTAGAGTACTTATTATTAATAATTTATTAAATAGGCCTATCTATTTTAGTTAAGTTTAATTCTAATATTTTATTAAATAGTTTAAAGTAAAAAAGTATTTGTTATTAAGTTCTATAAACTTCTTTTTAAACTAAAGTATTTTATATATAGTAAATAAAAGTATCTAGTTTCTTACTTTACTTACTAAACTAGTATATAATTATAAAGTTAAATTAAAATAAGTATTTAGTTTAGTAGGCCTATTAATAGCTTAACTATTTTATAGTAGTAAAGTATTATAAATTTTTATAATTACTTAATACTTAAATTAAAAAGATAACACTTTTTAGCTTAAGTATATATTATTTAAAATAATATATAATAGCTAATAGCTTTTTATTATAAATTTTATAGTTACTTTTAGTAGAGCTTAATTTCTTTAAAAGGTAAGTAATAAATTTTAATTTACTTAATTTATTTTTTAAAAAAGTACTTTAGTAGTTATATAATTTAAAGAGTTAGTATTACGGACTGTAATAAAAAAAAAAGCATAAGTAAAAAGACGTCACTATAGAAAATATAGTATAAAGAGATATATAAGTAATACTAGTAAGCTAAAGTAAATTAGTAAAGATAGAACTTATAAATAAAATTACTTTATAGTAAGTTCTAGTTTTATAAGAAATAATACCTAAAGTAAATAAACAGGTCAGATAATTAGCTATAGTAAAGTATAATAAAGATAAATATAAATAATATAAATAAGAACTTATCTTCTCTTATCTTTTTTAGTAGAATTTAATATACTTCTAATTAGTATATAATATACACATAAGGGATTTATTATAAGTATGAGACATCAGACAGCTTATAGTTACTTTTAATATTTTATAATTACTCTAAAATTAAGATTTATATCTTAAGTAAAATAGTTTAATACTATTCTGTTAAATCTTAACTTATTATATTACTTCTTTTTATCTCTACTAAGTTAACTAACTTCCACTAAGTTTAATAAGCTATCTGATTCGGAAGTAAGGAAACTAATTAATTATTATAATAATCAGTTAAACGGCTTATTACTAGTATAATTTATATTAATAAGTTAGTAACTTATAATATTATAATTACTACCTTAAGAGAGTAAAAGAAGTAGTTAGATAGACTTTAATATAAAACTATCTAAACAAAAATCTATAACAACTTATTATAAGAATAAATAAAAACTTTATTCGTTAGAAGAAAGTAGTAGTAATAAAGAAGTTATAATAAGACCTTTATTTATAACTAAAAGCATAACTAGAGAAACTAAGAGTGTATAATAGATTATTTAAGAATAAAAAATAGCTATTATAAAGTTATACAATACCTTAATAAACCTATAATAATAAGTTAGAATGAATTAAGGAAAGGAAACAGTAAAGATACAGCCCCTTAAAAAGTTTAATAGTAATTAAAATAAGCTAAAAACCTTCATAGTAATAATAGACCTGTATTATTAGTTTAACTAAAAATTATTTCTAATTAATTAGGATTAGATCTTAGTAGCTGGTATAAACATAATAGAAAAAACTATATAATAGTTTAAACTACTAATAAGAAACTACCTAGCCAACAGAGACTCTAACTTAGGAGTAGTAGAATTAATTAATTAAAATAATAATATATAATAAGCCTTCAGAAGTTATAAACGCTTTAAGTAAGAAATAATTATTATTTTTAGAAAAATTAATAAAGAAATAGAAGTAATTTAGAAGCTCTAATAGCTTAAATAATAAACATTAGTAGCTAACTATATTATAGAGTTTAAATAAATCTAATTACAACTTAACTAAGTAGATTAACTATTAGTTATAATATACTATAAAGAACTAAAGAACTAAATTAAGGACGAGATTTTCTAGAGTAAATAATTAAGTATTCTACTAAACATTATTAAGCAAACAGTAACTATTAACAATTATTAATATTAATAGAAATAAAAAAAAAAGTATAAGGAAAATTAGTAATCTATATACCTAAAAGAAATAAAAAGAATAACTAAACTTATAACGAAATAGATATTAATATTAAATAAATATTTATTAGAAAGAGGTAAGGAAAGTAGACTAAAAAATAAATAAAACGCTATACACATAAAGCCTGCTTAGAATATAAAAAGTAGGGACATTTTATTAAAGATTATAAATAATAATAAGTAGATATTAAAAAAGCTTATGTCTAAACTAAAACACCTAAGGAAATTAAGATTATTATAATCTAAATAAAACAAGTAAAAAACACAGTAATAAAAGAGACTATTATAAAAAGAATTTAGAAAAAGTAATATTAGATATATAGAAGCTATATATACCTCAGATAAGAATGTAAAGTTTTATACTAATAAGTTAAAAATTATCTAGTAGGATAACCTAATAATATAATTACTATAATATAGAAAATAGTAGTTTAATAATATAATACAAAAACCAAGAAAGAGACGCAACAATTTTATGAAATTATAAAACAGAAAAGTAGATTATTTTATAAAAAGAATTAGAAATTCAGATAGTAAAAAGATTAAGAAATAATAGAAAATAAGAAGCTAATATTTATAATAATTATATAACATATACGCTAAAGGCACTGTTGAATATATAAATTAAAATACTATATAAGAAAATACTATATTACTAAACACTAAGAAGTTATTTTAGGAGATGGAATATATAAATACTGATAAATACTATAGTTAGTAGAAAATAAACAGTATAAAGAACTAAGCAGATAAAAGCTAACTATATAAATAAATAAGATTTATAGATAAATACTTATACTAGTTATAACTAATGTAATATATTATCACTTTATTATAAAGGGTGTGGCGTGATGCATAACGTTTTTACGAGCGCACAGGCCCTAGGACCTCCCCTCCTTACTAAGCGAAGTTTCAGCCAATGGGAGAGCCTCGCTCTCAGGTCTTGGCACCCCATTAAATGAAGTTAATCTCGAGTTTCTGCAACCTCTCTAACAACATGTTAGCACAACGCTCCCAGGGCAGAGCTACAGGCGCTGTAGACGTCTCCCAACAGGAGCAAGCCTTTATAATTACCCTCAGGAAAATTAGCGGACGAAAATTCGGCGAAATAGCAGATGATCTAGGGGTCCCTGAGTTGACTGCAAGCACTGTTTACTATCGAGCTCGAAACCGAGCTAGCGGCGACGATATTCACGCGATGTTAGCCTCAATACCTCCTCAATCTAACCGTCCTGGCAAGAAACCAAAGGTGGAGAACGGCAGCGAGCTATCCAGTCGAATGCGGAAGGCGATAATTGATAAAGGGGACCAGAAAATGGTGGCTGCAGTTCGCCCAGTTCTTTAAGAAGTTGGCATCAACAAACTTAACCGGAGGCAGGTTGAAAACGTCGCAAAGGAGCACCGAGATCCTGAACATGACTACGCAATTATTCGAAAAGTACGGCCTAAGAAGAGCAAGCTAGATGAAGAGGATAAGAAGCAGCAAGTTAACTACTCACAGTGGTTGATAGATGAGTACAACTTGCGTTTCCCTAAGCTTATATTCGTCTGTTATGACGAGACTTCAAAGCCTTTTGGAGGCACTAATAACCGTGGAGGCAAGCAGAAGATCTCCGCGCCTCGAGGTCGTAATGTTGATTCGAACAACTTTGCTGTACACGTTGATTCTCCTCGGTTCTCTCTTATGATTTGCGCTGCTGCATCCTTCTATGTTACCTGCTTGTACGAAAGGCCCTGTATTACCTAGGTAGCTGCATCTGAGGATGAGAAAGATCGCTTGAAAACTAAGGTTATAGCCGCCAACGAAGAAGACCGGTTACACTGTGAGTGGCAGCAAAAACAGGCTCTTATTCCTGGCACGCCTGAGTACAAACAATTGGAGGAGATCAACAATAAAATTGAAGCTGAGAACGCCGAATATCGTCGTAAACACCCAGGCTGCGGCAGGAAGGGTCTACATAATAGGAAATCGCCAAAGCAGGTCTTTAAGCACGAGATTTTTACGTACACTAAAGGCAAAGGTATGAACGCGATCTGGTACGCTGAAAATATATTAAAGAAACATGTATTTCCGTACTATGAGGCGATCAGGGAAGAGAATCAAGGATCATGGATCTATCTTACAGAGGATAACGTTCATCTCCACCAGGCTGCTCGCCGTTACCTCCGCCATACAATTCGTGAGAAGGAAATTGAGTTTGCTCCTCACCCGCCCTAGTCACCAGATTTACACCTAATTGAGCGCTGTTTTGGCAGGTTGGAAGGATTTATTAATAGCTACACTGTAACGTCTTCTTCACAAATGGCAAAGAAAAAGGCAGAGAGGTGGGTAGAGTCAGTTTGGTAGAAAGATCCTATAATAGAGTCGTACATGGCCAAACATCTCCACCCTGACTACTTTGTACGGGTGGTAAAGCTCTGCATTGAACACCAAGGCAATAACAATTTCCGCGCATAGAATGAGCCACAAAATCCTAATTATTTGCGCCTATTTTCGATAATTTTTGGTTGTTTTTGATGTGAGCCTATTTTAATAAGGTTGCTAAGAACAAGCTCATATAGCTTGTAAAAACGTTATGCAACGCGCCGCACCCTTTGTAGACATCTAGAACTAGGATAGGACTAGCATAAAAAGAAGGAAATAGCTATTTTACTAATATTATAAATACAAGACAACAACACTGCTAATAGAATAATAAAAAAAAATACTAGATCTACGTAGTATTAGACTATATAGAAATAAACTATAAATAAAATAAACACGCAGTATGTGTTAAAGGACTAAGGATAAAAAAAATATTATAATAACTAGTAAATAGAAAAGAATTTAACTTATAATAAGAACTAGTTTACACGAACTCAGAAAACAAATTATAGAATCCAAATTCAAATAAATATAAATAGCTATTATGGGATAAATGCTAGCTAGGATGCTAATTATATTAAACTAAATACTATTAAAAAAAATAGTTAGTCACAAAATCGCATAAGAAACTCACATATTAAGAATATTTTTTAGAATGGAAATGTTAGGATTATAGAGAACAGGCTAGAAACGCATATAAAATACTTAATAAGAAAGTATATTAACTCTAGAGATGCCTAATCTACAGACTCTAAAAGAAAATACTAAAGAAATAACTATCACTTAAGAGTTAATTATAGATAAAAAACTAAAAAACTAGTAGACTATAACTAAGCTACTAGAGAGCTAAGAACTAAAAATTAGAAAAAATATAACGCTTATATACATATAACTAAACTAAAAAAAAAACGAAAACAAGCTATACGTGGACGTATGTATTAATAGTAACTAAATACTAGCACTTATGAACAGTAAGGCTAGTAAAACACTTATATTAAATAAATAAATATAAAGATACTAGATACTAACTAGAGTTTTAGACAAACCTGTGTAAGTAAGACGTATAAATAATAGTCTAATAATATTCAGAAAAAATCTAATTAATTTTAAAATACGGAATATAACTGTTAAAGCAGCAGGTTATATAGATAACTATTATATTAAAATTATAAATCTAGGTAGTAAAGATTTTATCTTAGGATAAGATTAGCTAGTATAATAGAATTTAATAATTAACTAGAAAACAAAGTCTATAGGAACTAGAAGGGATTACTATAGATAAATAAGAGCTATAATATAGATAAAGAAAACGATACTTCACGACACCACATTTATTATACTAAATGAATATTAAGAAGAATTTAGAGAATAGTTCTTTAAAGAAGCTAAAGACTAATTATTAGAATACTAGGACTAAGACCATAAAATCACACTTAAGAAAGAAACGAATTTAAAGCTAGAACTATTATATTAAGTACCTATATACTAACAAAAAGAGTTATGAAAATTCCTATAGGAAAATTAATAAAAGAGGTATATATAAATCAGCTAAAGCAAAATAGCTTTACCTATACTTTTTATACTAAAAAAAAATAGTAAATTATAGCTATGTATTAACTACAGATACTTTAATAAAGCTATAGTAAAAAACTATTATCTAATATTACTAATATTAGAACTTATAAATAAACTTAGAGAAGCTAAGTGGTTTAGCCTTTTTAATATTAAAAATAGATACTATTAAATATAAATAGCTAAGGGACATGAATAGATAATAATATTTAAAATAAAATATAAATTATTTAAATACTTAGTTATACTAATAGAACTCACTAACATCCTAGTAATATTCTAGATAATTATTAACTATATACTAAGAGAATACCTAGACGTATTTATAATAGCATATCTTAATAATATACTTATATACATAAATAGAATGCTAAAAGAATATGTTGAGTATACTAAGAAGGTATTATAAAAGCTTAAGAAATACAAGTTATATATTTAAACAGAGAAATATATATTCTATAGGATAGAAATTAAGTTCTTAGAGTACTTAGTATCTTAAAATAGAATAGTAGTTAATTTAAATAAGGTAAAAGATATACTATCTTAGTTTATACTAATAAACACAAAAGAAGTTTATTTTTTCCTTAGATTTATAGAATTCTGCTAATAATTTATTAAGAATTACTCAAAAATCACATCACCCTTAACGGAATTATTAAAAAAGAATTAATAATTTAAGTAGGAACAACGCGAGGAAAACGCGTTTATAATATTAAAAAAAATATTCTAATAACTACTAATATTAAAGATATTTAATTTATGGCTTTAAATGGAAATATATGTGGATATATTAAATAGAGCTATAAAAGCCATTCTACTATAAATATAAAATAATAAGTGTAAATATTTAGTAGACTTTTTATCTTATAAACTTATAACTACTAAGTTAAACTATAATATTTATAATAAGAAACTATTGGTAATAGTTTAAGTATTTAAGAAATAGAGACATTACTTAGAAGGAGCTAAGTATTAAATTATTATATATTTAAATTATAAGAATCTAACAGCCTTTATAATAATAAAGAAGTTAAATTAATAATAAGTTAAATAGTAGAAACTAGTTTCTACGTTCGACTTTTAAATATTTTATAAATTAAGAAAAGAAAATATAGTGGCTAATATACTTAGTTAAAGAGCAAACTATATAAGAGATATACTAAAAATCTATAATATAATACTTAAGTAAAGACAAGATAGATCTCTAGGAAGCTTATAAATAAATATTAAAATAATAGTTATTATTAAAAATATATAGTAAAAATAAATTAGAGAATATAACTATAGATAACTATAATAGCACAAAACAGGAACTATTTTTATACTAGAAGTATTATAAACTAAACTTATTAAGGACTAACACTCAGCCGAAATGCACAAACATTAAGAAATTAAAAAAATTATAGAACGAATTAACAGATATTTTTGGATTTCTGGAATATAGAAAAAGGTCAGAGCTATTCTTTTAAAATATATTAAGTATAAAAAAAATAAAGCATTAAGATATAAGAAATATAGATATATATAACTAATTCCTTTACTAGATTAGCTATAAAAATCAGTTATAATAGACTTTATCACGGGAATACTAATAATAACCACCTTTTAAGACTAATAGTATAATATAATATTAGTTATAGTAAACTAACTTATAAAATACACATATTTTAAACTAACGTATATAGATATTAAAGTAGATGAATTAGTAACTATACTTATTAGACTACTAATAGTATAATATAAATTACTATAAGAATTTATTACAAATAAAGATAAGTTATTTACATTAATATTCTAGAAAATGTTTATAAGGAAGCTAGGGACTAAATACCGCCTCTTAACAGCATTTTACCTATAAATAGATAGATAAACAGAATAGATAAATCAGATATTAGAATAATATCTATAAATGTACGTTAATAAATAATAAGATAATTAGATTAACTTACTACTAATAGCCAAGTTTATATACAACTCTATAAAGTTATTAATAATAGAAAAATTACTATTCTTTATAAATTATGGTTATGAGCCTACGGCTTATTGAGAATCATAAAAACTAAATAAGATATTAGAATTAGCAAGAATAAAAATTAAGAAGTTATAATAACTTTATTAAGAAATAGTAGAAAAGATTACTTGGAAAGGAAACCTTAGTAAATAACAGAAGAACAAGTCTAAAGTTAAGGGACTAACTTTTAAGAAAGGAGATAAAATTTTCCTATTATAAAAAAACTTAAAAACTAAATAACTATTAAAAAAACTAGATCACATTAAACTAGGACTATTTAAGGTTAAATGATAAATAGAATCTGTAAATTACGAACTATAACTACCTAAGAACATAAGAATTTACCTAGTTTTTCATATTTTATTATTAGAACCAGCACTATAAAATGCTAAACTATAGATAAGACTTAAACTTAAGAAGAATACTATTAAGTATAAAGTTTATTAAATTCTAGGTTACTAGTAGTTTAGGCGTTAGTGGAAGTATCTAGTTAAATAAAAAAACTATAGACCTAAAGATAATATATAAGAGCTAGTTAGAAACTTAAAGAATAGTTTAAAGCTAATTAACTAGTACTATTAGAAAAAATAGTAAACACTTACTTTAGAGATATATCTAAGGAATATAGAAAATACAAGACGTTTTACTTAAAACCAGAAAAGAAAAACAAGCTAATACTAGATACTATAAGTTATAGTATATTAAGTTAATTCTAATAACTCTACTCTTTCTTTTTTATTATATGAACTTTATTAATTAAAGTAAGCTCGTACTAGAATATTTTCTTCTTCTAAGAATCTATTTAAGCTAGTTAGTAATAAAGATAGAGTTTATAGGATTTTATAGTAACTAACTTCTCTTTAGTAGCATAAAGCTACTGCTAAAGCTTCTTTCTATTATAATCTAGCTAATTCTATTTAGACTATAATATAATAAGATTATACTTTATGTTTTAATTAATACACTTAGAATATTACCTAAAAGCTAGATTTATTAGATAAATATAATTACTTTTTTAATAATAGGAACACAGGGACAGCATTTAACAGCTGTTTTTTTAAACTTTTTTTACTAAATAGTAAGCTTATATTAAAAACGATTCCGCTTAAGTTATTCTTAGGAAATTAAAAGAATAGAAAAGGTATAAGGGGTTTTTATAATCTTAGCTTTTACATAAAAAACTAGCTGCCTTTATACTATCTATAGAAAGAAGAACAGAATAACCTTTAAGCTAAAGGCTTAAAAGAAGGGGATAATATTATAAACTATAATAAAAAAGAAAGCATAAACAAGGAGGCGTTATTATAAAAGGTATAGTATAAGAAAATATATAAGTAATACTAGTAAGCTAAAGTAAATTAGCAAAAACAGAACTTATAAATAAGATTACTTTATAGTAAGTTCTAGTTCTATAGGGAACAGTACCTAAAGTAAGTAAGTAAATTAAGTAATCAGCTATAGTAAAACATAATAAAAATAAATATAAATAATATAAATAAGAACTTATCTTCCCTTATTTTCTCTAGTAGTATTTAATATACTTCTAATTAGTATATAATATACGTATAGGGGATTTATTATAAGTATAAGGCATTAAACAACTTATAGTTACTTTTAATTCTTTATAGTTACTCTAAAATTAAGATTTATACCTTAAGTGAAATAGTTTAATACTATTCTGTTAAATCTTAATTTACTGTATTACTTCTTCTTATTTTTACTAAGTTAACTAACTTCTACTAAGTCTAATAAGCTATCTAATCCGGAAGTAAGGGAACTAATTAACTATTATAATAATTAATTAAACAGCTTATTACTAGTATAATTTATATTAGTAAGTTAGTAACTTATAATAGTTAGCTTTTATAATAATTAGTAACTCTAAATTAAAGTATTAAAAAATTAAAATAGTTATAAATATATACTTTAAGAATTTAAACACTTTCTAGTAAATGTTATTAAATTTAAATTAAGTATTTTTTTTAGTTAAAGCTATAAACAGAAACGTAATATAAAAATATTATTAATAAATTATTAGTAGAAATTAGTAAACTTTAGGAAAACTCTTATATTTTTTATGTTTCTAAGAAATTCTTAGTTAAATTTTTTTTTACTTTATTTAAATTTATATTAATTTTCTTTATTAAAATTACATACCTAAGATAAGTAATTTATTTTTAATAAAACTTATATTTATTAATATTAAATTAGAGGCTAGCTTTTTTTAAGGCTTTTAAAATTTATTTTATATATTATTAATATTTATATAAAGAATTACTATAAATTAGAATATTATTAAAATAAGCTAATGTTTTTGATAAGTGAGTTGTGCAAATAAGTAAGCTATATACCTCACTAAGGTTTAACTACTTTATAAATAAATAATAACTTAATATAAGTAGCTATTGCTATAATATTTGGCTAGTAGATAGTTAGTCTATTTCTTAGTATTTTTACATATTCTTAAATTATGCTTAGTTTCGTGATAGCGTTTATAATACTTTTATTATAGTATATTAATTTTAGTATACTCTTCTCTCTAGTACTTTTTACCTTTAATTTATGTACTAATATTTACTTAAGTAATTATCTCTAAGCCTTTAGCTTTTATTAGTGTTTCTTGCTTTTAAATCCGCTTTTTTTTATGCTTCTTACGCTATATTATAAGCTTATTTACCTTCTAAAGCTTAGTAACTTCTAAGTGTAGTAGTATAGCTTTATGTATTATCAGCTCAGCACCTTTTACAAGCTAATAAATTAACTTAAAAATATAAGTATATAAGCTATTTTAATGCTACTTAATCTAATTATAAATTAAAGCCTTTTAAGACCCTAATTTAGCAGCAGTTTTAGGTGTTTTTAATTCCTAAATAGTTTCTTCTTTTATAGATAGAGATAGCGTCTGAAGCTAAATATTAAGCTTTAAGAGTATAATATTTAAGTTAAATAGAATTAAGCTAGTATCTTAAAAGCCTATGTGGATATTACTTTCTATAAATGTAGCTTAATAGGCTACTTTAAACGCTAGTAGAAACTTAAGCTTCATGATATAATAAATGTAGTTATAAATAAAATCCTTAACTTAGCGCCTATATATATCTTTTAGAGATAAAAAACAGCTTATATTAAGTAGCTAAAGTAGATATAATAAATAAAATAGTATATAAAGCGTAATAATATTCTTTTTTTTATAAAGTTACTAAAATTTAAGTAAATTATAGCTCTTATGGCTATTAATAATTAGTAGACAATATACGCCTACTATATAACTCTTTATATACTTATTAAAGTACTATAGCTACTTAATACTAAGCTTATTATTTATCTAGTTATTGTTATTTAATAAAATAACCTAATTTAGTAGTATATTATTGCTCTTGTACCATGCAGAAAGGTAGTACGTATCTATAAAGATAATAAATAATAGAATTACCTATTTTTAAGTATTAATACCCTAAATTACTATAACCCACTCACGATTACCTAGCTATATTACTTTATATTAATTATATTTATTAAAGCTTGGAATAATCTTACCACCTGAAATAACGCCTATCTGGAAGCTAGTCTTATTAAAGTTATAAATATCTTCTTTAGTAATATCACACTTCTTAATTATATACTATATATAATTAAATTAAGGCTTAATAATCTTAAGATCCTCACATAAAGCTCTCTAGTAATTATACTTTTAATTATATACTATTTTAATTTCTAAAGTTCACTGTATAAAGTTCTCTGGCTATTTAATACTAACCTAGGTATTAGAGTATATAGTAAGTAGTTAATTAGCTATATCTCTTACAGCACTAAGCCTAAAAAGAAACTCTTATAAATCTATATTAAGTATATACTAAATAATAACCAATTTCTCTAGCTTAGTAAGCTTTTTTGAATTGGGCTTATAATTACATTATAAAGTTATTTTAGTATATTAAGTTCTTAGTGTTAATTTAGAAATATTATATACTACCACAGCACTTTATACGCTTTATAGTTAGTTTCTTTTAATTACTAAAGTAACTAAAAATAGCCTATCTTTATTATAGATTAATTAAGTGTTACTTTATTAATATATTATGCTTAAAAGTTAGTAGATTGTGTTTTTTTAGTAAGGTATACAGCTTACTTATTCACGCAGCTCACTTATTAAATATATTATACAGAATATATTATGAAATAATTAAAGAATATTATTTACATAGTATTAGAACGTGTTTAATGCGTTAGCTAGTTTAAAAAATATAATAAAATATTTAAATAAGTTATATTAAGTTTAAAAAATAGTTAACTATTTATTTATTTCTACTATATAGAAGTAATTAAAGGTTAAGATAATATTTAACTTTATAAAATACTTTACCTTACTAAAGCAAAACAGAGTTTTTTAAATTAATAAAATAAAATAATAGTTTTTAATAGTAATAGTATTTAAAGCTTAGTAGTTTATATAAAATTAGAAATCTTTATTAGATTTCTTTATAAAAATAACTAGTATAACTATAAGAAATATACTTACCTTAATAAATTCTTTAGTAAAATAGTTATTAAAATACTTTCTAAAAACTTTTAATTTATTTTAGAATATTTTATAAAAAGTTTTAAATTTAGGTTACTTTTTTTTAAAAAATAATTTTATAGTTGTATAAATAATATCTAAGTAGTCTATTATCCTTTTTATGTAAAAATATTTTAAAAATATTATAGTAATCTTTTAAAACTTTAGTAGCTAAATTTATATAAATTTTTAAAACTAAAGTTTTATTAATATTAGTTATTAAAATAGTAAAGATTTTGTGTTTATGTTTTTAAACTATTTATATAAAAAGGGCTACTCTAATTAAGTAAATGTTTATACTTAATTTAAATTTCTTATAAAGCCTTTTTAGTAAAGTCTTTATTAAAAAGTTTTTAAAACTTTAAAAAAAAGGCTTTTTTATAAAGTTTTTATTTAATTTAGTATTAAATTTAGATACGTGTTTAAATGTAAATTTAGACTTTAAATAAAAGTTCTTTAAAAAATAATTTACTAATTTTTTTTTTTAGATAAGTATTTAATTCTTATAACTAGTAGTTTATTTTAGTTAACTAGTAGTTATATTAGAATTAAGTAGTTAGTAATAACTTTAGAGAATAGGTTTAAATATACTGTATATAAATAATATTAAAATAAAACCTTTTTAGTAAAAAGTTTAATAAAAATTTTTTTAAGTAAGTAGTATATTCTTTTAAGTAAGTTAGAAATTAAAATAAGTATAAATAATAAGCTTAGTAATAGAAAGTATTAAAAAGCAACTTTTATAAATTATAGTTAAAATTAACTTTATACTTTTTTATTTATAATTAGCTAAAAATTAGTTTGTAATTTCTAATAGCTATTTTAAAAAAATAAATATCTTTAATATAATTTAAATAACAAAGAGTTATATTAATAGTATATAAAATATAACTTTCTTTAAGGTATTTACTATTATAACTAGTAAGATAAAAAATGTTTAGAAAAAATAAAAAACAGAGTTTCTAAGCATTATTAGAAGGTAGTAAAGTATAAACAAAGTTAGTAACTATAATAATAATATATAGTATAAAATAAATTATAAAATATAGCTTACAAAGCTATATATAAAAGTTATAAATAAAATATATAAAGCTTTAAAAGTAAAAGAGTTTGTACAGCCTATATAAAAATTTTATATAATATTTAATTTAAATAAGCTTAGAAATAATAGTTTCTATAAAACTATATTATAATAGTACTTCTTCTTTTATAACTGTAGTTTTTATAGTTACTTTAAGAATTAGACTTCTTAAAGTACTACTAATAGAATACTTAAATTATATTTATAGTATTCTCTATTTAACAAGTAAGAATTTTAGTTAACTTATTATATTTAATTTATTTAACTATATACTTTAGTTATAAAGTATTATTACAGCTATAGTAGTTTTAGTAAAAGTTAATAATCTTTTTAATAAACTACTTTTACTTACTATTAATCTCTATTAATAAAGGGAGTAGTATTTACTAATAAAGTAATAAATTAATTATAGTAAAGTAAAGTAGGCTAATATAAAACATATTAAAAAAATAGAGCCTATTTAATAATTTAAAGTAGTAAATATACAGTAATATAACTTCTATAACTTAAAATAAGCTTAAATTTTTTTTAATTTAGTTTCTTTATAAGGTGTAAAGTTTTAATATTCTAGGTATTTAGTTATATAGAATTTTTTCTATAAAATAGACAGGCAAGGCGACAGTATACGTCTAGTAATAATAATAATAAAAATAAAAATAAAAATAAATTTAGTAAATAGTAATAGTTTAGTAGTGTATTAGTAAAACTAGTTATAATAAGTAAAATAATAGCTAAAAGTAATTCTAGATTTTATAAAAGTATAGTTTTAAAGCTAAAGTATAACTTAATTATAACTTAAAGCTTTTACTAGTCTACGTAGTAGAGAATATAGCAGAGTATAAAAATAAATAAAGAAGTAAATAAAAAATAAAAATAGTAAACTAAACAGTATATAAGTAAAAATACTTTAAAACTAGTAGATATTAGAATAAGAGTAGTAAGTAATAAAATAGCTTTTTAAGCTATAGTAATAGTATTTATAGTATTTTTTACAATTCTAACTTAAAGAATTTAGTTAATAGTAATAGCTTAAATCTATAAGTTTAATAGTAGAAATAGTAGAAATAGCTATTAGTAAAAAGATAATATACTTTTAAGTTATAAACTAAAGGTTATAGATTTTATAGTTATTTATAAAAGTAAATAGGTTATAATAACAGTAGTAGTTCTTAAAGTTTTATAAATAATAAATTAGTAAATAGTATTAGTAGTTTAGTAATAGATTATAAAATAGCATGTCCTATAATTTCTTAAAAACAATATTTTTTAGAAGAGTTAATAGAAAGTCTTTAAATAGGCTAAATTTAAAGGCTAATTATTAAAATTCTACTAAAAAGGCACTAAATTCTTAGTTCTTTTTAGTAGAATTTAAATAAATTTTATTAAATATTATAAGCTTAATTTAAGTTTTTATAAACTTATTCTAGAATTTCTAGTATTATAAGGTAGTCTAGTAGGCAGCAGATACCTTTAGTAATATATAAAAAAACTTACTTATATAGCGTATTTTCAAGTTATTTATTTACATAAGCCATATAGAATTTAGTAGTAAAAAAATAGTCTTAATTTATAGTTATCTTTATATAAATTTATGCTGTAAAGTATTAAAAATTATTTTAATTACTACTAAACTTATTAAAGTTAAATAAAAGTTTAAAAAAAGTACAGATTAGAAAAAAAAAAAAGGTAAATAAAAAAATTTTATTATAAATAATTTAGTTTTAGTTAAAACAGTAGTAGAAATAGGAATAAAAATAGAAATAAAGATAATGGAAATAATAGAAATAATAAAGGTAATAAGTATTAGGTTTTTAAACTATAACTATATACATAAGTTTATAATTTACTTTTAAGCTTTTTATAACTTTTTTTTTAGTAGCTATAGACTTCTTTAAGTATTATAACTTATTTATAAAAGTTTACTATTTTTACTATAGTAGTAATAAGTTACTATAGTTAGCTTTTATAAATACTATAAAAAGCTATAATATAATCTAGCTATTTTTATAATTATTTTTATATAAATTATAGGAATTTATTTTTATTTTATAAAACTAGTAGAAGTTACAAAGCTAACATGTAAAAATAAAGCTATATAATATTAAAAAATAGTAAAGTATAAATAAAGTTAGTAACTATAATAATAGTATATAGTATAAAGTAAATTATAAAATGTAGCTTACAAAGCTATATATAAAAGCTATAAACAAAATATATAAAGTTTTAAAAGTAAAAAAGCCTATATAGTCTATATAAAAGCTCTATATAGTACTTAATTTAAATAGGCTTAAAAATAATAGTTTTTACAAAACTACACTATAATAAGTATAGACTAAAAATTTACTAATATAACTTATACTAGTAGCTTTAATATTAATTAAAGTAGTAATAAAATAGAAAAAACTATCTTATTAAATAGTATATAAGATATTTACTTAATAGTTTTAAGAATTAGTTATTAAGTAAAAGGTCTATAAGTTAATAAAAATCTAATATTAAAAACATTTTAAAAAGTAACTTAACCTTAAAATAGAGCTTTTAATATGCTAGCTTAAAAAATTTGAAAACATTCTTATTTATAAAAAAAATTTAAATTTAGAAAAAAAAAAAAAGCAGGTTAATTATTAGGATTTAAATAAGCTTATAAATTAAAATTTTAGTAAAAAAATAAAGTAGTTTTAGAAAATATAAATATATTTATTATACTTAAAGTATTAGCTATTATGCTTCTAAACTTTTTATTTATTTAATTTAAAGAAAGTATAGTTAAAGGCATTAATTTCTATAATATTAAAATCTTATTATAATATAAGTTACAGCCTATAGTAGTATAGTATAAAGAAGTACTAAAAATTATTATTATATAAAAATATTATCTTAGTATAGTTATTTAATATATTAGAGATTTTAACACTTACTATTACTTAGTAAAGCTTATTATTTAATAATCTTCTTAACTATATAATTAGACTAATTTTATTTAACTTAATATTAGTAGTTAGTTTATAAAATTTAATAAAGTAAATAGTAAAACTTTTTACTCTTAACAAAATAAATTAAGTTTATTTAAAATAGTAAGTTTTTTATTTGAGTTTTTATATATAGCTAGTAAAAAAGTAATTAATTACTTTACTATATATATATCCTAATTTATAAAAGAATTTATAAGTATTATTAAGTTCTTCTCTAGTTTTAAGTATACATATAAAAGCTAAAAGTATTTAGTAGAATATTAGTTAATATTATCTTTAAGTTTATAACAAAACTTTTTAATAAAAATAAGTAGATTTTTTTACTTTCTAGTAAACATTAAAGAGTTAAATAAGTAATTAAATTTTGTTATTACTAGTAGAGTAATAGAACTTAGTATAAAAATTAACTTTATTTATTTAACTATAATTTAAAGAACTTAAAAATAGGTACTAGTTGTAATTATAAATAAAATTAAAATTATAGAACTTAAGCTACTTTTAAATAAACTAATAGTATCTACTAAAGATTTTTTAGTAGTAGTTACTTAAACAGAAAAGTAAAAAGAAATAAATATAATTTATTTTCAAACTTTCTATAATTCTTTTTAGAAAGTATTAATAGATTTCTATTATTATACTTACTAATATTCTAGCTATACTTACTATTGTTTTAGTACTTTAGTAAATGTATTTTATATTATAGCTATTTACTTCTTAAATAACTATATAAGTTCTATAGTTAAAATAAAGGTATTTAAAAAGTTAAATATTTTACTAATAGTAGTAATAATATAATATAGTGTTATAATAGTACTACATATAAGAAATTAAAAGCATAAAAAAATATTAATTAATTACTATATATAATACCAAGTAATAATTCAAAATATTGTGTAAAAAAAAAAAAGAAATAAAATAGACTATAAATAAAGTATTTAGACAAGAGCTTATGTGCTAGTACGAGACTAATATATAAATATATAATATAATAAAAAAGTTTACAAAAAAAGCTTTTTTAAAAGACTTTTATAAAATATTATAAATAATTACTCTAATAATATTTTAGTTTACTTATAATATAACAACTATTACAATAGTTTATAATATAGTTTATATAAATTGAAAAGTGTATTATTAAGTAGTATTTTAATATATTTTTATAATAAAACTTTTATTATATTTAAATTTTTATTATATAAAGTTTTTATTTTATTAAACTTTTAATATATTAAAATCCTACTTTATTAACAGGTTATACTCTTTTATATATAATTTACTTTAATTATGTATATAAATTAAATTTTTTATTTATTTAATTAATAATAAGTTACTATATTAATTTTTTTATACTTATTTATATAGTATTTACAAGTAGTAATTTTTACACAAACTAATATATTATAGATAAATTAGTAAAAATAATAAAAAACTTTAGTAAAAGCTTTATTATTATAATAGTAGTATTATACTAGTACTTTTTAACTATTATTTAATTATATTATATAACTTTATATATATATTTTAAACTTTATGTACTTTTTTAAAAAGTAAGTTTTAACTTTATTTTACTTTACATAATAGAAATTACTATACTACTATTAAACTTTATTATAATTATATGTGTAATAACTAATAATACTAGTAATTTAAAAGGTTCTTAAGTATTTCTAAAAAAAAAAAGTAGTTAAAATTGCTTACTTTAAAGTATAGCTTATATATAGTAAACCTTACTATTAGCGACATTTTTAAAATTAGCCAAATAGACAATTTCTTTAAATAGTTGTAGAAGTTGTTAAATATTTTAAATACAGTTATATCATAATTAGATTACTTAATTAAATAGTAGAAAAAGCTTCTATAAAGCACGCTACCTTATAATTGTTAGAAAATAACATAGTAGTAAGGGAAACTCAGCACCATAAAGAGTTTTATGAAAAATCGCGACTTTATAAAGGCAGCTTTACGCAGTCTAGTTAAGTGCTTGCTAAATAAGCCTACACGTGAACAGAAAGAGAAACTCTATAGAATTTATACAATAATTTTTAGCTTCTAATTCTAGAAGTAATTATTTAGGTTAATTGAGTTTCTAAGACCTTTTCTATAAGTAACGATCGCCCTAGAAAGTAGCCACTCTTGGGCATTTCGCATCTTCGCATATTTTATTTATCTTGCCTAACAGGTTGCTTTTACGACTTCTCTACCGCACAAATAAGTTAGAAAGGTTATTGGTAATCGTTTTAAAGCTATATATTACCTAGTAATGGCCGTTGCATATATATGCGATCCTCTGGCCAGGAGCAAGCGCGAGGTGGAGGTAACTTAAGTAATGATAGCCGGAATTACGAGCTAGTTGCATGAGTACTATAATAAGGACTTAAAGCTTACTACTAAAGTTTACGCAAAGCTCTGCAACGTTAAAGCTTGCCGGAATTAGTAGGCGCAGGAGATTAATCGGAAGGCTTTTGAATACAAAAAAGACTTTGCTAACTAGTAGAGAGATTAATCTTGTAGTAATAAACTTATAGAGTTGGCTATATACACGCTAAGTATTAATCCTACTATAGGGCCTGCCAAACGTAACTAGTCTACCTATGGATTTATATAGAACAAGTCGCGGAACCAACTAGGAAACTGTAAAGTAGAGATGCTAGTCTATTTCTTTACAAACCTGAGGATTAGAGATCAAATCTCTAGCAAGGATTCTCCATACTTTGACGACGGTGAGGTGGAGGAGCACGAGGCAGATGGCCAGGTAGATAGCAACGACGAGGGCGACATCTTATAGGTGGTGGAGGGCTTTGAGATGGCACGCCAAATTGACGACTTAGAGGCCTCCTAACCACCAAGAAATTGGGTTTCTATTTTGGGTATTCGTACCGTATTATATACAACATATATGGTACAGCTTTTGTATATACAGCGGTTTTCCCTTCTCGTACGGTACATAAACCAACCCTAACCTCAAGATGGCGTCGAAATTTGAAGGGCGGGCGCGGACGGCCCCTACAAAACAAGGGTCGATTTTGGAGGGCGTGCGCCGCCACTGGTGTAACCCGAGGTTATGCCAAGCGTCACCTAGGCCTTTGATAAGTTTCATGTTATCATGGCAAGGACTGGCGAGCCCTACACATTCCTTCCTAATTGGTCCTTATCCGGGCCGGAAACCTAATTTGGTGGCCAGTGCTCGCTTGCCGGGCCGAAGCCAGCCACAAGCCTTAATCATCCTTGGCGATCTCGGAACACGGCACTGTACTTGCAACGTCACTCCATCCTTCAAATCAGCCAGTGTCCTTCGATTCCGCACCTACGCACCTCTCAATGCCCGAAACAGCATTTCCAGCCACTTATGGACGCAGAGAGTGTAGGATATGCGGTGAACAGCCACAATAACCTGCTGGGAAGGATACGGTTTGATATTATGATGTGCCTCAAACCCAGAGTGTCTTACGCGTTCAGCCAGGTTGTGTCGCAATAGTGGCTTGGTAACACCGCCCATGTCATATCGTGCTGCCCTGCCACGAAGAGTCAGCGGAAACGGGCCTCATGCATCCCGCCCAAAGCATGGAAATGGCAACGAAAATCAAGGATCAGCTTTGCTAGACAAAACCTTGAGCTTCCTGTGAACGCTGTCAGATGTGGCGACCGTTTTGGACGCTCGACGCCCTTTAAGTGTGCAACGGAACCCAGTCCGAGGGTGTTTTATTGCATTGGCATCTTTCACAAGCCACTCTTTATATTTTCTTGCTGTGGCGACAGAACATAGCAAACTCACTCCATCGCGAAGAATAAAGTCTACACCTCAAACACAAACCGATATGTCTTCGCCATACCCCCCGTCCGGACAAAACCAAGGCTACTATGGACCCCCACCACCAAATGGCCAATATGGACAATATCCTCCACCGCAACAGCAGGTCCAGCTTCCCCCGTCATTGCGCAAACCCCGCAACTCATAGTTGGACTTCTACTTATACTGGTTTCTAGATGTACTACGCGCCCGCACCCCAAGGCCCACCACCAAAAGAGAAGAAGGATCGGGGCTGTCTGATGAGCTGGTATGTGGCACTAATCCACCATCCATGAACACCTGTTCCCTGACATTAGATTTAGCTTGGCCGTCTTGTGTTGTTGCTGGCTCTGCGAGGAGAGTTGCGAGTGCTGTTTCGAGTGTCTGGACTGCTGCTGCTAGATGGTGTCAATTTCACGGTCGGATTAGCAAAGGGAGGAGATTGAAACTTCATCGAAGAGAGAATCGAGAGGTTTGTACCACAGTTTTCGATTAGTAAGGATGGATGAGAGGATTTAGTTCTAGCGAGGATTTTGGGTCACTGATTACGATCACGGTCATTTCCTCGGTTTCTGCAATACTTTTACGGTCAAAGGACCATGGTTTTAACTGTTCAAACGGCCGAAAAATAATCTCATTTCCTTATGGCACCCGCTTCCAAAAATCAATCAAATTCAGTCTGTCTTCAAACTAATCTCGCAGTCTCTTCTGTTCGAACCAGCGAAGGGCCTGATTGGAAGACCCCGGTTTAATATTGAGGTTGCTAAAGCAGGGTTAATCATCGTACGCCTCCTCGAGCTCCTCTTCACACTCCCCCTGCGTCTCAATCAACTCCTGTCTCTTCTCCTCAGGACTCTCGCGATCACTACTTGAAATCGAATCACCATCCGCATCATGCGTAGGGACTGGAGGCAGAGGGGCGAAAGCTGAGTCAGAGAGAGGCGGAGGGGCTGCGGCTGCGGCTGCGGCTGCGGCTGCGAGAGGAGTCACGCCGTAGTAGTGGTTATGAACTTCATCATCGGAGTCATCGGCTATACATAATCATCAATACATGTATGTTGAAATGGGAGAGGATGTGAATGTACCTAGTGCATGGCCAGCAAATGCGCCTACAGCTGAACTACCCACACCTGCAGCAGCCGCCGTTCCTATACCTACACTCTTATCCTTCTCCTTATCCTTATCCTCCTTATGCGCTTTCTTGTCATGGCCGCTATGTCCGTGCGTGTCGCCGAACAATACTCTCTCATCCTGATGTGCAACGGGCGCTCCATAAACGTTCGATGCGGGAGTACCAGAGGGAGGAAGGGCATAGGGGCCTTGGGGAGCAGGTGAAAAAGTGGGAGGATCCCACTGCATGCGGCCCGTACCTTGTTCGACGTAGTACCATCGTTGGCTGTTCTGATCCCATTGCGTTATCCAACCCGGAGGCATTGGGGGAGGGCCCCATAAGGAGCTGGGGGACCTTGAGGAGGAGGTTGCTGGCCATATGGCTGTTGTCCATATCGTTGCTGATAGAGCTGCTGAGGCGGGTAGCCCTGCTGTGGGTGGCCCTGCGGAGGATATTGCTGTTGCTGAGGCGGATAGCCTTGCGGAGGGTACTGCTGTTGAGGTGGGTACTCTTGGCTTTGATCGTAAGATCGATCATCGTGCTTTGCAGGCTTATCTAGAAGCAAGTCAAAAAGGGGAATGTCGGTTGAGTAGTAACGAGATGTTACCCTCTTTCTTCTTCTCTTCCTTGTCCTCGTCGAGGAGCTCCTTCATCTTCTTTTTTAGAAAGCCCATGGTTGCTGTGGTTACGTTTGCAAACACACTGGTGGGAACAATAAACTTGGGTCTTGAGGAAACGATCGATTGGAAATGCTGAGGTAGTCAGAAGCTTAAAAGCGGCAGCCCCTCTTCTTAAGAGGGTGTTTTAACGCCCTTTTCCACACAAATTATGCATATAATCTAACCGCCGGAGCCTCCAGGCTTAGATTCGGGGCCACGCAGCCCGCATTTTCAGCTGAGCAGGGCTTCTCATATTGTCTGCGGCTAGCGAGATTTGGGTATCATTCGTGCTTGAGGGGCATGAAGGGGGACAAGTGAACGGCGGATATGTTGGTAAAAGTGGGGGAAAGGGGGACGAAGCACTTGGCGGTTGGGATGGGCTTCACGATAAAAAGATAAGAGACTAGTGATACTTGGCGCGTAGGAAAGATGGGCGTATAGCGGGACGGTTGTAGAGGGCATTTGCGTGATTGCTGTTTTATGTAAGCTTCCAGATCCAGGCTGATTGGAACGGGGAAATTTGTGAGAGATGAATATGGGATGGAGGCTATTGGCTGAACCCAGAGCAGCTTCAAGTTTGTGAGTGTTGCGTTATGGACGTTGGACGTTGAAGTTAGGGGTCGGGTATGACTGGAGACAAGCGCGGTGAATGTGGCTTAGTCGTGGCTTAGCTACCGAGCTTGATTGAAACGTCAGCAAGGTACTGAAGCTCTTGAACATGAAGAGTCGTAAGAGCAAAGATATAATACGATGCTTGGCGAAAAACGACAAGGGACTGAGGAATTTGACTCATGCCTGGCTGTGATTATTTGTCTCTGGGTCAAGCGTTGCCGAAGAGAAGACCGTTGTGGTGTTTGCAGAGAGCGAGGCAGGTCCAAGACGAAAACGGAGGAGAGATGGTGTGATAATGACGAAACGTCCACGAGGCGGAGAGACAGATGATAATCTAGAGCGAGTTCAAGAAGAGCGACGAATGCGGACCAGAACAGAGACGATACGGCCTTGGCCCTCTATATTGAGCACGCACGTGCTTCGGTGCGATGTTGCATCACGATGAGGTGAAATTGCGGATGAAACAGTGGTGAACAATTGCAGGAAGCGAAGTTTAGCCCACCTCATGGTATCCCTATGCCCTGGTATACAAGCCTTTAGCTATTACAGAAACGCTTGCACGACCAGCTTTAGGTGGGTAGAGAGAAATGGTGCAGAAGCCGAGTGTGAGATGAGATGAAGGTGGGGATCGAAAGGCAAATGTTTGATGTTGCTTGTATCACCGTTACCATACATTCCTTGGTGGCTTTGCGATAGGACCGAGGAGGAAATATGCGAAGTTGGGATGGAACCATACGTTTCGGACGCCGTCTCGTGGCCCATTCTTGGTAGTGAAGAGTGTTGAAACATCCGACTTCGGAATGATGATGAATGAGCTCTCATTTTATGCTTGAGCGGTATCG
This sequence comes from Zopfia rhizophila CBS 207.26, assembly GCA_010093925.1. NCBI lineage: Eukaryota > Fungi > Ascomycota > Dothideomycetes > Zopfiaceae > Zopfia > Zopfia rhizophila. The sequence continues at coordinate 512,701 of ML994621.1, forward strand.
GAGTACAAAAGCCCAAACGACCGGGGTAAAAGGTATAGAGACTTGGACAGAGACGAGTATGTATTTCATGTTTCTTCCCATGTCTCCGGTGCCTATGGACGTGCTGAGGTGCTAGAGTACAGATGGATGTTTGCTATCAAAGAAAACCTCTGGCTGCCGGGCTGGATGACGTATGATGCAAGACCGCCTTAAGTTTTCGTTCCATCATGTTTTATCATGACATCTGAAGGGTGATGTGATCCTCAGTTGAGGTTGAGGGCAGAGCATTCATTCACCCCAATTGACTAATTTTGATTAGATGCCTGACGAACATGTTCCACCTCCCTGGAAATATCGGGGCGTCGGTGAGTAGAGATATGCGTGCCAAGCGATTCACGCTCTCTAGCCTTGTGAATCTGTGACGGTGCGCAAGGCGACGTGGACCTGAGGCTGCGTCAATGATGCCTTCACAACTGCTAGACTGCCCTGTTGCATGCCATTTGACTACCGGCGCTCCGGACTGCCCTTACACAGTATTTGCGATTCATCGCGTCCCAATTGGTTCTAGCGCCATCGGCACTTTAGCGTGAACGCCTTGGCCCTGACGTCGAAGCTGGCCGCTCACAACTGGTCGACTCTACCACGGCGTGCCAACTAGCTGGAGCTGGAGATATCTATCACCCGGAATTCTCTCCGCACCACGCGAGGGCACGCTCGCTGGCCTTGTCGCAAACCCCCTGCGGACGGCTTTCACTCTCTTCACCGACGATTGCCTTAGCTGTACCATCTCTATGAACCTTCCGAAATCCATCTTTACAGGAAACACCTCTACCACGTCGGACGCTTCGCACCCCGAAACCAGGCGATTGAGTGCCCCAGAGTACTACGAGTCTCTGAGTCGAGCATCTGAGGCGCCGAAGCCTCCCACTCCCCTCGAGAAATCTACAATCGCATCTACCTCAAGCCCGCCCACATGGACATCCAGACCGCGTCCTGATCAAAGCGACCCTCAGCGGCCTCTTACTGCCTCTACACTGACAAGCGGTGGAGCTTCTAAAGGGGTAGAACTTGTAAAGACACCACCGGCTGTGAGGGGGAGAAAGCGCTCTTTGCGACTGGACGACGCAACGGACGCATATTCCGAGCCTGCGAGCGAACCACTGCACAAACGGCGCCGGATACACAGCCGCTCCCAGTATACCCTCGACCATTTCAGCTTTCAGAAATCTGTCAAAGACAGTGACCAGCCTCCCTCGCCACTCTTCTTCTCAAACACGCGACGAACGCGACCACAACTTCCAGCCCGATTTTCGAGCTCGGAGGCGGCAGCGAGGATGCTGAGTAAGACGCGCGGGGAGGAGAGCGGTATCAAGACAGTTACACTCGCTCGCGGGACCTTTAGTGGGCTCAGTCCACCCGGAGTGACAAGTGCGCTAAGCGGGAGAAGTTCCGAGCGATCCAGTTTACCAAGGACAGTGTCGCCAGATGGAAGAGACAGGAGTGACCCTCTTCGGTTGCTGGGATCCATTGGTATTGTGGAATTCTTAGAACAAGATGCCCGCCCCACCTTCATTGTCGATATTGGAGCTGCTTCGAATTACACGATCGGATTAAATACTCTGCAAATTTTATTCGCGAATCGCGCGCTCCGCTCCAACTCTCCTGTGTGGGAATTAGTCGCAGGAAAATCTTCAGATCAACTAGCAGATGAAGCAACGCTACATGCCTCGAATCACTTTAAGGGCTGGCTGCTCAGCACCATCGTACAGGGAGAGAACCTCGACATCAATCCATCTCCTGTAGAGCATGGTGGTATAGTATGGACGTGTTACACATTGAGAAAGCGTCTCTGTGTGGCGAGTGGAAGCATCCCTTCTCCAGCAGCGTCGAGCATACCGTCCACAAGCGGCTCGCACGAGTTCGCGATACCGTCGTCCTCATCTGCCCCGCTCGCTAGCAATGGAGCAGGAATGTCTTCGGCTTCCATCACCCAACATGAGCCGCAAGACTATTTTGGCAATTCCGTACCTAGCTCCACGAAGGCGTTGGCGAAGAAGTCAGCCCCTGCACCGATGACGCCCAAAATCGATCAAGGTGTTTTCGACCCAGGAACGACTGATGCGTCCGGAAAAGCATGGACAAGGCCTGATAAAGTAGATATGCCGAGTCTAGATGTATATCCGTCATTCAAAAATGAGTGCGTTCTCCGTGCTCAGAGCGCTGGTGATGTTGACGCGTTCCATAGAACCTCATTGCCTTCACATGATCAAGACGGGTTCTTCGATTGGACTAGGCTATCGTTATCAGCCTCCCTTCCCAGGCATATTCAATTCGCGCTCTTGGTTGACTGGGCATCGACGCCGCTTGGCCCAATCGAGTACTGGTCCAACGATCTAAGAGCAATGTGCAACTTGATTATGTGAGTCGTCTTTTCTGCGCCATCTAGGGAGATGATGCCGATCTAGTTTTAGGGCAAGTCCTCACCCAGCAGCAATGTATTGGGGTGATGAGCTTGTGGCCATCTATAATGAAGCCTACATCGGTATGGTACCCTGGTAACCGGACTGCCTTTTGTTGTTCACTAATAGTTTTGTGCAGGTCTGGCAGGTCAAAAGCATCCAAAACTTATGGGACAATGCTACAAAGAAGCTTGGGCGGAGATCTGGGATGAAGTTAAGGACGTATTTGCAAACGCGCGAATGACTGGTCAAGCAACTATGAAGGTTGGTAAAATTTCAAATAATATCAGTTCCCCTGCTAAGTTTACTAGGATGACGATTGCTTATTCATGAAGCGCAGCGGTTTTCTCGAGGAGACGTATTTTTCATGGTCTATCATTCCAATGGTTGGCGAAAATGGCTCCGTTATGGGACTATATAATCCGGCTTTTGAGAAGACACGACGAAAAATTGCCGAGCGACGCATGCTTACGCTGCGAGAAGTGGGCGAACGAACAGCAACAGCGCGAGATGTGAAAGGGTTTTGGGGACAGGTCTTGGCTGCCCTGACAGAAAACGAATTCGATACCCCTTTCATCTTAATTTACTCCGTCTCAGACGACAACGATAGCGATGCATCATCATTGCATTCCAGCAGCCTTCTAGGCGCCAAACATTGCTATTTGGAGGGCTCCTTAGGTGTTCCAAACCACCATCCTTGCGCACCGGAACAGATAGACCTGAAAGAGGGTAACGAAGGTTTTGGTCGTGTATTTCGGGAGGTCATGAAGACAGACAGACCAGTAGTCTTGAGCATTGGTTCTGGAGATCTTCCTTTTGAATTGATGGGAGGACTCGAATGGCGAGGCTTTGGCGATCCATGTCGAGATGTTGTCGTTTGTCCAATCCATCCGACTACGGGAGAGGCCGTCCTTGGATTTCTGGTTATGGGTATTAACCCTCGCAGACCTTACGATGACGACTACAACCTGTTCATCCAGTTGCTCAGCCGGCAACTTGCGACGTCGCTAGCCTCTGTTGTCCTGTTCGAAGAAGAAATCCGACGAGGGCAGAAAGCAGCGAAGTTAGCAGCGGAAGACCGTTTCAATCTCTCAGCCCAACTTGCTGCTCGTACCCAGGAGGCCAGGGATATTGAAACCAGGTTCACAAGAATGGCAGAATATTCTCCTGCTGGCCTCTTTATCGCCGATCATGAAGGCCGTATTACGTACTGTAATGACACTTGGTACGAGATTTCGCGAGTACCCAAGGACCCTCAAAAGACAGAGAGGTGGTTAGATTGGGTCAAGGAAGAAGACCAAGGAATGATTCAGGAACAGTGGAGGAGACTCGTCGAGAACGCTAATCCGATTAACGTCGAGTTCAGATTTAAGGCTCCATGGGAAGATCGGAACGGCAATAAAGGTGATACCTGGGTTCTATTCTGCGCCTTTCCCGAAAAATTTGAAGATGGAATGCTCAAGAGTGTTTTTGGAAGCATCACAAATATCAGTCCACAGAAATGGGCGGAAGGCTTCCAAAAGAGGAAAATGGAAGAAGCTGTTGAACTGAAGAGGCAGCAAGAAAATTTCATCGACATTACAAGTCACGAGATGCGTAATCCTCTAAGCGCAATATTGCAATGTGCTGACGAAATATCAACTATATTGAGCGATTTCCGGTCCTCGGAAGCAGTAGCCATACCTCCAGGCACTATAACCAATAGCATCGATGCTGCTCAGACAATAGCTCTATGTGCCCAGCATCAGAAGCGAATTGTCGATGATATCTTGACACTCTCCAAGCTTGACTCTGCGATGCTCATGGTCACCCCTGTAGATGCTCAGCCGTTGCAGGTTGTACAGCGAGCGCTCAAGATGTTTGAGGGGGAAGTCCAAACAGCAGGCATTCGAATGGACTTTGCTGTGGACAATTCCTATAAAGAATTGAGCGTAGATTGGGTCAAATTGGACCCTTCGCGGGTTCTACAAGTCTTGATCAACTTGACGACTAATGCTATTAAATTCACAACAACGGAGACGAATCGTACGATCAAAGTAATCCTATCGGCCACCCGTCAACGTCCATCAGCTAGCGAGAAACCGACGGTCAGCTTCTTTCCATCTCGGTCCAAGCAAGTGGACCAAACACTTGGCCCTGAGTGGGGTGATGGTGAGGTGATATTCCTGGAGTTTGCCGTTCAAGACACTGGTCGAGGTCTAAATGACGAAGAAAAGAAGTTGCTATTCCAGCGTTTCTCCCAGGCTAGCCCAAGAACACATGTGCAATATGGTGGCTCAGGCCTAGGTCTTTTCATCTCCCGCGAGCTCACCGAGCTACAGGGCGGCGAGATTGGCGTTGCTTCCGAAGCAGGAAAGGGGAGCACTTTCGCATTTTACGTCAAATGCCGAAGGAGCACAGAGCAAAAGGACACAACTGAAAATCTTCCCATCTCACTAGCACGACAACTCTCCAATGCAAAGGATCGGACACAAGGTGAAGCCTCAAAAATCAAGGATTTTGCGGTTGTCCCCAAGGAAACAGTTCTTGAGAAGATCAAGGCAGAAAAATTGCATCTGAAAGTGTTGATTGTTGAGGATAATCTTGGTGAGCTCTAGCATGAATTTCTGGTATTAGTATCAACTGATCCTCTGCAGTTAATCAAAAGGTACTTCAGCGCCAACTACAGAACCACGGCATTACAACATATGTTGCGAACCACGGCGGCGAAGCTCTTGATCGGCTTATGGAATCACAATACTGGAAGGGCAATGACCATGATGCCATCGACCTTGGCGTCGTTCTTATGGACAAAGAAATGCCGTGAGTTCAACGAACGACCTCTATATTATGAGATTGCTAATGATGCTAGTGTGATGGACGGCTTGCGATGCACTCGCCGCATCCGTGAATGGGAGAAAAGTGGTCTCCTCAAATGCCACGTTCCCATCATTGCAGTCACTGCAAATGCCAGAAGTGAGCAGATCGCAACGCTTTTGGCTGCTGGCATGGTGAGATCTCTTTTGATCCTGATCCCCCTTACCGGTATTGACGCTGTGCAGGATGACGTTGTTTCAAAGCCCTTTCGGATTCCTGAACTTATACCTAAGATTGAAGAGCTCGCAGCGAACTACCCTGGTACTCCTCTAACAAATCCCTTAAGTTTGGTCGTCCCTACCAAGCCACACCCCCTCTCCGAATAGTTTTACTCTTTTGTGAACTTAGTTGTTACATTTCTTTTTTCTAATTTGGTTAAGTAGAGATAGAGTGGATAGTCCATTTGGGGACTACAACAAATAGAGCGGCGTTCGGTGCGTTGTAACATTTATTTGGATCGACTTCATTATTGGGGTTGTGTACACTTTCCAGGACAATAAAAAGCTATTAGGCTTTTTGGATGGCGGTGTCGTTTTCGTTGGCATACCCTGGCGCTACCTTTATCATCACGGGCATGGGAAAAGAGCATACGCAGCATGATGTGAATATATACCTCTCATAATAAAGAGTTTGGACTAGTTGTCGCGAATTTAGGTCAAAGAGGTACAAATAGTACAGCACAGGTCTTTATAAAACAGTGTTACTTCAATCCATAAGCTAAAGCAAAGGCAAAAAATCTTTAAGATCTTTTTTTAATTTTTTTCACAAAATTAATATTTAATATTTAATATTTAATATTTAATATTTAATATTTATTATTTAATATTTAATATTTATTATTTATTATTTATTATTTATTATTTAATATTTATTATTTATTATTTATTATTTATTATTTATTATTTATTATTTATTATTTATTATTTATTATTTATTATTTATTATTTATTATTTATTATTTATTATTTATTATTTATTATTTATTATTTATTTAATTTTATAAAAAGTTAATTTCTATACTTTTAAATAAACTTAAAAAACTAAATAGTAAAATAAATTACATAATTTAATATAGTTAAGTTTTTATTTAAATAAACTTTTATAAAATTATTATAAAAAATATAAGTACTTATTATATACTTACTTTAATACTAGTAAATAATACTTTAATTATAACTATAAAAGTAAATTATATTTTATTTGTTGTACATAATTTACTAGTTTTATTACTAAAATACTAAATTATTATAAAAAAAAGTTTTAAGGTTTTTTTATACTACTATTTATTATTATATTATTTAACAAAAATTATTATAAAATTATTAAAATTATATAATATTTTATAGTACTTGTAGTATTATACTATAATTTATATAAAAAATTTATACTACTTTTTAAATAGTAAAATTTTTTTTATTTTATATATTAAAATTAATTAAATTATTTAAAGTAAATATATATAATATTTATAAAAAAAACTTTGTTAACTTAAAAATTTTAATACTAATATAATTACTATTTATTTTAATAAATATTTATTTAAATTTTTTTAACTAAAACTTATATACTTATTTAGTATTAATTTAAATAAAAAACTATACAAAGTAAATAATATAAAAATATATAATAAAACTTTTTAGTATTAAAATTTATAAAATAGTTATTAAAAAATTACTTACTTAAAATATATAAAAATAGGTTATTTAGTATAAGTTTAAAATTAAGTTATACTTTTATAAAAATAGTATAAAAAAAAGTAATTTAATATAATAAAATTTACTAAAGTACTAAACTTAAGTATATAAAAAATATTAAAAAAAAGTTTAAATAGTAATTTAAATATATATATATATATATATATAATAAAATTTTTTTATTTAAACTTTAACTTTATATAAAAGTTATATTTTTTTATATAATAAGTTATAACGTTATTTAACTTATTTTATATAATTTAAGTAATTTTAATAATAAAATAAATACTAACTTTTTTTTTACTATATTATTAAAGTTAAAAAAATACTTAGTTTAAACTTTATTTTATATTAAAATTACGACTTTACTTATTTTTATTTTAAAGTATATATTTACTAATCTTAGTATTTTATTATGTTAGTATTTTTTTAACTAATTACTTATATAAGTAGTTAGTTTCTTTATTTACTAATATATAGTAAAGTTTATTAAACTTAAATAAAAACTTTAGTTTAGTAAAAGTAAGTAAATTATAATTAATAAAATAGTTTATACTTATTATAGTAACTATTTATAATACTTTATAAAGTTTTTTATAAAAGTTTTTTTATAAAGTTTTTTTTTATATTATATGTTTATATATTAGTTTTATACTAGTATATAACTTTTTACTTAAATACTTTATTTATAACTTGTTTTATTTCTTTTTTTTACATAATATTTTAAATTATTACTTAGTACTATATATAGTAATTAATTAAGACTTTTTTAAGCTTTTAACTTTTTTATATAATACTTTTATAATACTATGTTATATTATTATTATTACTACTATTATTACTAAAATATTTAACTTTTTAAATACTTTTATTTTAACTACAAAACTTATATAGTTTTTTAAGAAATAAATTACTATAATATAAAACGTGTTTACTAAAGTACTAAAATATTAATAAATATAGTTAAAATATTAATAAGTATAATAATAAAATTTTATTAATACTTTTTAAAACAAATTATAACTAGTTTAAAAATAAACTATATTTATTTAATTTTTTTACTTTATTATTTAAGTATCTACTATTAAAACTTTAGTAAATACTACTGGTTTATTTAAAAGTAGTTTAAGTTCTATAATTTTAACTTTACTTTAACTTTAATTAGTACCTATTTTTAAGTTTTTTTTAAATTAAAGTTAAATAAGTAAAGTTAATTTTTATGCTAAATTCTATTATATTACTAGTAATAATAAAATTTAATTACTTACTTAATTCTCTAATATTTACTAGAAATAATAAAAATTAATTTATTTTTATTATAAACTTAAAAGTAGTACTAACTAATATTTTACTAAATACTTTTAGCTTTTATACACATATTTAAAACTAAAGAAAACTTAATAACACTTATAAACTTTTTTATAAATTAAGATATATATATATAGTAAAGTAATTAATTACTTTTTTATTAACTATATATAAAAACTTAAATAAAAAACATACTATTTTAAGTAAACTTAATTTATTTTACTAAAAGTAAAAAAGCTTTATTACTTACTTTACTAAATTTTATAAACTAGTTACTAATATTAAATTAAACGAAATTAGTTTAATTACATAATTAAGAAAATTATTAAATAATAATTTTTACTAAATAATAATAAATATTAAAAATTTAATATATTAAATAACTATACTAACTTAATATTTTTATATAATAATAATTTATATTACTTACTAACTATACATTATTTTAAACTACAACTTATATTATAAAAAAACTCTAATACTATAAAAATTAATACTTTTAACTATGTTTATATTAAGTTAACTAAGTAAAATATACTATTAATTAAAACTTTATTACTAATATAATAAGTTTAGCTACTTTTAATAAAACTATTTTATAGTTTTACTTAAGTTTTAATTTAATGGTTTTTTTTAAGCTTATTATTTTTTACTTAATTTTTATACTTTATTACTAAAAAAATACTTTTTTATAATTATTTTCTGTATTTTTAATTAGTTTTAATAAATTTTATAATTAAAAACTTAAATACTAACTTTAACTTAACTTATAAAAATTTTGTTTTAAAAATAAGTTACTTTTTAAAATACTTTTAGTATTTAAATTTTATTAACTTATAAACTTTTTACTTAATTACTAACCTATAAGCTTATTAAATAAACGTTTTATATACTATTTAATACAATAGTTTATTTTATTTTATTACTATTATAGTTAGTATAAACTTATAAATAGTTATATATAATATAAGCAGTAAAGTACTATATTAAAGTTATATAAAATTAAAAGTAAGTTTATAAAAATTAAGAAGTTAATATACTTTTTATACTTAAGCTAAAACTTAGTATTTAGCTTTTTATATTTTAGTTTACTTATAATATATAACTATTATAGTATTTTTATTTATTTATAAAAATAGTGTTATAGTTAGTATATTCTTGGAATTAATATTTAAGTTAATAGTTAAAATAGCTAAAGTTAAATACTCTAAAATAAAGCTAATAAAAGTATGTAAAACTAAAGTACTTATATAAACTAGTACTAAAGTACTAAGTTTAAATAAGTAAATAATTATATAATTTAAGTATACTTTAGATAAACTAGTTATTATATTACTTTTTTTTATAAAAAAGAGTTATCTCTAACTTTTATATATATTTACTTTTTATACCTTTTTTATTATAAATTTCTTGTAGAAAAAGCTTTATACTTAGCTAAATTATTTTTTAATATAGTTAAGAAATCTTCTTTTACTTTCTAGGTATATAGTTATTACTTTAATTATTATAATAGCCTTACTTTCTCTTTATTATAAATCTTATAATCTATTTTTAATTTGAGTATAGTTGTTAGATTATAACTTTAATAGTACTCTTATAAAAACTTTATTACTAGTATTAGTATTAAGCTTAGTAGGTAGCACTAAATTATAATAAATTTAAATAGTATTTAATAGTACTACTATTTTTATTTTAGTAAAAATATTAAGTTCTTTATTTTTAAATAAGTACTAACCCTCTATTTATAATAGTTAAGTAAAAAGTTATATAATTTACTTATAATTCTTAATAAAAAAGTAGTAGTAGCTATAAATGTAATTAGCTTAAATTATATACTTTATAAATAAAGGCTATTTCTTAGTAACTAGATTTTATAGCTTTTTTTCTCTAAGTTTTTTAAAATAGATTACCTTGCTACTCTAAATAATTATTAATTTAATATATAAACTTAAAATAAAAGTAAAATACTAGCTTAGTTAGTTATTAAAGCTCTTAATTTATTTTACGTGTTTTTTTTTATTTAAGCTTTTAAGTTAATTTAAAAGGTACTAGTAACCTAAGTAATAGTACCTACTTTTTAGTAAATAGTAGTATTATTAGAGTTAATAGAGCTAGCTTATTTATAATACTATTAGCTATACTATTAGTTTACTTATTTTTATTAATTATTAAGAATAGTCTAACACGTTAATAGTAATTATACTATTGTGACGGTGCTGCTTGCTCTGCTTGCTGTAGGCTACATAATATCGCGACTAGCTATGCTAGCCACGACCTAGTGTAAAGCTCGGAGCATGGCTAGCTCACGCTTAGGTCATGCACCGCCCTATTTAGGGGTGAGCCTCCTTTGTACCTCTTCTCTTCTCATCTTAGTGTAGCTGAAATAGAGCCAACTTATCCTATCAACCTACATTCATGTAACGACGCGTGAAGACTAAGCCCGTTATCACATTACACTAAGATCTATCTAACTTGGCTGGATGACGGCGACATAATATCGAGATCAACCCGCGCGATTAACTTGAGCGTTTAATTCGTTAACAACCGCACCTAGAAAATTAATTACACGACTACGCTGAGTCGTTAGTTCGTTAACCATACAATCTCTACCAGAAAGTCCTACAGCAGTAGGCAATTGAAACCCTAAGTGATAGCCTGTATAAGCCCTGCAGCGGCAGGTCTTGAGAGCGACTTAGCAGGTAACTGGAAGACCTACAGCAGTAGGCAACGTACTCATTAGGTTGGAAGAGAGCTATAAGAGCTCTAGTGAACTTCCCCCCCCCCTTTATTATCTTCTTCCTGCTAGAGAAACCGACCCCTGTGAGCACCACTAGCTTACCTTCTCCCTACTAGAGAAACCAACCCCTGTGAGCACTACCAGCTTGCCTTCTCCACGCCAGAGAATCAGCCAATCACTTCACCCTGCTAGAGGCCAGAAGCTCTATACATATATAAGAACGAATAGGTTAGGACTATGGGAAAGCTCTTGACGCTAGAGATGAGGGTCGATCCCAAGGCAACAGCCACTAGCAATGACTACACGCCTATCCCTAAGTCACTCAGGTGTGCCGCCACGTACTACCCTGATAACGTGATTAGAGAAGACTATACCATTAAGAAGCTCCGCATCCAGGCACGACACGACAAGAAACCCTTCGTGGCTACTACCAAGAGCACTACCTGGGGAACCGACACCTACGAGCCTTAGGAGATAGAGGTTACGCTTCCTACCCTGATGACCCTTGATTAAGCGATAATCGCTAGTGAGCTAGAGCGTAGCCATCTCAAAGTACTTACACATCGCGACCATGCTGATACGCTAGGAAAAGCGCTCAACACGTCTGAAACTAAGCTTAACGAGGCTAGAAATGAGCTTGCTGAGTTTTATTAGCTACTAAACAACACGCTCGAGCGCGTAGCAGATTAAGAGAACGAGATTAAGATACTAAAGGTACAGACAAAGAAACCCACGCATAATATACACTCCTTCCTCTCTGCAAAGGCCAGCCTAGCGCTATCGTCGACACCAGTAAAGAAGACACGCTTCACAGCTCTGCTACAGACCCCTCAGAACCAGGCTGGCTATGTAGCTGTAGGACCTGATGATGGTTCTAATACAGGAGATCTTAGTAACTAAACTTCTCGAGCATTACCCTACGTACCAGCCACTCTACTAGCTACGCCTACTATAGGCAGCCATTAAGGCAACAGCCGCTCAGCCTAATTTCCTGATCCGCTAATGCTTAAGAACGGCAAGGACGTTACCTTTAATCAATAGAGGGATGTTCTAGAGGACAAGGTACGCGCCAACTAAGACTGGTTCGCTGGAGCCAGTGAGCAAGCTACTCAGGAGAACATCGTCTCTTACATGCGTACGCGTACGGAGGGTCCTGTCAACCAGTACTTCTCAACACTAATACGTATAGTAAGAGAGAGTAAGCAGCTAGTTAGCTACTAGTACATGGTAGATCGCCTAGAAAGGATGTATGGCGACCTATATAAGAGACTTAATGCTCACTGCGATTTCCAGAAGCTCTACCTCAGAGACCCTGCTAACTTTACTATATTCTAGGGCGACTTCTTCTGCCTAGCTCAAGAACGCAGCCTGCCTGTAGACTAATAGGTAGAAGAATTCTATAAGAAGCTCCCAGACGCTCTGCGTACGCAGATAGGCATCTACTAATAGTAGTACTGTGACTAGTATAATGAGTACGTAGACCTGGCCCAAGACTTCGCCAGAGAGCTAGCTCTCAGCGCTAGGAAAGCTACTAAGTAGATTAATAAAAGAACTAGAAGGACTTAGCTGCTGCTAACTTAGTAGTTTTGCTTAGAAGCTAAGCGCCTGACTTGTGCAGTAACTACCGCCATTCTACCAATACCCATCCCCAAGCTAGCTAGTTGCTACAATTGCGGGAAATCTGGCCACTTTATAAAAGACTACTAACTACCTACTTAAGCTATAGCTAAAGTAATTGAGTCTATAGATACTAATAAAAAGCTCTATACGCCTTAGGACACTAGTAATGATAAGGAGTTTCAGCTTGCTGTAGAGGAACTATTGGGGGAAGACTCACCCTAAGGGAAGTCTCTTTCCTAGGGTTACCCCCTAAAGCTACTAGTTAATTCGACTCTCGCTAACTGCTATTTAGCGGACCTGCTCTTACCCTATTCTGTTGTATCTCTACTAGCAGACTAGCTATTAAGCTAAGCAGCCTTCTTAATACTAGAGCTGATAGTTTTATCCTAGTACACCTAAAGCACATACGCGCTATCAAGAAAGGGCTTAAGATAAAAACTTACCAGATAGAATCTATCCCTCTAGCTAGCTACAACAATAGACCAAACGGACAAGTAGATGAGTACTTTTAGGTAGATCTAGTACTAGACAACTACTACCTACTAACTTATTTCGTTTTCTATAACACTGGCCGCTATGACCTTATGATCAGCCGCAAGCTCTTTGAAGACATAAGTGCTTTAATTAACTATAAGGAGTAAGCACTTAAATAGCTAGACAATAAGCTAATTAACTATAAGCGCGACATCATTATTCTAATGTGAGGTCTATTAACTAAAATCAACTTCTCACACCAAGCTAATACTGACTGACGTGATAAGCTAATAAATATAGTGATTTTATAGTATACCCATAAGCTATCTTAGCGCTCGCCCCAGCGTGTGGTATAGTAAGAAAACTTTAGAAAGATAAAAGAGTAGCTTTACTCACGATAGTAGCTAGAGCCAAGTAAGTAAACTCCCTGCCCTTAATTTATCTCACGCGAAGACCTCTCTAAGGCAGGCCTTGAGATTAATACTATAAGAGCTATTACCTTTATGATGCACGTATAGCAAAAGGAAACTATGCTAGGGCACACTAGTATCTATGAAATAGATAAGCTTATTTAGGACTGTAGAGATAAGCTTAGCCTACCAGACCTAAAGCTCTCTTCTTAAGACCCTAGGAACCTCTTAGTGAAGGCTTTGCTAGAAGGGCCCTATCAATTAAATAAGGACCTCACGGGAGAAGAGGAACTTCGGTAGCTTATTAAGTAGAAACTATTCTATCTTAGCTACGCCAGCGTGACTCAGGCCTACTTCTTAAAGAAGGACTCAGACGTGCTGCCCCCGCATCACGAAGGTGTCAACTATAATATTAAACTAATAGCCAAGAACACGCTGACGTTAAGCCTACTATATAGTATGTCTCTTAAGTAGCTGTAGCTTATTAAGACCTATCTGGACGACTACTTTCAACGAGGGGTCATTACTTACAGTAATGCTTTGTATGCTTTCCTAGTACTGTTTACTAAGAAGTCTAGAGAAGGGTAGCGCTTCTACGTTGACTACCGTAAGCTTAATGCTATTATGAAAAAAGACGCCTATCTGATCCTGCTGATTTAGGAGACCCTTACCCGGCTAGCGCGTGCAAGGGTGTTCACTAAGCTTAACATATAACAGGCCTTCTATCGTATACGTCTGAATAAGGACATAGAGAATCTAATCACGTTCTGTACTCAGTATGGGAACTATAAGTACCGCGTGCTACTATTTGGTCTCTATAATGGCCCTACTACATTCCAGTGCTATATTAATAAGGTGCTTTATGGCCTACTTGATAACTTCTACACTACCTACCTTAACGATATCCTAATCTATTCTGAAGACCTGCTATAGCATGAGGAGCATGTTGCTTAGGTGCTAAGACGTTTCCAGAACACTGGCCTCTAGGTAGACATCAAGAAAAGCGAGTTCACCGTCACTAGAACGAAGTTCCTAGGCCTTATTATTAGCACAGAAGGGATCCAAAAGGACCTTGAGAAGGTTACTGCTGTACAGGAATAGCCAGTACCTACGTTAGTTAAAAGCCTGTAATTCTTCCTAGAATTCTGTAACTTCTATAGAGCTTTCTTAAGAGACTATGAACGCATCATTTAACCGCTTACTAAGCTGCTTAAGAAGGGCGCATAGCATGCTTTTAGTAAATACAAGCTGACAGCCTTCTAGCAAGCTAAGAATCTAATGCTATTAGATAATGTTTTAGCTTACTACTTACTCTATTGTTAGACGCGCATGAAGATAGACGCAAGTAATAGAGTCGTTACAGGGGTGCTATTATAGCTCTAAGAGAATAGCCTCTAGTAACCTATAGTCTTCTACTCTAAAACTATAAGTAAGCCCTAGATAAACTATGACATACATGATAAAGAGATATTGGCTATAATCTACGGCCTCTGAGAATGGCGCTCGCAGCTTATAGGCTTATAGACCACTAAGTTATTTAGTGCCCTAACTAACTATCACGCGCTAGAGTACTTCTCTATAAAGTAAGAGCTTACTCTCTACTAGATACGCTGGGTAATAAGCGTAGTAGACTATTACTTAATATTTATCTATTACTCTAGCATGGTTAACATAGTAGCTGACGCGCTCTCGCGTAAGTAAGAGAAACTAAAGACCTAGAAAGACAAGGACAAAGCAGCCTGAACACGCGCCTTCCTCTTAGCAGAGTAAATTAACGTTAGCTTTATTAAGGCCGTAAGCGATAACCTAGCTGCGCTGTCAGCAAGAGGCATGCTAGCTACTAATATAATTAAAGTAGCTACTGCTAATACTTTCATGGCCTCGCCGCCCCTAAATGACCCTTACTTACTGATTAATCGCATTATTGAGGTGAACTATAGCCATGAGAGCCTATAGCCATTCCGAAAGCGCGCCCTCTCTAGTAACTATCTAGTATAGAAACTCAGCCAGGGCCTTCTCATGCACCACGACAAGCTAGTAGTCCCTGCTGTATACTTCTTAAGGACCTACCTCATTCAAGCTATTTATGCTACCCAGGTGACTGCTTACCTAGGTAAGAGAAAGATAGGCAAGCTACTTCGTGACCGCTACTACTGGGGCCGCATGGGCAAAGATGTAGACAACTATATAGCTGCGTGTAAAGCTTGCAGATAGAGCCACATACCTCATGATAAAACCCTAGGCTTACTTAAATCACTGCCAATCCCTAAGTGAGCATGGCGAGACGTCTCTATAGACTTTAAGTTCTTTCCCTTAGATAAGAAAGGATATGACTGCGCCTTTATCGTTGTGAACCGGCTAAGTAAGTATTACTTCTTACTACCTTACTACAAGACCACTACAGCTGCTTAGGTAGCTGATATGTACTATCACTACATCTGGCAAGTATTTAGTCTGCTTAGGTTAATAGTCTCTGATCACGGTCCTCAGTTCACCTCAGCATTCATGAATGAGCTATGCCAACTAATAGAAATTAAGTAAAAGCTCTTAACGCCGTATCACCCCCAAACTGACGGGAACACTGAGGTCTTGAACTAGTACATTAACTAGCGCCTACGCCCATTCGTTAATTATTATTAGGACAACTGGTCAGACCTGCTGCCCTGTATGGACTAGGCTCAAGCAATTCTACCGCATAAGACTATAGGCTTATCACTCTATTAAATTGAGTTTAGCCACCAGCTAATCTATCACTAGGACTAGGAGGAATGTATGAAGGCATTTATTATAGTTTGTAAATAGATGTCACGTGAGGAAGCGTAGAGCTACGCTAAAGCTCGCCACAATGCGGTAAAGCTAGCTATAGAGATAGCTCAATAAGGGATCGTTTAAGTACAAGAGTAATAGGCTCGACAGGCTAATAAGAAGCGCCACAAGCCAGACTTCTCTACAGGAGATAAAGTATACGTTACACTTAAGGGCTTCATCACTAGCTGACCTAGCTAGAAGCTTGACCAGCAGATGTACAGACCTTATCCTATTGTAGACATGAAGGGACACTTCTATCGCCTTAAGCTGCCGTCGCACATGCGTATACTTGACGTCTTCCACGCAGACTGCCTACAGAAGGCTTCTACTCGCCTACTGCCTGGCCAAATTGAACCTGAGGAATTGCCTATCGAGATCAACGGGCATCCTGAGTGGCCAGTACAGGAAATCCTTAATAGCTGCCTATTCTATGGCTGACTACAGTACAAAGCATTCTGGCTAGCTCATGACCCAGATCCTACCTGGTACAACGCCCGAGGCTTTATAGGCGCCCCATATAAGGTAAGAGACTACCACGAGGCCTATCCAGAGAAAGCAGGACCGCCGGCACGACTAGACGCCTGGTTGAAAGCATACGAAGTAGAGGAGGGTCTGGACGTAACAGAGGAGAACAACAAGGCGGCTTCAAAGACAAGAGTAGTACAGAGACCAGCAAGAAGGAGACTGTAACCTAGAGACTCGGGGACGAGCCTCCCTTAGAGGGGGGGTAATGTAACGGTGCTGCTTGCTCTACTCACTGTAGGCTACATGATATCGTGACTGGTTATGCTAGCCACGACCTAGCGCAGAGCTCAGAGCATGGCTAGCTCACGCTTAGGCCATACACCGCCCTATTTAGGGGCGAGCCCCCTTTGTACCTTTTCTCTCCTCATCTTAGTGTAGCTAAAATAGAGCCAACTTATCCTGTCAACCTGTATCCATGCAACGACGCGTGAAGACTGAGCCCGTCATCACAACTATAGTATTAAGTAAAAGTATTATTACCTTAGTAAAATCTAAGTATAGGTTTTTAGAATATACCCTTATTTTATTTATAAAATATAGCTACTTTTTAACTCTTCTTATAATTATTTTACTATAAATATGTTTTTTGCTATATTTATAATGCTTATAACACCTATAAGATACTAAAAGCACTTAAATCTTATCTATAATTAGTAAGTTTAAGTTCTAATTCTATAATTAATTAGCTAGATATACGTTGCTATTACTAGCTATTTTAGAATTACTAAATACTAGATTTAAACTACCTACTTAACTAATTACTCTATTTCTAAAAAGCATAAAAGACAAAACTGTCTATTATTAGAAAGTTAAGAAAATAAGCTTAAAGTCTTTATTTATTTCTTTTAAATAAATTATCTTCTTTTTTATTTCTAGCTTACTGTAGGCTTTTTTTTTTACTAGAGTATTAACAAGTACGTTATTAAAAATTCCCTTTAATAATAAGACTATAAATAATATATTATATAATTAAAATTCTTTTTAAGTAAATAAAATAAGGTTGTTTAGCTATAGTAGGCCTTAAAATATATTAATTAAACAAAGAAATAATAAACTATAATATTATAAATAGATAAGATATAAGTTACTAAAAGAAAATACTATAAGTAATAGGTTACTAGGTGTTTAAATTAAGAGCTTAATTTAATATATATTCTTAACAAGATTTATAAACACTATAATTAGATATTTTAGAACTATTTTAATAGCAAGACTAAAAACTCATACCGCTTCTAAAAGAAGAAATAAAAGAGTATTAATTAATAATTCTACTATAATCAAGTTATTTCTTTAATTTATGGATGGATTGGTTTAAATTTTTATTTTTAACTAATACAGGATAGTGCTCCTAGCTATGTAATAACTAATATAAAAAATAAGTTTTATTAATAGAATATATATATTATCTTCTAGTCAGCATACTCTCTAGATCTTAACTTAATTAAGACTATATAGAATTAGATAAAGGATTATATTAAGTAGGTATATAGAGATATTTAGCTCTTATATAATAAGCTATAAAAAGCGGTAAGAAAAGCATGGAACTTAATTATAAAAAAACAGCTTTAAGGTCTTATTAAAATAATAGGGTAATACTATTAGAACGTAATTAATACCTAAGATAGCTATATAAAGTAGTAAATAGATTTCAAATAATATACACTAAATTATAGAGAAATAGTTGTATTTTATAAGCGAAATAGGGGTACGTAATATTCTAAAGGCCTATACTTAGATTTTACTAAGATAATAATACTTTTACCTAATACTATAGTATTAGTTATTATATTAACTACTACACTTAGTATACTTTTTTAGCTTAAGGTTGTTTTTAAAGAGCTAAGTAAAATAAATAAGCTTAATAGTATTACTAGTAAGTAATAAATATCGACAATAGTTTAGGTGCTTAAGGATTTAAATTAGCTAGTTTATTTATTAGTTATGCTTGTTAGCATCTTGCTAGCAAGCAGCATTTATCTTATGCAATCTAAATTCCTTTTCTAGGATTATAATATTGCGCTTAATGTTGTAATTTTTGTTATTAGGCTATATTATGTGACGCTCTGTGTAATCTAAACAAACTTAGGTAGCTTTAAACTATTTACGGCCTATAAAAAGGTCGTGATAACCTGTATTACAGAACATGAACATAGTGCTAACGTAGTGGCTGTTAATTACTAGCTATATAATAAAGTAATAACGAATTGTACCTATAGCTTAATTGTTGTGACCTGATACTTTAATGCCTTTACCTTGAATCTTGTGGAACGCGGGCTTAAGGTATTTCTTAATAATAAGACAGAATTAAGAGTAAATGAAGACTACACTACTAGCTCTAGTATTTAATAAGGTGACGACTTTGATTGCAACTCCACCTCAAGCAATTTAATATAGTATGGTTAATAATTTGCCCCTAACTAAGTCTTTTATAGTAAAGGAGGTGCTTATTGCTTTTATTATTATCTCTAGGCTGGAGTCTTTACCTAAAGCTTAGGTTTTAAATTGTTGACATAAGCATTAGTCTCTTTATCTAAAGAAAGGTAGTCCTTGATAAGTGGTAAAGCTGTCTACTGTTGCTTGATTACTTTTGTTTCAGCAATGCGCGGAGCTCTGCAATCTTTTGAGAAGTAACCTAGCTTGTTATAATTGTAGCAGCGTACGCTAGAAGCAGGCAACATGATTGCTGGTCCCGGTGGCTTAGCAGGTGGAGAGACGGAACGGCTGCTTCAATTCATAGTAGGCTGCTGTTTGCCTGCGCGTTGCATTTGTTGTTCTTAAGTGCTCAAATCCAGGGCCATAACGTACGATTTGGTGGTGATATAGTACTCCTTAAAGTCAAAGGTAGTGTCAAGGTGCTGCGTTGTCAAGGGGAGCTGCAAGCTTGACGGCAGCTTGTTATGTAGCTCGTCCTTCCATTAATTGTGTGGGAGCTGGGCCTGGTTTGCCAACATATGGAATTTGTTGATGAAGTTGGTGATATTGTTGCCAAGGACGTACTTAAGGCTACGCAGCTGGTTCTTGGCTTGGTAACGCTCTAGCGGGTTTACAAAGATCGTACGGAGGAAGGCTAAGATGTCGGTTCCAGTAAAGGCTGCTTGTCCTCCATTGGCTTCCATGTGGGAGTAGAGATGATCCAGAGCCTTGCCTGCGATTCTGCCAATGATGTACGACGCTCGAGCTTGCTCGGTGGCTGCGTTTGTACCCTTCTCATACCAATTGGCGTTTCCAATAAGCTTGTTGCTCATCTGGAAGTCCCAATGCTTGTAAGGTGGGTCCTTGCCGTCGGTAAGAATAGGTGGATCAGGGATTTGGCAGACAGTGAGGGCTTGGCAGTTGTTGTGTTGCCCTCGTACGGGTTGCCGGTGTCGTAGGGTGCGAATGAAGCGTCTGGGAATGTGGTGGCGGCAGTAGGCTGGGGGCTGCTAGATTGGTAAGCATTGTTCAAGAAGTCTTCCATCATGAAGGCGGATTGCGCGTCAGGGCGTGGAGTACTAGCCGTAGGGGTAGAAGGAAAACGTGGCCTAGCTTCAGGTTGCCTAGCTTGTTCAGGTGGCTTGGTTCCTGCCACTTGGGCTCTCAGGTCTTTGACTTGCTTCTTGAGCTTTGCCTCTTCTTCGTCTTGTAGCGTAATTTCATTTTGGAGCTTGGCAATTTGCTTGGCTTGCTGGTTGACGAGTCGCCATAGCATGTTGATTTGTTGGTCGTCCACTATTCGGGATAGTTGAGAATTGATGATGAAGGCAACAAGAGCGTCTTGATTTTCCTTTGTGAGTGAGGCCTTGTTGTAGACGATGATTCTTGCTTGGCTGTCTTCTGAAGAGAGATTCGGTAGTGTAATAGTAAGAAGCGCCTCATTGTCGTGGTCGTGCTGGATGCGCGTATATCTAACGGTACTGTCGCGCAACAGGTGCTCATTGGGGTACACTGGGTTTTTCGGCAAAACTTTTTGATATTGGTAGTCGTCTTCGACCGCTGCAAGGCTGGGGTCTGCTAGCTTCTCGAGAAATGTAGGAGTCGTATCCATTATGGGTGTGTCCATCGTGATGACCTTTTGTGGGCGCTTCTTTTGCTGCTTGTAACGCGCTTTGTGTAGACTACAGGTGGTGGAAAGGTTGCTTAGCTGGAGACGTTGTTGGAGTAAAGACATTGTTTGGCTAAAGACGTTGTTTGGCTAAAGACGTTGTTTGGCTAAAGACGTTGTTTGGCTAAAGACGTTGTTTGGCTGGATATGTTGTTTGGCTGGAGACGTTGTTTGGTTGATTGAAGCAAGATAGAAGGTATTAGTCAAGGTATTAGTTGATGGGTTTACAAAGAAAGAAAAGAAAAGATTGTATGGGTGGGTTTTGCTGTCATCGGCTTGCAGTAGAAGTGAAAGAATCGGTTCACTCTAAGATATTAACAGACTTTGAAAGAGAACTCTTCTGCATGCGAGAAGGTTGATTGAAGTGGATCGGCACTTACAATCCAGCTGGCGACCCTGCCAAGTACAACGAAGCGGCGTCGCAGGCGGGAATGGGCTGAAATAGAGCTATTGGAGTACGTACGAAGACGGCGTAGTACTGAGCTCTTAGAGCTGCTGCAAAGATGGCGCAGTAGCTGGTATACCTCCTTTTGACGGCAAAGCAGCAGTTTACTAGTTGCTGTAACAAGAAGAATTAAAGCTAAGCAAGAACAGCGTTTAGGATTTTCCAGACTTGCCTAGAGCAGGATTTTCGAAGGGATAGGCAGTTGTTTAATGGCGGAGCTTTAGAAAGAGTAGCTACATAATTGACCTAAGTATTGTGTCGGCTCTACAGCCTGAAGGATTATGGTTTTAAAGTAATGTCACGGCTAGCATATCCTTAGAATCAACGTTTGAGTTAATAGTTAAAATAGCTAAAGTTAACTACTTTAAAACAAAGTTAATAAAGATACGCAAGGCTAAAGTACTTATATAGATTAGTATTAAGGCACTAGGCCTAAATAGGCAGATAATTATGTGACTTAAGTATACTTTAGGTAAACTAGCCATTACAAATAGCTTATTTCCAAACTATTTTTATAAAAGAAAATAAGAAAAACTTAAATTATAATTAATTTCTTTAGTTTAAATATACAATTTACTTATACTCTTTTAATATAATAAATAAATTAAATGAATTTAAATTAAAACTAAAGTAAAGTACTATATTTACTTTATTTTTAGTAGAATTCTTATTTAGTAGTATAAAATATTAATTAATTTAGTAAGATTTTAAACTATATTATATATAACATATTTTATAAAAAACTAGCTTACTTAAGTAACTAACTTACTTTAATACTAAAGTTAAACTTTAATAGTAAAATACTTAATACTATAATAAATTTACTTAATTTTAAATTTAGTAAAATTACTTTAACTTTAATATATACTTTTTATAAATTTTTTTTTATACTTTAACTTATTATAAAGACTATAGTACTTTTTACTAATAAGTTACTTTTTATAGTACTTTATATAAAAAAAAAATTTTTTATACTACTATTATTAATAAAAGCTATTATACTTTCTACCTTATTTATAATAATATTTTTTTTTAGTTTATATATACTTTTTTTTATAACTTTTATACTTTATTAACTTTTTATTTACTATATAAAGAGCTATAAGCTTATTATATATTAGTATTATTTTATATATAATTTTTTTAGTGCTTTTTTACAGCCAATTAATTAATTAAATTATAAAAGTAAGTAAGAAATTTTAGTACTATTAAATTTATTTATAAATTAATGTAAATTAAAAGCTAATTTTACGTATATTATATAGTATTTATAATTTTTATAAAGTCTCTTATAGTAGCTTTAGTATAGGTATATAAAAGTATATATTAATTTAAAATAAAATAGTATTTAAGTTAAATAAAACTAAACTAGTATCTTAAAAGTTTTCTAGAATATTACTTTTTAAAAAGGCCTTTTTATAAGCTACTATAAAAACTAAAAAAACTATTTTTTAATAATATATTAAATGTATTAGTATAAGAGCTTACTAATTTATATATTATACGTTTTTTAAGAGTATAAAACAGTTTATATTAAGTAGCTATACTAAGTATAATAAGTATAAGAATATATAAAAAGTAATAATTTTCTATTTTTTATAAATTTTTAGAACTTTAGTAAGTTATAGCTTTTATAGCTATTAATAATTAGTAATTAGTATACTTTTATAATATACTTTTTTATATACTTATTAAAGTATTTTAACTATATAAGTTTAAGCTTATTATTTGTTTAACTATTTTTGTTAAAGTTAATTTTTTAACTATAAAATAGACTTTACTTTTTAAACTAAGTATTAATATAGTATTTATTTATAAAAATAATAAATAGTAGAAGTTTTATTTTATTATATTAATTACTTTTATAACTATAATCTATATATAACTACTTAACTAAATAAGTTTATACTTTTTTTAATATTTATTAGTACTAATTATAACTATTTTAACTACTATTACCTTTATTATAAAACTAGTTTTATTAAAGTTGTAAGTATTTTTATTTTAAATTTCATACCCTTTCTTCATTTTTTGAACTAGCTTAAAATATATGTTAATAGGTACTAAATTTTTATTTAAAGCTTACTATTAATTATACACATATATAAAATTATTTCTATTTTATTTCTATACTTTATAAATAAGTTTACTTAGTTTTTGCTAATACTTTTCTTTTTTTATGTATTTAGTAAATTATTAGCTATTACATATATTTAAAGCTTTATAGCTAGAAATTTTTATATATTAAAGTTAAGTATATATTTAATAAGTATATTTTTTTTTTAAAGTAAACTACATTAATTTAGGTCTAATATTATGCTTTATAAATATTTTAGTAAAAAAGTAGTATAAAGTTATTTAAAAAACTTAGTAAAATAATATAAACTATTATATACTTAATAAAAAGTTTTTTTGTTTTACTTAAGTAGCTATAAATAAATTTAATATAATTTAAAGTTATATAGTATTACTAAGTTCATACATTATAGTATTAAAGTTAGTGAAAAGAATTTTAGTGTTAAAGTAAACTAGTTACTTAAGTAAGCTAGTTTCTTATAAAATATATTATATACTTTTTTTTATATTACTATTAGTATTATAAAAATAATATAAAGTAAGCTTTTAATAGTAATATAGTTAGGGAAAAAAACTATTTTAAAAGTATTAATAAATATATTTATTTAATTGTCATTAAATTAATGCTAAAACTAAAACTAATATATATAAAAAAAGTAATATAAAAGCTATATAAAAATTACTAAAAAATACTAAATATATATATAATAAGTTAAGTTAGTTAAATAAAGTTTTTATAACTAATATATTAAAGTTTAAATAAAAAGTAAAAAATTTTATTAGTATTTAGCTAGTTTTATTTTTAAGCTTTATATAAAATATATTTAAACATTACTATATATGTAAATAAAAATCTTTTTTTTTTACTTAAAATTTTAAAAAGAAATTTTTACTTTTTAAATTTTATTTAAATATTTATATACTTTTATTAATTAACTTAAAATTATATTATAGTCATAATTTTACATATTTTCTATTTAATTAAATTAGAAAAAAACAATTACTTAAATTAGTAGTTTTAAATTACTATATATATAATAAAACTATATAATATTATTTTTAATTACTTTTTTATTAACTTTAAACTTTACTTTAATATTTAGTAATTAAACACAAAATTTATATAGTTTATTATTAAACTTTTGTAAATTAAAAAAACAAGACTTTAGTTATAAAAAAAGTAAAAGTATAGTAATAAAATAATTTAACTAAATTTAAAATAAATATTATACTTTAGCTTTTAAAAATTTAATTTTTATTTTATTAGTAAATTAAAACAACTAAGTTTTAGTTTTAAGAGTTTTAATTTTAGTATAAAGTAACTAAATTTAGGTATTTATATTATTATTATTTCTATTTACCGCCTAATTCGGTCCCTCTAATGGGTCTATATAGACTAATTTCTTTTATAGGAAAAATTTATTAATAAGAAAATCTATTAATATACTATACTAGAAGGGCGCTAGTGTTCTACTATTATAATACTTTTTTTTAATTTTTTAATTTTTTATATAATTTATAATTTTAGCTATTACACCTGCGTTTTATAGATTATTTTATTTTATTTTTTTTCTTTTACTCTTCTTTATTATCTCCTACTAATTATCTATGCTCTAGAATGGGTGAAAGTTGTTTATTTTTTTAGTATTAATTACTTTTACTACTTAGAACTAAGTAAGTAATTTTATTCTTATAAACTATCTTACTACTACTTAAGCACTATCTTTCTAGCTTAGTATTTTTTCTAGTTATTTTAATAGAAATAATACTATTAGTTTAGTTCTCTCTAGCTTAAAGTAATAAAGAAAAGTATAATATATAGTTTATATTAGCCAGCTATAATTATACTATAGAAATTTATTTAGAATCTCTATTTTTACTAGCTAGGTGTTAAGGCTAAGGATTTTTATATATAATAAAAGCAGAGCAGTAGCTTCTGTCTTTAAAAGTTTTTTATAAAATAAAATTATAGGTGTTTCCTATAAGGTATACTAGGTAGATATTATTTATTCTTTTACTATACTTTACTATTAGCGTTACTACTCTATATTTATTTACTTTAAAATAAAGATAGCTATACGCTAGTAGTATTAATAGCTATTAATATAGTATATTTATAATTCCCTTATATATCTTTATTCCTGCTAGTATTAATAGTTTCTAGGGTTTTTTCTTATAGAATAGGCTAGGACTTCTTTCTTATATTCTTTTACCTAGTTTTAAAGCTTTTTTAGTGGAGTTAACGGTTATATTATAGTCTATTATTAACTTACTAGTAATACCTAGATATTATTTAAAGTACTTACTATCTTTTTTTTTATTAAGTTTTAGTTAGTATCTAGAGTCCTCTAGAGAGCTATAATATTTATATAGAGTATAATTAATAAGACTACTATCTTTCTCTTAATAACTACTATTAGTATTCTTTTATATACCTTTATTATCTTATAAAGATATTAGTTTTAAATCTTTTAAAGCGGCCGGATAAGATTTTTTGCTATTAAATTACTATTATTATAAGTTCCTTATATCTAGGCACTGTAAAGTATTATTAGGCGGATAATTACTATATATAGAAGACGTAAGTGTCTTATAAACGGGCCCTATATTAATATAATAATTTATAATATAGCTTTAAAAACTATTATGCCTTTCTTTACTACTTTATAAATATATTCTTTTTATTAGAGCTTTAGGTCTACTTAGACTCTAAGTATATATATACTTAAGCTCTAGAGAGTAGTTTTATAGCTAATAATTCATATAATTAATACTAAGTCTATATTATTATAGTGTTTTTTTCTAGTAAAGTATATAAGCTAGTATTTCTCTAGCGTAAATATAGCTCTATGGTGTTTTATTTATACTATATATTAATTATATATAGCTATTAGGTGTTAGTAGTTCTTAATAATAGAGTTTCCCTATAAGATAAGATTTATATTATTAATAAAGCTAAATACTAGTATATTACTATTTAATCACTAAAACTCCTCTAAAAGCTTTAATATAAAGAAAAGGAATAAAATTAGTGAAAGTAGGGATCCCTATAGAATGCCTATTTATATTTAAATTTACTTATTTTAATACTTAAAGAATATAATACGCGTTTATTGAGTAGTTAAAAAGCTTTATATAAAGTAAACTATTTATTTTAATAGCTCTTTCTTTCTTAGAATATATAGCAGGTGTTTATAAAAGATGTTATTAAAGACTTTAGTTAAATCTAGACTTAGTATTAAGATAACATAGCCTAAACGCGCTCTTCACGCTGTCTGAATGCTAAAAATAAGTATACTAATTACTAAGAGTATTAAGCGCTTCTTTCTTGCTTTTATTTAATTTTATAAAAGTAGTTTATATTTCTTAGCAGCTACTACTATTAAGCCTACTACTTATTTTTTAATTACTTTAGCTAGAGTATTTTCTAGCGTGATTAGTTAGTAACTTTTTAAAAAAAAATTATCCTTCTTACCTTCTTTATATAGAGTAATTATAATTGATTCTTTAAGACAGGTTAGTATTATTTTACTTTTAAAATACTAATAAACCACCTATACAAGCTCCTAAGCTATTAATAAAAATATAATTTTTAGAATCTTATTTAGTATATTATTAGAGCTTAGGGCTTTTCTATTTAAAAGTTTTATAATTAAATTACTTATTATCTCTTTAGATATATATAAGTTAATATTAATTTAAGTATGCTCTAACTATATTTTATTATTAATATCTTTAAAATCTACTTTATTTATATTTAGAAAGAACTTTTTAGCTAGAATCTTTATCTTTATAGTATTATCTTTAGTAAGGTAGTTGCTAGTAGAGCTTTTAAAATTAGAAAAATAGAAATTATTTTTTATTACGTTAACACTTTTTTTTACTCTACTTTAAAAGAGTTTATAACTTTTTATTATATAATTTTATAGGGTCTGCTGTAAATTCTTATATAAATTATTTTTAGTTATTTTTTTTTACTTTTTAAATTTTTTTCTAAAGCTGGTTGGATAGCGCCTTATAGCTCTAATAGTTATAGTTTTTTTTATAGTTATAATACTAACGCCTTATCTATCTAATGCCTGTAAGAAACTAGGTTACTTTTAGTAACTATATTTTACACGCTTATAGACTAGGTCTTACGTGTAAATAATAAAACTTAAGAGTATATATAATTCCTTTCTAAAAAGCTTCTAGAGGTTCCGAGGCCGTTATCTACTTAAAAATTTTAATATCTTAAAGGAATTCTTTTATATCTAGTTTTTTAAGTGTGTAGTATTTATTTTTCTCTTATAAATAAATAACAGCATCTATTTAGATTTATATTATATAAAAAAATATTAAAAAATAATTAATTATATATTATTATTAGGTAATACTTACTACTAGTAAATAACTATTATAAACTATAATAAAGTAGTAACTTTAATTAGAAAAGAACTTCTATAAAAAGAAAAGTATAAAAATATATATAAAAAGTATAAAAAAACTAGTGTAAACTAGTAAAAAACTAAGTTAAGAAATAAACTACTTTATATTAGGTTTAAAAATTAGAAAAAGTAGTATAATTATATATAATAAGTTATAAAAATTAAAAGCTTACTAAATAAAAATAAGTACAACTTTTATTAAACTTTTTTTTAGTAGTATTTAATATACTATATATAAGTATTTATTATACATGCAAAGAATTTATTATAGGTATAAAATATTAAATAGTTTATAATTACTTTAAAATTAACAACTTGTTTTTAAATTAAAAAACTATTAATATAGTTTAATACTATTTTATTAATTACTTTTTATATTTACTTTTTACTTACTAAAGTTTTACTTATTAAATTTAATAAGTTTTATTATATATTAATAAAAAAGAAAACTAGTAAACTATTTATTATTTAGTTAAAATAAGTATATATATTAAAACTAAAATTAGTAAGAATTTACTTTATAATATTATAATTACTTATTAAGTACTAAAAAGTTAACATTAAATTAATTTTAATAAAAATAACTAATTAAAATTTTATAACAACTTAATACTATAAAAAATAAAAACTTTATTTTAATAATAAGTTAAATAGTAGTAATAATAATTAAAAAAAAAAAAAAAAAAAAAAATTATTTACTACTAAAAGTATGTTAAAAGCTTAAAAAGTTTAGTAAATTATTAAGAAATAAGTATAAGCTATATAAAAACTTTAATAAATAATAATAATACTATAATAAATTAAAATAACTAAAAGTATAATAGTAAAAATTTATTTACTAACTAAGTTTAATAGTAAATAATTAGACGGCAAGCATGTATCGGGAAATAGAGGCGCCCTATTCGGGTAATTTGAATCTCACTTACGGTTTTCACGCTACACCTGAACTAGCAATCTACCTTAACATCCACCATAAAAGGCCGTCCCTTCGCCGTTATTTATCCTTACCCTTCTCACCTTTTTCTTTCTATTTCTTCTCCTCTCTCCCTCACCTTCCCTCCGCACTAGCCGCTCCTATTGGGTTATAATCATCTCTTATGAGGCATTTTTCAAAACTTAGCCCTTGCTCTGAAGATTCACACTATCTTGTCTTGTTTCTGTTATCTTGTTCCTATGTAGACTGCGCCGTCCAGCTCTTATGCACCCTAAGTGCCGCTAGAGAACCCGCTTCTAGGCTCATACTTGTAAGTAATTTGTAGACTATAGACATGATAAGCCTTTCTCCTTCTCTTTGTTCTACTCTCTTCCCAACTATTTCCTCTCACTCTTCTGAGTTACGGCTGCGGTTGAAGGGACGATACTTCCTACCTATTATATGGCCAATAGCTAGGCAACGAGTTCTCCCCCTTTTCTTTTGGATTATGAGAGGCATCTGCTACGCACTGCCTTATACATGTCTTAATTGTTATACTGTTGTCTTAGCCCTAATTATCCTATATTATACCCTGCTCTTTTAGTCAAATATGCTTGCTAATCCACGCCATTACCTATATCACGCTCAGACTAAATCACTTGATAATAACGCCACTAGTTACTCAGATAAGGCATTAATTTTGTTCTCATGTCTGAGTAATCTGTTCTCCTCGGGGTTACTGATGGAATTTGCTCTGTTCCGCCTTATTATATGTCTTAGCATGTATAGCGCTTATGCCGTGTATTAACTCTAATTATTCCGCATCATATCCTGCATCAACACTCCTTTAGTTGAATACGTTGGCCAATCCGCGATCTATTACTCGTCTTAAGCCTGGGCTGAATCTCTTAGTAATGACGCGGCTAGTCCCTCGCACGAGGAATTTATTTCATTCTCATAACCTATACTGTGCTATCATGGCCCCAAGAGAATGCTCCGCCCCACATGGAGTGTCTAGTATGGTTATAATGTTGCAATGCAACCAACAGGGGGCTGGCAGCTAACTGCTTGGTGTTGATGTTAGGTAGTAGCTAAGATATAAATAAAGCCCTCTAAGCTAACCATCTAACCGGAATGGGACACTCCCGGCGGAAATTAGGTATTCATGCGTTGTCCAGAATGGTGTTGTCTATAGTCAGAGAGTGCCTAATAATTGAAGATTAGCTGGCAATCAGCAGTCTCATTTGAAACGATATGGATTCTTAGTTAGCTAAAAGATGTGGATAACGGATCATGACGCGGAGCATGCATGGCGCTTATACTGTTATATTAACTCTAATTATCCTGCATCATACCCTGTACTAACAGTTCTTTAGTTGAATATATTAGCTAATCCGTGATCTATTACTCATTTTAAGCCTGAACTAAATCTCTCGGTGATGACGCGGCTAGTCCCTCGCACAAGGAATTCATTTCATTCTCATGACCTATACTGTGCTATTATGGCCCCAGAAGGATGCTCCGCCTTACATGTTATATCTGGCCACTAGTGTCGTTATAACGTTATAATGCAACTAGCATAAGAGATGTGGGCTGGAAGCTAACGGCTTGAAGCTTAGTAATAGCGTTAGGTAGGCTGTGAGATATGAACAAAGCCCTTAAAGCCAACTATCTAGTCGGAAAGGGTCACTTCTGGTGGAAGTTGCGCGTTAGTGTGTCGTCCAGCATAGCCTTATCCTCACATTAGAAAGAAAGAGAATTGTCTAATGATTGAATATTGGCTGGCAATTAGTGGTTTCATTTGAAGTAATGTGGATTCTTAATTAGCTGAAAGATGTAGACGGTAGGTTATTATGTAGATGAGCAGGCGGAGATAGGTAGAGAACGTTTAGAAAAATGTCTTACAACATTTGCTAGCTAATCACCTAGGGAGCCATGAATACTCTTGTTATAGTGTATTCTCTATAGTGTCCGTGACTACGACATATGATAGCTAGGCGTATAGCGAGGATCATCTTGGAGACGCCGAGGGCTATGAACTGTCTGATGCTATTCTTATTATCTCTAATTCAGGCAGCTCGCTTTACACAGCCCTGGGTTAGAATATAGCATTTATGCGGACACGTTACGATCCTGTATTAGGAGGTGTTTAGTAGAGTACATAAAGTTACACTCCTTAGCTTAAAGAGATAGTAACCTCTAGACCCAACTCCATCCTTCTAACTAGAGAGGGTAGTGGAGTTCTGATTAAGATGGCCTCCTCTTTCAGTACTCTTTTACTAGCCCCTTTGCTTTCTATAAAATATATTCCTTACATTCCTCTATTACTTAAGCCCAAGACGAAATCCAAGCCTAAGTCTAAGTTTAAGCCTAGTATAACGGAGCACAACCTCTGCGAAGATGGCTCCCCCAAATATAGTGGAGAATAAGCTGATATTAATGACTTTCTAACTAATCTACTAGACTCTAATACGTCGTATTCTCCGGATCGGGGACTATTAGCTTAGGAAAAGGTTACTAGCTCTCTAGGTTTACTGCATTAAGGTATTACCTACCTTATAACGGTACAGTTTAATAGATTCTGGCTAATATATGTGTGCAGATTGCGAAGCCGGTTTTAAAGCTATTTCTCTACAGATACCATAAAGCCACCAGCCCAGTAAGGAAGGGGTTGACTAGGCTGTAGGTATTAAGAAGATAAACTTAGCCGTAGAATAGTTATTTAATAGAAGTAGTCTAGGTAGGCATGTTAATGGCATTACAGCACTAGTTACTAATTAGTAATAGAATTTCCTTCGGTTTTAGATAATGACGCAGCTGGAGCAAGCCATAGCATAGGGGATATCAAGTCTAGTGGCGGACTATAAGAATATTAGGGTTAAGATCTGGACGTAGCTGGCATGCGCGCGCTCTCTGTGGAGAATATAGAAGATATATATAATAGTAAGTTATCTACTTACAGACTTAAGGAGCCTATTTTAACGTCTCTAAAGACAGTCTTCCGGAGTAGGACGAATCTTATGATGTTGATATAATAAGCCAGTCGTCTGTAATAGATAAGCGGAAGTATGCTTTATTTACTGATATAATTACCTCCTCCGTAGAATTAGCGGACCTTACCTTAAAACCGGCTTTAGAAGACTCCTGTTTAGTAAAGCGGCAGAGGTTGGCCTAGCTATAGATAGAGAGCCTTGTACTTAGTTCTATGTACATACTAACGTCAACGCTGCTGCTGGACTATAGTAGCCAGATTTCGTCTTTCAGAACCAGCAGTAACCTAAATCCTGGTTTCCTGGATAGTAGTAGTAAAGGTAATAGCGCCGACATCTCAGACCCATCCTGAAGTAACCTTCTTAATTCAGTTAATGGCGGCGATAGTGAACATGACGGGCACTAGTTAGATAAGAAGCTACTAGAGCTCTTAAGACAATTAATCTCTTTACCTAAACAAATAGAGGGCGATCGACGCGTTAATCCGGATCTATATGTAGATGAGATTAAGGAGAGTAATAAGAATAAACTCAATTGCAATAAGGACGAGCCTTGTAGGGCTAGTGTAGTAACTTCTTAGCGACATAAACCTAGCAATCGTCCGCTTTAGAATAGCCGATGTGGTCTATTATGAGTGGATCTAGAATATTAGAGCTGGAGCATAATGCTTGTAAGAATATTACGACAACCGAAGTCAGCGCCAGCACGCCGCCATTCTCGACTTAAAGCGGATATTATAACTTAGTCTGCTTGTTTTCCAATATTCTCTCCAGGCATAAGCGCAGTATATAACTATAGTACCAGTTACGGACCAAGGGACCATGTAGACTGTTGGCTAACTGATATTATCCTTAGCCAGGTGCCGAAATGCACGACATTGGTAACAGTAATTATCTGTTGCTATGAGATAACGTTAAAGTTGGTCCCAAAACTGTTAATAGTTGTATGTAATATGCTTGGTGACGAAGGGCAACTCATCCGCATAATGCAGGTAACGTTAGACTCCTAGTTATTAGTAGACTATTAATATATTAATGCGCTGAATGCTGGTTGAAGTTTCACGCAGTAAAGTAGTGACTATAGCATTTAGAAAACTAGTGCACGTAGTCCGCATGGCAAAGGTGCTAATAATAATGCTGTTAGCTTAGACAAAGACAAGGATAATAGAGATGACGAATTTGAGAATAGCGACCAAATCTCAGGCAGTGAAATAGGCGATGATGACTCTAATACTGGTACTAATAACAGGAGAGAGACTAGGCGTGTGGACATTCAGATGTGTGTGCCTTAGTTGAAGTCAGATAAACAGCGCTTACTCGCGTACAAATGCAAAATAGGCATGAAATAGGATGATATCTATTTTCTCTTTTCTAATTAGACGCCAGGCGCAATACAGGCGCGCTGGTACATATTACAAGGGAAATAAGGAGTCATTGCTATCTCCATAACAAAGATAACGGGCGAAGGAAGAGAAAGGGGGTAGAAAGAGAGTAGAAAGAAAGGGAGAAAAGAGAGATATAGTGAGACTTCTTTTTTTCTCTCTCACTAGCCTTTATTAACATGTTTGGCGATCTCTCTGGCTCGCGCTCTGCTGGTAGTGGTCCTGCTTATATCTATTCTCATTTCCTCTCTTCTATATCTTCTTCTGCCGTTGCTCTTCCAAAAGATCCTTATGGTGCTTACCTTCTAGTCTTTAACCTATGTTATAAGAAGTAGCATGCCTGGGAGCGCTTTAACCTCCCCTTACTAGCTCTCTTCTTTTTTAGTAATTTCTCATGCTGAGTCCCCCGTGTATCTTTGAGTATTTAGAAATAATAATATAACTATCGTTAGCGTTCTCTTTACTTAATAGCTAAGAAACAGCTTACTAATGTAGTTTGTTATGGCTAGTGAGCGTTACTTACTACTTAATGAACGCTATACCAACCTTAATTCTATAACGTAGTAGAGACGTATAAAAGAACGCTAAGTAGCCTAGAGCTCTATGCCAAGATTAGCGGGACTAAAATAAGGCGCTGAAGTTAAGCACTAGTTTATTACTTTTCTCTTAACTTTTAACACAAATCCTTTGTCCTGTAAGTAAGTTACACTATATACTCTTTTACGCCTAGAAATAGTCGCGATTTCCTACTTCGGCTTATGACGTCATCTATTCATTAGTTTCTAGAAAGGAATGCACTTTTCTGAAGTCATTTTCTAGCTAATAATCTCTATCTCTTTAGGCTATCCTGCTTTACTCTATCTGTAAGCTATATCTAAGCTTTAGAAAAATCTATTTACCTTTATTACGCTCTACCCTCTGCTGTACTAACTCTTCTACTTTTTTCTTACTAAATTATTATAGCTATTTCTACGTCTGTAAGCGGTTTTATCTGTTATACTTAAGTCTATAATTTAAGTCCTATTACTCTAGCTCCTTTAGCTAGGCCTATTAAGTACTCTATGTTATTTCTATTAGCTTCTCTTTATACTATTTTTATTACTACTAGCTTTAGTAAGGACATGTAAATTAGCTTCATGTTTATTATATATAATTAACTAGAGATTTAGACTATAACTATACACGTCTACGCTCACACTCACGAATTCATGTCTTTTATTAATTCTAATACTACCTTAAAAGGCCCTGTTACTTGGGATGGACCTAGTTCTATGTTTTAGATTTATACTATAATAGGTATGCTATACTACAGCCTATAGGTATAGCTATTTAGAATCTTAAATCTAGAATTTTCCGCGCTGTTTGACTCATGTAGATGCTGTAAAGACCTAAGTTATTATAATATACTAAGCTTTTTATTATACTTATTCTATCTCTTTTATAGGTGGATGGTTAGAATAGGGTATAAAGAAATACATATACTTCAGGTCAAGTTATTCCTATAATAGAATATCTATTAGAGATTATTAATAACTACGAGTTTACGTAGTAAAAAGGCATATAAATCAGGAGATCTCTTATATTAGACTTAGGCCAAGTAATATTAAATTCTAGTAGTAAATAGTAGGTATTATCTCTATATAGTTTTAAAGATACTTATTTGTAAAGTAGCTAGAACATAAACACATCTTTACTCTACTCTAAATCTTTTCTTTATTATTATCTTTTTATTATCTTTTTAAGTGAGCACTAGTCGCATATATTAACGCGCTATTTATTAGATAAGTTCTCTATTACTTCTATTCCCAATCTATCTTTCTTATTTAATATAGTTTTTAAGAAATATTAGTCTTTTTAACTTTTTAGCTGCTTCTATTAGTGTGACCTTATAAGTATGCTATTAATCTAACTAAAGTATATATACATGCTTTCTCTATAGAAAATACCCTTACTAACTTTTTTTTAGTGTTAATTACTGAATATAATCTTAAGTTATTCTATACTAAGCTTATATACATAACCTACTTAATAATATTATAGTGCACTATATAATAAGTATTGTAGTATAAAATACGTTTAATTCTCTTATTAATATCTACTAATAGGTAATATTTAATTAAGTATTTGATATAGACAAACTCATTAAATACGCTAGCCTAGTTCTAGTAAGAGTGTTCTAGATTTTAGAATAGGCTTTAAATAAATTATAATTTATACTAAGCGCTGTATTAGCAGCACTCTTTATATTAGGCTTAACTATATTCTAGACTTTATTAATACTAATACTTTAGTTAATATCTAAGCTAGTAGCTTTAGCCTCTTCTTTAATGCTCTAGCTTTTATTTATATTTACTTAGTATATAGTAATGTTACTAACAGCGCCTTCTCTAACTTACTCTAATAATAACTTAGTATACCGTTAAATCTAACCTTTAGTATTATTACTAGTCTATATATTTATAATACTATTTAGTCTAATACTTAAGTCTAAGTACTGTAGACCTAAAAGCGGCTTTTAGTACTAAGTAGTTAAATAATTATTAATTTCTCTACTTTTATTAATAGGACTAAATATTTAGCTTTTATTATTCTTATAGAGATACTAGTCCCATTCTAGACACAGCTACTAAATACTAGTTAGAGTATTATTAATTAAAGAATAGTTACATAGAAAAAGATAGTACTATTAGTAATATAGAATATATATAAATAATAAGTTTATAATCTAGCCTATCACGCTAGGCTTAAGGTTATAGGCTAAATATATAATATAAGTAGTAAAAATATTCACAACCTTTTACTATCTATATCTTGTTTAAATAAGCCGGCTAATTTAATAACTTACCTAAATATTAAAGCCTTTCTAATAATATTTAATCTTACTGAATATAATGATATCTCTCTATATCTTAGTATTTTTATAATTTATTAATTAAACCTGTATACTCTGGCACTAGATTAGTAGAATATTTATTATACTAACTTTCTTTAATAGTACTTATTTTTCTTATGTTAATCTACTAAAGCAAGGGGCTAGCTTATTAATTAGTTATAAGTAAATATAATAGTAACTTTAAGAGTCCATGTTTCTAAAATAAGTACCTTATAGATAGATATTTTCTTCTATTATATATCTATTCTTTTTTTAATTAATTTTTATCTATTACTGTGTATGTATTAGCGACATATGTTTATAATATCTAGCTAATATTAATACTCTTAGATTTTAGAACATATCTAGAATATTAACACTCTTATATAATAGCTAAAATATAATAAATATCTGCAAACACATACTGCTAAGTAACTTATGGTGTGATAGTATAATAAAACTAGAAAAACATACTTTTAAAATTTCTATTAACTTTATTAACTAAGTTATTTTCTTAAGCTATACTTAGGATACTTATAAGCTACTAAGTAAAGCTTAAATCTATTATTAACATTATTTTTAACTATAGACTTAAAGTTATTTTATTTCTAAAACAGCGTAATGCGTGCTATAGAAGGCTTAGACTAAATTACTACTAAAATTAATTACTATACATTCCGTAATATTTTTATAAGAGAAGTGCCTTAATAATTAGCGGGATAATCTCTTTAAACTAGACAAATTTTTTACTAACTTATATATTCTACTAGTAATTTCTAGTTTATTAAAATATTACACCCTACAAGTGCACGTGAGATCCTTATGGGAGAAAAATAAAGACTTAATAGAAATAACTAGTTTTACTAGTAACTATAAGGCTTATAACTATCTAAATATTAATTATCTTAAAATATTTCTTCTAATATATCCCTTCTGCTCAATTGTGGCTGTGTAAGGGTAATAATATTAATAATAATAATAATAATAATAGTAATAGTAGCAGAAAATAGTTTTATTAAGTAAATTTTTTAATAACTTTAATATTTTAGTAGCTGATTATCGGATATCTATAGCTACTTAGCTAAAGTTATTCTATAAACTCTCTAAGAAATAAAAGGAAGCTTTTTAGTAGAGTTAATTAGTATAGAATTAAAGCTAAGTCCCTCCGCTAATTATATTATATACTAATTATTCTATTAAATGTCTCTATAAATTCTGTACTGTTTATTTAGTAGGTTATTATTAAATATACTTTTTCTTACTCTCTATTATAATAATAGTGCTTTATAATATATGTCTAACCTATACTATAAAACTACGCTATTAGGTAGTAAAGTTTAATATTCTTTATTTTAACTCTACTCTTTACTCCCGCCTTCTTTTTTCTTGTAAGTA
Source organism: Zopfia rhizophila CBS 207.26 (assembly GCA_010093925.1). Taxonomy (NCBI): domain Eukaryota; kingdom Fungi; phylum Ascomycota; class Dothideomycetes; family Zopfiaceae; genus Zopfia; species Zopfia rhizophila. Next base: position 550,152 of record ML994621.1, read on the forward strand.
TATGGATGTGAAATAAAACTGCCTTATTTACTTTAGAGAGTATTATATTTTATAGGTTCACTAGCGTTATAAGAAGAGATATAAAAGAGTATATAGCTTAATATCTTTATTTTCCCATATCTATTAGAATGTTAGTAATAGTTAAAAAATAGGTAGATACTTATCTCTTTTTTTTTTATAGAAATAAGATACTCTAGCGCTTGTTTTCCTTTAGCTATTTACTTACTATTAAATAAATATAATTTATAGAGATAGTAATAAGCTTAAATAATAAAGCTTATTTTACATAGAATCTAAATACTTTATAGGTACTAAAATGCTTTAGATTCTTATAGTTAAAAATAATAAATACTTTTTTTCTTTTAATAATACTAAGGATACTAATAGAGAGATAATTACTACCTACTAACTTAACTACTAGTCTTAGAAAAGAGTGTTGCTAGTTTTCTAAGTATTTATTAAATATAGCTATTAAATAATAAATAACACATTAACTTGGCTCGCCTAATATTAAAGGAATGTTTATAATATAAAGTAAGATAAGAAATAGGTTAGTATATTAGAAGCTAGACTATATAGAGATAAGAAAATATTCTCTAATATACTAAGCTCTAAGTAAAGTAGAATAACTAATAAGTACTATATAGTATATCTGCTACTTTTTAGAAGTCTCTAAAGCACTTAAATTACTACTTTCTAGCAGGGTGTAAAGTTATTTAGCTGCTATATATTATATATAATCTCTAGAAACCTTAATATCTTTATTTTTATTATATATAATATTTATTCTAATGTAGTTGCTACTATAGCTATTACTAGATACCTTTATTCTAATATTATAGTTATATTCATAATACTGCGTGAAAGCCACACACATAATTACCTAAGTTTATAATTAATATTTATTATAATTATGCTAGAGTTATACTAATAAGTTAGCTAGCAAACCAGTAATATCACTTATAGTAAACTATAAAATAGAAGAGAATTTTATTTAAAGAGCTATACTAAGTCAACTACTCTTAATTCCTATAAATAAAGAAGTATTTACTATTAATACTTTATTTACTAGACGCGGCTGCCTAAGCGGTAAGTAAAAGGCAATATAAAAAACATTTTACTAGTAATATAAATATATATTAGTATCTAATCTTTAATTTATTAACTTTACTTAATAACTATAACTAGTAATAAGGTAAGGCTGAGTGTCTAAAGGATTAACCAGAAATAAGACTAATTAAATAGAGTTTTATAGTAGAAAATCCAGTAAAAAATTCCTATTACCAGGTTAAGATTAGGTAAGGGATAGTCTATTACTATTATAGTAAATAAATATACATTCTAGCTTATAGCTAGCATACAAGATGTTATTATAAAATAAGAGTAGAAAATAGAGAAGAAATTTACTAAATACCACTATAAAAAAGGAACTCAGGCATATATATGTAGGAATACCTAGTTTCTTTAAAGTTTTCTTTAAAGAAGTTATAGGTCTTAAGCAGGCAGATTACTCTTTATAGAGTAGAATAAAATATAATTAAAGTTTTCTTAAGTATAGTATAGATTATAGTCCCACGCCGTGCTAAAAACGTAGATATTATTTTATATAATCTAAAAAATTCCTTCTTCTTAAAGACTACTATTAGTAATAATTAAAAGAGCCATAAATTTAGGCTTTAACTAAAGTTTACTAAGGTTTATAGCTTAGAAGTAAGCGGGGATAGAGAACACATATAATTTAAATTATACCTTTATAACTTTTACTTATCTTAGTAAGTAGTGTCTACTTATTTTAAATCTATATATTAACAGAATCCGTAAATAAACCTGCAAGAATTAGACTATATACACGTATGTAAGACTAATTATAGTATTATTAAGCAGCTACTTTAAATCTTTATTTAATTTAGTATAATTTAGTTTACTTAAGTAGTAGAGTCATGTAATTAAAGCACTAGTGCCTTTAGGCTTAAAACTTAAATAACCTATAATCTTATCTTAAGGTAACTAGTTTATAATAGAAGTTTTTATATTATACGTAATTTTCTTTCTTCACCCTGCTATCTTTTCACTTACTATAATAATTCTCATAATAAAAGTCTTAAATACCGTTTAACGTTTTGAACCGGTTTATAGAGGTATAAAATTTATTTATACTTAAGTTTTTTTTTACTAGAATAGTATTACTTTCTGTGCAAGATCACCTAACAGATATATTAAATAAAAAGTTAATATTAATAAACTAGAAAATATTATGCTTATTTTTTTTAAAGTTTATTACTTTTTTCTTCTCTCTAGTTATATTATTACACTAGACCCTAGTAATTATCATATTAAATAGCTAAACTTGATGTTGTTTAGCGGAATTATAGACTTAGCTAGCTTTATTCTCTAGGAACTAGTAACCTATAAAATTATTTAAAAGTACCTGTATCTAAATATCACGATATACTACAGCTGCCTGGCTTCTAATAGTTAAGTTATTAATCTATACTTTAAGAAATACCTAAAGAGTCTAATAAATAAGATTAATTCTAGCTACCTTAATAAGTTTATATTTATTCTCTTAGAAGATTAGACTACTATATAGAAGAAAATAGTGCGTTATTTACTTAGTATTAAAAAAAATATTTAGCATCTACACGCCTACAGCTGCAATTATAATAACTTAAATTCTATAAATATTATAATCAGTAAAGATAATACACTAGTTATTATCAATTTTAATATTAGTAGTGCTTTTAGGATAAGACTTAATAAAGTAAAATATATATACAGATAGTTTAACCTAGATGTGCTTATATTATAAGAGAGTAATAACTTTAATACTCTAGTAAAATTATATATCTAGCTAACTAGTTCCTTACTAATAGAGTTTTAATTTAAGGAGTGAACTAGTACATATGTTATAAAAAGCTTAGAAAAAATAGAGAAGTTATATAGTTCATTTAATTCTCCTAATAAAAACTGTTTTATGTGGTTAAATACTAAACTATAATAACACCTATATAATACTAATATAGAAAAGTAATTATATTACTAAGTTTTTTTAATATATTTTTAATACTTCTGTTCTTAGGCCTGGCCGCGGCAAGCTATCTGCCCTAAAATTTAAATACTATTTAATCTTTCTTTAAAAGGATATAGCTATCTAAGTATAGATACTTAAACTAGCTATAATTAATAATCTTAGTTATTATACCTGCTTTAGATTTAAAGGTGTAATTATTAACAGATGTTTATAAATTACTATTAGAATTAAGAATAGTTATCTAAAAAGGTAGGCGATTAGTATATAAGAAAAAAATTAAAAATATAGTATTATATTTTATCTTACTAAGATTATAGATATCTTGTTTTATATAAGCAAGAGAGTATTTACGTTTCTTTTAGGTAACTTTAGGCTTTCTTAATTCATTTTTTTATACTATATAATTTATAAATAGATCTGTACTAGTGGTTGTATTTTTATAATCTACTACTTAAAATAACTTACGTAAAAGTATATAGCTTAGATTATTAGTAAATTCAGCCTAATACTCCGCTAATTTATCTAGATATCTACTATAAATAAACCTTCATCTAAAACATCTTACTATCTATTATTACTATAATATGTCTTAGTTGCCTGATTATAAAGAGCTATATTTTAAGAAATAATATAAACATAAAAAAAAATAATATAAATACAAAGAAGTAAAAAGCGCTTAAGAAAAAGTAGAATATACCTAAAAAGAAGAGTAATACAGATACGAAGAAGTAGAGTATATTTAAAAGAAAAAATAATATAAACATAAAGAAGCAGAGCAGGTGCAGGAAAAGACTAAAGAAAAAACTCATAAAATAACGCTACTTAAACTCCTTAACGCCTGTTATACCTATCTTTACTTAGGCCTTATAGTCTAGACTAATACAACATTATTAATATAAGGCGACCCTATAAATGTGAATAACAAGCTTCAGCCTAAAAAAATCTATATATAGAAAGACTTTACTATATAATAAGAAGTCGTTTAGGATAAGCTTATAGAATCAGATTTTATCTTAGAACGGCACTTTATCTTGTTATATACTTTAGAAAAGTCTAGAGAGGCTATCTAATAGAGAATAATAAGTTTTAAGCTAAATTTACATCTCTTCCAGCACTATATAGTTAAAAACTATATATCTTTAATTATTAAGTATCTCTATAACAACCGAGAATTGTAATGGAAATTTTGATTATAGGGTTTAATAAAGTTTAAAAATTATGCTAACACCCTTAGCCTAGAACCGCAGTTAAAGAAGAGTATATAGTAGATAATAGTTTTAAAAAACAAATAACACTAGTCACTATGCCTGTAAGTTTAAGCTAAGTAGGAAAAATTATTAGATTTAATAGACCTAATAAAGCTAGTAACTATAGTAACTATAGGAATAATAAGATTCTCCTATTCTTATATAAATTAATTCTGCGTGTATAATACTTCTAGTGTGATTTAAAATATAGAGTATTATATTATTATTTTTATTATTAAATATAAGGCACTACACAAGCTCCCGCTCGGTTATATCTATAAAAATTTAAATAATATAAAACTTAAGAATATAATTTAGTATTATAAGACTAATACTTTATAGAATTACTTTTGTTATTTAATTACTATAGTTATTACTTAAGTATTTTCATATATAGTCTAGGCTGGGCTAGAGTATGGGTGTATTTATACTAGTAAAGTATTTATTTTTCTATAGGTACCTAATAATTCTAAGATAGTCTATTACTTCTTATTTATTCTAAAGAATAACGTTAATGAAAAGACAGGATAAGTACTAAATTTAAATAAAGAAAATTATTTATATCTAACTGCTATTAAATAGATATTAGTGTTTACTTTTTAGGTGCTAAAAATATTACCTTAAGATTAAAAGCAGCATGCTAAAGCAGCTGCTTAATTAAATAGCTAAAAGATTATATATAATAATTTACTTAATACTATTTCTATATAAGATGTGTCTTTATTAGAGTACCGGCTACCTTAGTATAATAAATTCCTTTATATATTATCTATCTAGTTCTGATAAAGACTAGCTTAAACTAGCTCTCTTAGCTACTAGTAACTATAGAATTAATATAACTCTAGTAATAAGAAGTCTAATTTAGATACTTTAAGCTAATAATAACTCTAGTATTTATCTTACACCTAGGCTACTGCTAGTAGCTTATTATCTAGTTATAATTCCTACTAAGAAGTATAAAGTAAATAGTATTATACTTAAAAATATCTACTTAAGTTAGTTAAAAAGGGTCCGCTTAATACGTTATATTTAAATATATAAGATTATAAAGAAAGTTATTATTAAATTAACTTATTAATTTTTTTTATTTTTATTTACTAATAACTCTTAAAAGACCTAGATACTGACTGTAAGCCTATAGGTGTTCCTAGAGTATATAATATCTTATTTTAAGTTAAACTAAAATTATATAAATATACCATAGCTACTAAATTTACTACTATTAACTTTATTTATTATCTTAAATAGGAGGCTACTATCTATAAACACCTCTATCTAATCCAGGGCATTTATGTGCTAGTTTATTTAAATAATATAAACCTAAATACTTCCTATTTCTATAACGGTATTATAGAGCTTATATATATAATATTACTTAGTTTTAAAGAAAAGCGTATCTCTTAGCACTATACTACTAAAAATAGGCTATATATTACTTAATAAGTTAACTACTTAGCTTGAGTAATTTATAACCTTAAGGTGTTATATAAAGACCTTATACCTTACAACATACTATAGAATAAGAAAACGTGTTAAGTAATAGTAATTAATTTTAAGCAGACAGAGATTATTAAGCCATGAACTATACTAAATATTATCTTAGTAAATTAAAAGAGAAAAAGAGAGTCTAATATAAGTATAACTAAGTAGAAAGAAAATAGATTATTTATATTTATACGTGAAAGATAATAGGTGGCTATTAAATTACGCGGCTTAACCTAGTAAATCTAATATAATATCTTTACTATATTAAACTAAGTAAGGTTTAAATTTTTTTTTTAAGCTATACTATTTCCTTATAGTAAGGATACAGTATTACCTTTATTAGCTTTATATAAATTCTTAACTTATTATTCTAGTAAAACCTGCAGAGACTGTTTCCGTGCTTTATTACTTAATTACCTTTTATTTTACTAATAAATAAAAAGCTAATAAGCTTATAGTGGATCTCTTAGCTTAAATATTTACATATCTTTATTCCTTTAATTTTTTATACTAAAATTTGTTATAGTTTCATCCCTAACAAGAGAGCGCTTATATTTTAAAATCCTAGAAATATTAAAATATAGAACTTAAGAGGTGTACTATAACTTTCTATAAACACTTCTATATATTTTTATATCTCTTACTTTTAAAGATAAGAGATATATAAGGATGTTATAGTTATAATTATAAAGAAGATATAATATAATATATAGATAGTACTTATATTAGGCTATCTAGTATAGATAGTTGACTTTATATAAAGACTAAAGTAAAGTAGTAAAGATTAACTATAATATATATAAATATATAGGCCTATCTATAGATAGTAGAGAACTCTTTTTAATTTAGTTATAATTACTAATACTATAAAAGACTTTAGAGTTACTTAAGAGTAGGCATAATGTTATAGAGCTAAGTTTAGTAACTTTTATTATTAAGATCTTAGCCTTAAAGATAGTTCTTAAACGTATTAGCTGTATTATCTTTATCTAGAATCTAAGCAATATAGCTAATAGCTATAGTCTATAGGTTAGAGTAATTATAATAAGTGTAAATACTATTAAAGTAGTAATACTAAATAAGTATAAGAATATACTCTTATAAAGATTAAATAAAGCTAAAGCTTCTAATTACTAGCTAATACTATTATATAAAAGTAGTTTAGGGTATTTACTCTGCTTTTATATAAATTACTAACTAAGTAGCAAGCGCAGCTATAAGGTTTACTAAAACTAAAAAACTTAGAATTTATAATATTACTATATAAATAGGTGTGATAGCTTTAGTAGTAATAGTATAAATACTAACTTATATATATTACTACTAGTTACTAACTTAGTAGGAGTTATTTTTCTATATAATAATACAAAGGCTCATACAGTTCTTTATAAAGCTAAAAGTAGTTATATTCTAATAATTAGTTATTAGGATGCTATTTACTAAGTATAGGTCTATATAATTAAGCACAGCTAACTTAAGCTAGTTCTTCTAGTTATTAATAAACATAACTTAAGTAAGTTAATAAAGAGTAGTATTATAAACCTAAAAGAATAGCAGTAGAATAGTAAATAATAAAGCTATTATAGGCAAAATCTAGTCACAAGCATGGTATATATAAAGGCTAGTATATAATAAATTACTAAAAGTACGTGCATATACTAGTAATAATTATAGGAGTTAATAATAGCCTAATAGTTATAAGAAAGTAAAAGAGATTAAATTTAAGGGCTTTATAAACTCTTAAACTTATATTAAGATAGTAAATACCTATTATCTGTGCTTTTACTTTTACTTTATTTTATTATTTTAAAGAGAAAAACTCTTCTAGTAAGCGCCGCAAGGCGGAGCTTATATATATAAATAATAAATAACTATTATATAAATATTTTTTATAAGTTTACTAGAGGCTATGTTGTAACTAGTATATTTATAAATACTAATTTATTATTCTAAGATAGGCTTTAGCATCTCTGCTAATATGGACATCTTAATAGCTATATATAACTAGAGTTCTATTATTCTTTTTATAGCCTAGTATATTTAAATAGAACATTTACCTGCAGTATTATAAGAGAAAAGAGTTTTAGAATTAAAGTTTAATAGATTATAAGAATTATTAAATAGATCTCTTTATAGATAAAGACTATACATAATAGGCGGCTCTATAAGGAGTATAAGTATATATAAGTTTAAAGTTAAACAACTAGCACTTACTCGCGTATAAGAGAATAATAGTTATAAAATAAGATAATATATATCCCTACTTTTCTAATTAAACGCAAGCTATAATACAGGCGCGCTGGTATATATTATAAAAATAATAATCTATTTAAGCTATTATAATATTTAGGATATAAATATACCCTATTTTTTTACACATGAAGTTAAGTTCTCCTTGGTGAGTAATCTAGCCAAAAGATAAAAAAAAGTATATAAATAAGATTATATAGTATAGTTTTTATTTATAAGCTATTAATTTCATATTACAGGTGTTATAATTATCTGGCAGCGACTATATTAATCTAAAGAAATAAAGAAAAAATAAAAGAAAGTCAAGATCTATACATAATAATATATAAAGTTTAATTTAAGGGAAATTAATATATTATGTATAAGTAATTCCTAGAATAAAGGGGTAGTACTATGCTTAGTATATGTAAATTTTCTCTTTAAATATTATTAGTAAATACTACTCTTATTTAGTAAAGAACTCTGCTATTATCTCTATAATTTCCTATCTTACTACTTAATAATAAGGCGGAATTTCCTTTAGATAAGGATGAAATCATTAAATCCAAACCCCTTATATCCTTATAAGGAATTCTATTCTTTCTGTTTAAGAAATAATAATAGGCTTCTAAAGCGTAGACTCAAAAACTCTCTCTAAATAATTTTATATAGGCTTTTAGGTTTTTCTGATCCTACTAACTATAAAATTTATAATAGTATTTAGGATTTTATAAATGTATACTAATACTATTATTTTAAGTTATAAAGCCGCTTAGATAACTGCTATCTCTAAAGATATTAAATTTACTATTATTACAGGTTATATAGATATAATATGGCCTTAATATACTGTTATTACTTTCTAAAGAAAGACTTTATCTTAAATAATCTCGTCTAACTCTTTGCTAATAACCGCTCCGAAGAAGGGTATAATATATTTAATATTAAAGTTATTAGAGTTAGTTAAGAGCTCTAGTTTTAGAAAATTACTACATAAAATACTATAACTAGTAATAGATAGAAGTAATTAAGTAACTAGTAGATTCTATAATACTACTATAAAGTTAATAATAAGATCTTTAAGTCCTACTATAATTAAAGTAAAAAGATGTAAATAGGTTTATAAATAGTACCTTTACTAACTAATAGATTTAAGGTATTAAAGGTACTGGAGATACTAAGACCTTTATAAATTAAGTTTAAAGATTCTTAAAGAGTATTTAACCCATTACCTATTAGTTTAAACAAGAATAATCTAAGATTTAGACTAATACACTATAATTATAAAACACGCTAATTATAATTAGTTTGCTTTAATAATATTAACTATAAGCTTAAGTAATATCCCATAAAGGCGCTTTTAATAAGAACTTTAGTTAAAAACAAATATATAATATTAAAAGTAAAAAATTAGATAAAGATATAATAGAGACTAGAGTAATTATAAAGCTAGAAGATAGTTCTAGAAGAACATTAGTACTTATACTTAGTACTAGGAATTTCTAAACATTTAGTATCCCTTTACTGCCTAGATTATATAAAGTCTATTAGTAAAAAAAATTTACTAATACCTAATAAACATTTAATAGCGCGGTTTATCCATACGATAATTAGCACTAAATATAGTAATTAAGTATCTAAAAATATAACTATCTCTTATTATTATTATAGGAAAAATACTTATAGTAAAGCTAAGAATTCTTATTAACTCTATAATCTCTAAAGCAAGAAAGCAAGTCTTCTTTAAAATAACTTTTAATTATTTTAATTCCTATTATCTACTTCTTACCTGCACTATTCTGCTTGTTATTTACTATTACTACTATTTATACTATTTCCTAGTTAATTAGCTTCACACGAACTTTTAAACTCTTTAAATATAACTTATAAAATAACTAGACTTAACTGATTTTCTGAACTCCTATTATATCTTACTATATAATACTGATTATTTTTTAAGTTAGTGACCGTCACTTCCTCACTAACCCTATAATATAATAAAAGATAGTACTTTTTTTTAAGATATTATTTTCTAAGTAATAAGGTGACTATTAAAATAACGGTTCTTACTTTATTAATACTAATTCTAATCTCTTTAAGTATATTCTCTTTCCAACACAGCGTACTACTAGTCCTTTATAATAGAGTAAAAAGTCATGACTATATACTATATAAAGCATTAAAAGCCTGATTTTTTAGCATAAAGAGGCTTAAGAAATAGCTTAGTAAGTAAAAATATCTAGAAGCTAATAGAATCACATATTTATTTATAGAAATAGTTAATTTGAATATGCTAGCTAGGACTGTTAATAGTAGTATTAAAATCACTAGTAATAAAAAAAGCTTACTATTATTCTAAAGGGAAATCTATTTATATAAATACTCTATCTCTTAAAAAAAAAGCACTATCTTATATTCGTTTTTCTTTATTCTAAGGCTAACTAGATCCAATCTGTTACCATTAACTTATAATTAATTAAGAATTAGTTTTTAATCTCTTTAGGTGCTATATTCGCCTCTGTTGTCTTTTACTTTTCATAATATTATAAAGCTACTCTTTATAAAAGAGGAGAGGTCTTTCTATCTTAGGAATATTATTCTTTCCTTAAATCTTTAAATTTTTTCTAAAACCTGCCGGGTGGTTCTGTAGAATCGTGCTATTAAAATTCTTTATATTTTCTTTAAATAATAGCAGCCAGTTCCTGTATATGCTATATAATCTATCTATAATAAAACTATAATAAACTTCTAATCTTTATCTACAATCTGTAGTTAGGTAATATATATAGGCTTTTTATAGTAAATACTTAAATCTATCTTCACAGCTCTTCTAATTTTTTTTCTATTATCTTAATATCTTAGAAATTTTCTTCTCTTTAGTCTTTCTCTACTTCTACTGCCTTTATTAACTGTATCTTAACTTTAAGCTTTTTAAGTATTAATCTCTACTTCTACTTTATCTTATTATAGCTTCTGCTTTTTTTTTTACTTAAGCTATTTCTTTTTCTAAGTATAACCTTATCTCTACTATTATACCTAGTAAAGAATAAAATAAGCCTAATTTTTCTGCGGGTCCTCTGAGCGCCATTCTCATTACTACTAGCTAGAAAAAAAATATTATAAATTCTTCTAAAGATAGTCTTACTTATTCTAGTCTTACTTTTAATATTTAGACTTAGGTAGATACTTCTTAGCCTGGTAATTATCTATTCTTCTATATTACTTATATTTATATTATTTACTTATTCTTTTTTCTAGCTGCGCAGCCTACTGGTCCGGTTACTTATATTAGTACTTAAAACTAGTATTCTAAAGCTACCTTTTAATTTGCCTAGAATAACCTAAAGGATTACGTTCTTTTTTATTATAAATACTAAATCTCTAATACTGCTTATAGTATATATTAGTGCTTTAATACTAATACTTCTATTATTAATTATTCTAATTATATAGTTATAGTGCGGGTTACTTGCTGGACTCTTTTTTTTATAGGTATTTAAACTTATTAGTAAAAGAAAAATTATAATAAGCAGAACTAAGCTTAATAGTAAATAAACTATACTAATAAAAATAAACCTGAATCTATTTAAGCTAGTAAGTTTTCTTTTTTTTTTTTATTCTTTTCCCTTTACCGTATCTGCAGCTAATAATTAAAGGGTGTTTCTAATAGCTAATAATTTTAGTAATAGCTTTAGTATTTCTTTAGCTTTTTAATTTTTTTTTTTTTTATAAATAATAGTGCTTCTCTGCTTTCTCTGGTCCTTTTCTATCTAAAGCTAGTTCTTTTCTTTCTACTTTATAGTAGCCTTTAATAGTCTAAATACTATCTCTAGATTAACTCTAGCTTTTTCTCTTTTTCTAATATAAATTAAATTAAATCTTAATTCTATTAATTTATATTTCTTTTTGCTGTGACATAAAAGCGTGAAGACTAAGAGCATTATATAAATACATTTACTATTATATTAGCGTTAAGAAATAGTGTATAAAGGGTAATAGGCACAGCGTAGCTATATAAAAGTAAGTAATTATAATATTTATTAAAGTTTATTAACTAATTTATTTTCCTCACTCTCATACGCTAATAACTCTTAGAAGATATAAATACTAATTATAAGTTTATAAGGGTTTACGGAGTACGCGGAGCTTTATTCTAGGTTAAGTTAAAATTATATAAATATACTATAGCTACTAAATACACTTTTCTTAACTTTATTTACTATTTAAAATAGGAGACTACTATCTATAAGCACCCCTATCTAATTTAGGGCATTTATATACTAGTATATTTAAATAATATTAATCTAGATTATCTTTATTTCTATAATAGTATTACAGAGCTTATTTATATAATATTTCTTAGTTTTAGAGAAAAGCTTATCTCTTAGTGCTTTACTACTAAGAATAGGTAATATATTACTTAACAGATTAGCTATTTAGTTTAAGTAATTTATAATCTAAAAGTCTTACATAAGGACCTTAGACCTCGTAATATACTATAGAATAAAAAAACTAGTTAAATTATAGTAATTTAATTTTAAGTAAGCGGAGGTTATTAAGCTATAACCTATTCTAAATATTATCTCAGTAAATTAGAAGAGAAAGATAGAATTAAAAAGAGATTTAGTTAAACAGTAAAGAAATAAATTTTCTATATTTATAAAAGAGATATAATAGATAGTTATTAAATTACGCAGCTTAACATAGCTCACTATTTTCTAATTTAGTGTAGATTATACTAAAGGTAGTATAGTAAAAGAAAAAATTAATACTTATTTAAATATATTCCCTATTAGTACTTAAATAAATATATTATAAGTCTATTTAGACTAACCCTAATAAGTCATGCAGCTTTTTTATGCTATATATTTTTAATACTAATTTAACTAGAAATTACGTAAAGATATTAGTCTGCTTATAGTTAGTAATAAAATAGCTTAGTATAGCTACACAGATACGGCCTTCTAAGGTCTTAATATTTAATTAGATACTAGATAGCTATTATCTTATATATAATTTACTATCCATATTTTTTTAATTTCTATCTTAATATAATCTTTCTAAGATCCTGCCTCAATATCTACGTGCTAAAGTTCTAGATATTTAAGTTAATAACTTCCTTAAAAGAGAGTAAGAATATTATATCTCTAAATTACTATATTACTAAAGAATAGGCTATAGAGTTCTGGGAGATGTATCTTTTATATAATAATACTAAACTCTATATACTTAAAGGCACTAATTAATAGATAAAGTAAAGTTAAACTCAAAAAAAGTAAAATAAATTAGGCTAAAAAGGTCTAGTTTTTTTAGAAAGATTTTAAAACGTGTAGCCACAGATCTCAGAGAGAATTTAAAGTTCTTTAGAGTTAATATTATAAAAAAAAAAAAAGTCAAAAGGCATTAACTATAACTTCTTTACTATTAATAAATCTAATATAAAATATATCCAGCAAAATAGTAGCTTATTCTAAAGATAAGAGAATAATATAAAATGCGTAGTCTAAATCTTCCTGTACATACTTATCTAATCTAGAGTACTCTAGTTCCGGTTTTAAGCCCTAAATATCCTTTTATTCTCTAATAGAAGCTTCTATAATTATCGACTTATAATTCTTAAGATTCCTAAAGATAGTACTAAATAAGACAAAATCTAATCTATAAATAACCATAAGTTTATGCTTAACATTAATTTCTTTTAAAACTTAGTTTTTATTATTAAGGAAATAGGGATGGATGTTAAGCTTACGGACTATAAAACTAAGCTTATTATATTTAAAGAGCTTATAAAGACCTTAGAGACTCTTATAAAATAAAGAGTGCTTTTATTTACAGAAGTAAATAATCATAAAGGCATATAGAGATTTAGTGTTAAGAGTTTATGATATTAATTAAAGGTTAAATATAACTAGTCTACTTACTTCTTTACTTTTATAATTGTTTTTGTTTATATCTGTGTTATTCTATTAGCTGCTGTAATTATTATCATTAAAATCACCTTTATCATTAGGGTTGTTTTTAGAGTTATTATTATTAAAGTTATTATTATTAGAGCTATTATTATTAGAGTTATTATTACCAGAGTTATTATTATTAAAGGAGTTATTATTAGAGTTATTTTTTAGCTTAGTTTTATTATACTCCTCTTTATTATTAAGCTTTACTAAGATAAAATATATTTTATATAGAATTTTAGAAGAGAGAGTCTTGAGCATTTGGGCTAATATTATCTAATACTATATATAGTTAAATTAGATAAACATTATATTAAGGGTTACTATAATATAAGTGGTAAGTTAGATGCTAAGCTTCTTATTAATTAATCTATTTAATATATCTTACTATTTAGTGGTTAATACTAGTTACTGGTTAGCCTTAAAAATCTACTAAAAATAAGCAAAACTACATCTTAATATCTTAATAACGGCTTAATAATAAATTCTAAAATTTTATAACTAGCCTTTTATGCCTATGAGACCCTTATTTGACTTTAAAAGTAATTTATTAAGTAGTACTAGAGATATGGCAATTTAGCTTAAAAATTAGAGACTAAAAACGTAAAAAGCCTGATATTATAATAACAGCTAGGTTTATTACTCTAGAACTTTATCAAGAGTCTTACAGTAGGTATAAAAGGCTAACTATAAATTATTAGAATTTATTATTAAGCTGTTGTTGAGATATTAAGGTGTAGTTTTACTTATTTTTAGTAAGTTTTTAAAGCTAACTAGTAACTAGTATTAACTACTAAATAGTAAGATATATTAAGTACTATATTATTACCTTAAGAAGCTTAGACTTTTTATTATATAGGCAGCTGATTTAACTCCTACGCCTCTTAAGGACAGAGCTGAAAATTTATATAGAGTTTATTTATCTCTTTATATAAAAATAACGTCAATAATCGCGCCAAGGTCATCTTTAGGTTAAATTTATAATATTATAAATTATAAGTTATAGCTAATAGGGTTCTAACTTTCTTTTCTTTTATAATACTAGCTTAAAAACTTTTTATGTTCTCTTTAAGCTTTATAGCTATATATTATAAAATCTTTTTAAAAGAACTAAACTATTTTAGCCTAATTTATTTTACTCTTTCTGGGCTTAACTTTATTTCATCTATTAATTAGCGCTTTAGAGTACGTAGAGTTTAGTACTATTATATAATAAGTACGTATCCTAAAACTCAGAAGCTTATTCCTTAGTAATATAGTAATTTAGAGATGTTAAGTAAGGGCTAAAGGCCTAGATTCATAGCAGAGAAAGACACGCTGCCTATTAAGTTAAAGAAAAAACAGAATCTATTATAGAAATAACTTAAGAAGAGCTTTATAGAAAGAACTATTAGATCACTTTAGATATACTATTTTATAAAATTAAAGGATAGAAATGCAGTACGGAAGAGGCGCTAGTAAGAATAGAGTTATAAAAAATATTCTTATTTTTAAAAAGTAGTAGCTTTTACTTAATAATTTATTTTCTAGTTTAGATTCTATTTCACACGTTGTGTTTATTTGTTTGGTAATTCTTTAATATTAGATATATCTCATTCTTAGTAGTTCTAGCTATCTAAGAATGAAAAAGACATATTATAAAATAGTATAAAACAAGTAAACATTAGAAGCAGTAAATAATATTCTATAATAGTAGAAACTTATTTTTTTTCTTTTACATGCCACCTGCTCCTCGGATGAGCTTATTAATATACTTTATTAATAAATTACTTATCTTATATAAAAGCTCTTATTATGTCTTTCTAAATATATTCTATATTAAAGCTAATATTCCTAGACATGAATTTCTATCTAGTATCTTTATAAGGTTATTTAAGACTTATATATTATCTACTCTTCTTAAAAAGCTCTACATGTCTCTGACTTTGTTTTTATAGATTAGAAGCTTATAGACTAGCTTAATTAACCTATTAAGCGCATAATTATATAACTAGATAATAAGAGTAGTAAAGTAAAGAATTTATAGCTAAGATAGATTATAGAGTATAAAAGTTTTTATAACGCTATATTAAATTTATTACTTATAGAGACCTAATTATTACTAGGTTTACATTCACCAGTTAAAGCACTACTATTAAGAAATATTAAATTTATTCTTAATTCCTATTTAGGTATACGTTTCCGCTCTATTCTATTATACTTAACAAGTTAGTATCTTTACGATGGAAACTTAATAAACTAATACTAAAATTACGTGTGAGAGAGTGTATTTAAAGAATTTAAAATAAAAATAATTACAGATTCTTAAATAGTAGACTACTTATAATTTCTATAAAAACCATTACAGCAATTAATACCTCTTGAAGGATAAGAAATAAATAAATGATATTTAAATACGCTATTTAACTTTTAGTAAAAATAGAACTCCCTTAGCCTAATCTTTTCTTATAGAAAATTCTTTAGAAGGCTTTGATTAGGTTAAATAGTAAGTACTAACTAATTTATCTTTTATCTTAAGGTTAAAGCTTTTAAAACTGTATATAAAAGCTATACTAGAGGATTAGAGCTGCTTAGTAATACTAAAGCTTTTACTCTAGTAATTATCTTATTACTAATATTTCTACTTTATACTAGTCTATTTAATTCTTTTGTCTTTTTTATAGTTATAAGCTATAGATCTAACTAGGCTAGTAGTAATTTCTTTATAACTAACTTATTATAGTTAGATAATTTATAATATATATTATACAGCTCGCACAGCTGTTTCATGCTTATAAGTCTAAACTTAATAGTAAATCTTTTAATATATAAATATATATAGCAAGCACCTAGCAGTTTTAAGAATTTTATTATTACTATAAAGTCTCTATTCCTTTAGCGCTAGATACTAAAAGTAAGGAACTTATTATATATAATATCTAAGTAATACATCTAGTAAACAATTTTCTTAGTTATATAGCTAAAAATAGTATTAGTAATAAAAACAATAGCTTAAGTAGTATATTTAAAGTATAGTTAGTATTCTCTAAGTAATATAATTTAGTTTATATACTTTTAAGCTATTTATAGTAACTTGAATTCTACTAAGAGATAGCTATTTATAGATAAAGTTTAGTTAATATTCCTAATAAAATAGACAGCGCTTATATTTTTAAGAACTTCGTAATATAAAAGCATGTTTTATTTAATCTCTAGTTAATATAATACTAACTAGTAGTCATCTACTACGTATTTACTATTACTTAAAATTTTAATTATATAGTTAAGTACTTTTAGTAAAGTATAGGATTCTTTTATAAACACTTTTTTTATTACTAAAAGGAGATTCTTTCTCTGCTTAAAGGTATTAAGTTTAGGACTATATTATTAGCTGGAAGTCTTAAAATTCTAGAAGAGTATTTTCTTACCTCTAGCTAAACTAAGATATTATAACAAAAGATAATCAAAGAAAGTAGTTAATATAATAATAAAAATAATAATAAGTAAAAAATAAAGAGGACTATACAGCAGAAGAAATTTAAATAATATAATATAAGAATAGTAAATTTTATGCGTTTTATGTACTACTAGAATTATAGTTTTAGCCCAGCTTCTATGCGCTAAAATGCTGCTTAATATAGAAAAAACTTAAACAATTACTTATACTCTATCTTTAGATAATTTAAGTTTCTAGAAAATCTTTTACTAACATTTATGTACTCCTGTAGGTGCCTGAGGGAAATAAAATTATTACTAAATTACTAGCTTATTACTTACCACTTTACTATAGACTATAGAATGTGATTTAGATTTATACTACTAGCGTCTATATATTTAGCGGTCCTTATACCTTATTTAAAGCATTCTATTTCTTAACACTAGTTTTATTAATATCTATTATCTTTTTTTATAGATATTTATTTTTGTTAATAAGGCTACACCTGTCTACACTATGCGTTTTAGATCTATTTTTAGTTTAGAAATAAATAAGATAAAGTACTAGATCCTAGTTAAAATCATTAAATTATTACTATAAGGTGTAATAATTACTTGGATTTTCTACTTTTAATTATGTTATCTCTATTTATTCTATCTGTATTTATTAAAACCTATATTTAACTAAGCTTACTATTCTAAATAGTCTAATATAAATAGTTAGATAAATTCTTATATAGCAGATATAAAAGAAGATTTAGCGTATAAAATTAAAACGCCTAGCTAGCTTTAGTAGTGACTATAAAGATCTAAACGCCGTTTTTAAAACACTTTAAAGTAAAATAGCCTAGAAAAAGCTTTACTTTTTTCTATAATTATTAATAAACTTAGTACTAATGTGTTTTTTATGTATACTAGATTTAACTTAAACAGAGCTTATTAAGACACGAAAATTTTCATTTATTTAAATATTAGAGAAGTAATATAATTCTTGTAGTTACTAAAGACATATTTAAGACTCTTTAAATCTATCTAGTAAGCTTATCCTATTGTCTATTCTTAAGTATATTCAAGTATTTTCATACCTATAAACTAGGAAACGAATATACATAAAAGTTTCTTTTATAATGTTATTATATTATGTCTTAGAATTATGTCTATACCCCTAAAATCAACTAAGATACTACTAGGGAATTTATGTTCTAAAAGGACTTTAGAGTAATATATACTCTTTAGAGAACTTACCTAGCTTTCTAAAAACTAGAAAGGTTCCTATTAAAATAAATTTCTTATATAAGTAAGAATTACTATAAAGTTATTAATTCTTAAATCACATTATAAATAAGTCTAGGACTATATAGGCTTTTTTAGTAATACTAAGACTATTTTCTATTTTATTTATAATATTCTTTAAAATCTTAACCTCTGACTCCTAGTTAGATAGTTTTATAATATAATTAATAATAATATAGGGTCTTAACTAGTTCTATTATTAACTAGTAATAGAGACTTTCTTAACTTCTAAAGAAATATATATCTTAATTATTTCTGACTATTGATATAACTCAAGCCTATTATAACTATTTCCTAAAAGTAATTTATATATCTTTAGTGATTTAGGGTAGTGGCAACTGCTCTTTATATTTACATATAGTATATAAAACCTCTATAGTGCTTCTATTATATAGAGAGTAGGAATTCAAAACACTAGTAAACACAATAAAAATAGTTAAAAGAGGAGAGATAGTAAGTTTTAAAAAACTAGATATATTTAAGAGCTTATAGCTTTAATACTATTTAGCAACATAAAACACTTTATCTAGTTAAGTAATAGAAAAGAAAGAAATTAAATCATAAAACGCCTAGTACTTAATATATATTATTCTAAGTAAATAGTATTTTATAGCATTAACCTAATTTCTTTAGCCCTTTAGTTACTAGCTATAATCCCTAGCTTTTAAGTCCTTAATTTTTTTTTTAATTGCTTTTTAGTTAAATAGAAGTGGGATCTAACTAAGTAACATAATATAAACTTATAAAGCGTAATATTTTTTAGTGTTTTTATTTATATTAGAAATACTACTACAGAAATTAAATTAGCCTCTTTACGTAATTATAGGCTACTATTTACTATGTCTTAGTATTACTAACAGGAATAGTCAGATTATATAGCTTAATAATAGATAAGAAAATAATTTTACGAATTCAGACACTAAAACGCATAAAACCGTATATATTTTTCTAATAAACTATTAACTATAGTATTATTACCTATATAGATATACTTATCTAGCCTGTTATTTATTAATTTACTAAAGATAATATATTATACTAGGCTAAGAGCTAGCTCTATAACAGTTACTAATTCTACAATATTAGAGATATAAGGTAATAAGAAACTGAATATTATAAATAATTTATACTAACTTACGTAATACTTTACTTTAAGGGTTAATAAGAGATAGCCAAATATTACTTTATTTTATATATAAAACTAAGAACTTATTAGTGTTTAATATTTTTAGATATAAGTTTACCTTCTCTTAGACCCGTCCACCGCTTCTTTAATAAGTAAGAAGTTAAGAATTAGTAAAAGACATTCATAATAGTATTTCTACTAGCTAGTAATAAGTGACAATATTAATAGCTTTTAGCAGCAGTATAAGTTAGCTATAAAATAAATATATAAAGGCTTATTTAAGGAGATTATTTACGCATAATCATGAATAAAGATATTATTAAAACACTTATTATGAAATTAAGGTAGTATAAGAGTTGCTAGTATTCTACTAAAAATTTTTATAACTACTTTCTTACGTGAAATAATACCCTACTATAATAGAGTATAGCCTTTTATATTAGATTTTATTTCTATTATAGAAAGCTACTTATTCCCTGCTATTAAATAAACCCTATAGGATAATTCTTATAACGTTTTTAATATACTAAGACTAAACTAAACTAAACTACCGTCTAGTAGTAAGGAGACTATAAAGGACTTTATAAACTAGTTTAATAATATAAATCACTAGAAGAAAATAGTAGGATATAAAGAGTTTTATTATTATAATAATTTCTAGTTAGAGAACTGATTAAAACTCCTTTGTAAGAAATTAGTTTATTTAAGTTTAATTATTCTAAAATAAATACTTACTAACACCACCTAAATAGAATATCTCTATAGGTAAAGGTATAGTATATAAAACTAAAAAAAAAAAATTCTGCCCCTTTACTGCTTCCTGGGCTCTATCTATATTTATTTTCTATATATTAAACCTAATATAAATTCGAGAATTAGCATGAATTTAAAGAGTCTAGAACATTCTATATCTGTTAGCTAGTATTAGGAAATAATGGAAATAAGCTATATTTAACTACCACTAGTTTTTCTCTTAACTAAGTTAATAGGCTAAATTCGGAAGTTATTGAAATCAAAAGCAAAATTAAAGAGTAGTAGACTATAAATAGAATTAAAAGCAAGATTAAAAAATAATAGACTATAAATAAGATTAAAAGTAAGGTTAAAGAACTATAGGTTATTATAAATAGAATTAAAGGCAAAGTTAAAAAGCTATAAGTTATTATAAATAGGATTAAAGAAATAATTAAAGAGCGCGGTAGAGTTAAAGGCAAAATTAAAAAGCAGTTTAGTATTATTACTATCTAAAAAAGAGATTAGAAGTTATAAATTCTTTTCTACTAATATTTTATATTACTATTTTAGTCTAGAGATTCTAAAACTGCACTTACTGGCGTCCTATTCTAGCTTTATTAAATCTTTTTATAACTCTCTATTATTACTAGAACCTAATATAGGTTAAGTATTTAATAAAGAATTTCTACCTAAACAGGTATAATTACCTGTTAAGGAATCTACTAGATAGAGTGCGGAATAATAACTTACTTAGTAGCTCTAGTTTATTTTAAGAAAGTATATTAGTATTTCTAGATTTACTAACTTTAGCTATAGTTAATACAGCTAACCTAGGCTTATTATTTAAAATTAAGTAGAAGAAAATCACATCACAAATCTCTTTACGCCTATATTATATAAGAATACTATTAATAAACTATGAGTAAGAACTAACGTAGTATTTGGAAAAACATGTTTAAAGAAACCTAATAAGTTAAACAGTTACTAGCTAATTCTTTTATTTCCTTTATAACTCTTAAGCTTGCCTAAAAAGTTAGATATATATATCTTCTTATTTTTATATCTATTATCTCTGTTTTTACGTAGCGCTGTTTGAATTACTATATATATACTATTCTCTACATTTATTAGAATAGCTACTTCCGAAAGCTGAGAAGACTTATAAAAGAATAACTTTAGAAATTAATAGGTAATTTTATTCTCTAGTAGGGATATAAGAATCTTACTTACTAGTATAACCTTTTAGTGTTAATAATAGGAACTTTTTTAGTTTTTACTAACGCCCACTTTCTTCATCTCCGCTATAAACTAGCTTAGTGTTAGTATAATTATATTTATATTAGAATATACTTATAAATAACTTTACTTACTTTTCTTCTAGATTCTGTAATTAAGTATAGATAAGAAAAATATATGTTAAGATGTATTAATATACGTTAACTATTCCTATTACTTTATTTTTAAACTATAAGAGGCTTTAAAAGCGCTTAACTGTATTAAGTTTTCTAATATTCTTATTTAATACTAGTATACTCTATAACTCCTTAGAGATACTATTTTCTATAATATTATCTACTAGTATTAGTATCTAGCTTCGTTTAGAGTTCTCTATAGGTATTAGTACCAGACTTTGTTTAGAGTTTTCCGTAGGTATTAGTACTAGACTTTATTTAGAGTTTTTTATAGGTATTAGTGCCTAGCTTCGTTTAAAATTTTCTATAGATAATTATACTTATTTTTATTTAGACTAAACCCTTTTTAAGTTTAGCAGTAACCTATTTATTATTTTAGAACTTTATTCTAGTGCTTTTCTAATATGTTTCTTGTGATATAACGAATTATCACTATTATTATTTTTAGACTTAATAAAGATCTGGATACCTTCTAGTAGGTAGAGTAAAAAATTTTTTTTAATATTTTTAACTACTAATTCTAGATAGGATTTATTTACCTTATAGAAAAGAACTCCTACTTTATTTTTCTTTTTACTTGTGGTTAGTTTGAGAATATTATTTATAATAGAAACACAAAACCCACCAGTAATTAAGACTTAAAAATTCTAAGTCTAGAAATAAAATAATAAATTATAAACTTACTAAGCTATACTATGCAAGGTATTACTAAAATTAACTACCTTTATATCTTAACAGCAGAGTTTATAGTGTGTAGAAGAAAAATAAAATAACTATTTAAAATAATATTTAAGATAGAATAGAACAATACGTATCTAAACAGAGGTATAATAATCTTTTAGGGGGATAATAAATAGAAAATAGCAGTAGTCTTCTCTACTTATATAGTAGTAGAGAGGCTAAGTTTTTAAAATAAAATCTCACCTAAAAATATAAAGCAGATAAGGAGAAAGGATTTAAGACTTTAAAAAGTTAAACATTTTTCAATAGTTAGGCCTTAAAAGGTAATAGAGTAAGTATAATATACTTTTTAGAGACTTATAGGTCCTCTAAATTATAAGAGTTCTCCTATAAAAGCAGGGAACAAGTACTATAGCTATTTATTAGTATTCTAATAGAATAATAAATATAGCCAATACAGTACCTATTAGCGGCTAGTTAAATAGTATATTATATAATACTAATACTTTAAAAGCTTTTTAAATTTCTTTACTAATTATTTGCTTATGTTTTTTTCTTATTATTGCTTTTTAATACTCTACTTTATATTTTTTACCTATAGACATAATCACTAAGCCTAAATTCCTTATATTACTTTCTATATTACTTTAATAGTATTGTACCATCTATAAAGCATTACTTTTTAAGTAATAAACTAAAGTTACTAGGTTATAATGCTACTTCTATTAAATGTTACCTATAAAAAATACTACTACAGCTTATTAGAATAGCTAATATCTACTATATAAGAAATTAGTAGTAATAAAAAATCTTTATTATTATTTTAGGTAACACCTTAATGAATTCGTCAATGCTTTTAAGATAATCTATTAGAATAACTAATACTAATAATATATTAAGTTTAAAACGCCTAATGAGGCTAAGAACAGCTGTTTTTAATTTCTTTTTTTAATTTACTATTTTATAGCTTTATTTACTAGTTTTCTTTATTTTATTTCTCCTTACAGCTGTATCCTGTGTCCTAGGGCCTTAATTAAATTTATTAACCTAATTTTACTATTTATTTAACTTAGTTAAGTCTTTATTTAAAATGGAACCTATTATTCCCTCTATACTAGCGTTAGTTTTTAGTATTTATCTTTTTTTAACTTTTTTATTATAATAACTTATATATCGGAAATACCCTAGAAAATTTCTTAAGTTTATTCTTATTCACATTTTTTTTTCTACTGCTGTTTTTTTTACTTTTTTTATATTTATTATTTACCTCTTCGTCTACGGCCCCTGATATTATTACTTTTTATTCTTATTATTTAAAGTATCCTAGCTGTATGGAATATGGCTTAAGGTAAGAATAAATTTATTATTAAGATAATTACTAACCTACTATAGTTTTTAGCTTTGCTGTTATTCTTTATACAAACTAAACACTAAATATACAGGTATAATAGCTTTATAATTAAGATTATTATTATAATCTTATAAATCACTAGCTTCACGGTTAGATTAATAAGCCAAGAATAGAAAGAAAACTAAGAATAGAATAAAGTTATAAAAAGGCTTTTATACTCTAGCGGATTTATACTCTATCTTTTTATAATAGGATAGTTTTATCTTAGCATAAGAATATTAAAGAAGCGGACGTAGAAAATGTAGATAATTCTAGTTATAAAAGGTATTACTATAGCTATTACTTTTAGTATTTATTTTATAAAAAGCAGAGAGATCTCCTTCTTAGTGAGTTGATATTAATTTATTAGGATTTTAACTAACTTATAAATAAATCAACTATAGAAAGGAATGCCTTGTGAATATTTATTTTCTTATCTTCTAATACTTTAACTACTATTTAGAAGCTATATGAATCTTAAAATTACCTAGATAACTAGAGAGCTAGTAAGAAATTTTAAGCTTCTAATTTCTTATTCATACTAATAGGTTTCTGCAGTGAAATTCTGATTCAGCCTAACTTTATACTTAAGAGCTTTTATAAAAAGCTCTAACTACCTATTTATAAAGAACTTTAACTATTTATTTATAAAGAATTTTAACTACTTACCTATAAAGAACCCTAACTGGCTACTTATAAAGAACTTAATACTATTCTTTTTTATCGTCCTCTATAGGGTGCTCAGCCACTTATGGTTATTTATTTCTTTTTTTAAAAACCTTATTTTACTAAGGTACTAGATTTTATTATTTAATCTAGTATATTTAGCGTCCGTGATTTTAATATATTTAATAAATTTAAAGTATACTATAACAAGTTTACCCTGATATAACAGTTTTTATTAGTTATAATATAGTTTAAATTCTCTATAAATAAGCTTACTAATATAGAAAAATATATTATAAAATATATTAGATTTAAATTCTATGAGTTTACTTATATCACGCTTTAAGGTGATAATACTTATAGAATGAAATACCTCCATATCCAGCATAAAATAATATAAGAGACTTATAATACTAGTTAGAATTAGATCTTACCTTTATAATATTCTTCTCTCTTTTTTCTTAGTAACAATCTAATAGTCTGCTAATAGGCATAATATAAATTTATTATCTAAAATATTACTAGAAAGTTATAACTCTATAAGTGAGTGTTTTAATATTATTTATAAATTTATTTTAGAGTATGCAGAATTGACTAGAGCTTTTTTAGCCTATAATAAGGCAAGTATTAATACTTGCTTTTAGTTATATATAATACTAATATTCTCTTTTCAATACTCTAAGCTTTTCTCTATTTTATAGTAGTTAAGTTATTAATAGAAATAGGTAAATACCTATATGTAATATAGTACTACAGAGGTTAGTTTTTAGCGCTATATCTTTAATTTATATATTACTACTTTTATATCACAGCTAGTGCATATCTTTTTAATAGGTTATAAAAAATTAAAATAGCTATTTTTGCTTTTAGAAATTATTTTAACCACAAATATATTATTTGGTCTTGAAATTTTTTTTTTCTGTTCTCTGTTTTTCTTAGTATAATATTACTCTTTAGCTTTTAAGTAGTAGTAAGGCTGGTAATTTTATTATAGTAAAAAAATTAAACACTATTATTAGCAGCATTAAGTTCTATATTTATTATAATAGAATCTAATTTAAATTTCTCTATTATCGCTTAAATAAACTTACTAAAAGATAAGATTAATGTAGAAAAATAATTAAGTATAATATAAATACTAAGATCTTATATTCACCCGTTATATATGAGCATAGTAAAACCTAAATATGAATAAAGCTTTAGCTAGGTTATTTAATATCATAAATAATTAAATAAGAATATAAGAAATAATTTGAATATAATAGATAGTAATATTTATAATTTGGCTTATATTTCTAAGTATATTATTCTTTAGTTAGGTTAGAAAGTATAAGAAGTAATTATAACCTAAGACTAAATCTAAGATTCTATAAAACTAGCCATGCTCTGCGCTCCCTAGTATATTATAATAAAGAAATAATAAATATAATAAATTTAGCGAAACTATAGAGCTAACGCTGTGGGCTTAAAAAAGCGGCTAGTTTTATACCTAATTAATTTATTATTCTGTGATTTTAAGTACTAATGTGATTCTTTCTTATTAGCTACTTACTTTATATAAGTCTAATAATAGAAAATATACTCCTATATAAACTAAAAAACCTCTGCTGTTTAAATATTATATTAACTATATTATCTAACGCTAGTTATCTTCCTTTAAGATGTATATTTCTATTCTTTAAATATGTATAAAATAAATTACTTAAGGCTATTTCCTCTACACAGCTAACTAGCTAGCTAGTTTCTTAATTTATTTAGAATAAATCTAATATATGTGCCTCTAGAACTCTAGAAACTTCTAAATAGTATTTATAACTAGAAATAAGTTAACTGGCTAGTTATATTAGAATAGTATTTTAATAATAGCGTTTCCAGCTCTCCCGCGATAAATCTATTCTAATATTTAATAAATTTTATAAGAATAAACCCTCTAAAGATACTAGAGAGAAGAAGGGCTTATAATATATAATAATACTTTCCTCTTTTCTATATCTAATATTAGATATTTACTAAAAATATAGGCCTACATAAACTGCCGTATATGAAAACAAAAATATAGTAAAAAGAAACTATATAATTATTACTATAGGGAAAAGTTTAATTACACGTACTTAAAAGAACTTATATAGTAAAATATAAATTTTTTTTAACTGCCTATTCCGCTAACTGCCCAAGAAAAAATAAATTAATACAAAAATTAAACGAAATAATAAAGATTATAAGGAAACTAGAGTCTAGATAATAATATATTAGAAATAGTTTTATAGATCTAGCTAGCCAGGCGGCCAGCACCCTGGATATAATAAAATAATATATAAATAATAAAAAGCCGCTAGTAGATCCTACGTGAAAATATTAATAATTTTTTAAAAAGAATTTAAATTCATTAACTTCTATATCTATTCTCTAGACTTAGTATTTAGTTTTTAGACTAAATGCGACTAAAAGTTCTCTTAATTCTTTTATTCTTATTTACGTAACTTTATCTAGCTAGGAGATTTATCACGTTATTTCTATTCTATATTATATTAAAGTATTTATATTTAATACTTTTTTTATATTCTGAATTTTCCTGCCGGACACATGTCTATCCAGCATTAAATAATAAATATTACGTAGTAGTTTTATTTTTATGAATTATTTTCTCTATTATTTAACTAACTTTACCTACAGCCTGGATTCAAAGGATTTGGTTGAGACTAGAAAAGAGGTTTAAAGTATTTTTATAGATAAAATCTAGCTATTTACTATTACTTTTCTATTTAGTATTTCTATCTCTAATCTAAAAACGCGCTTACTAAAGCTTATGAGCCTTTTAAATATATAAGTTTTATTATATACTAAATAAAAGACATCTCTTTATAGTTTATACCCTTATAGGTAGCTTATTAAAAATAAAGTCGAATTTTAGATAATAAAAAGATAAGATATACTAGAACTAATAAATAATAATATAGTATATTTAAATAATAAAATAATAACAGCTCTAGATACAGAGCTTAATTAGATATAGAAAGTAGTAATATAAATAATTATACACTATATATATATTTTTTCTAATATGCTATATATGTATGGTGCTGCTAGGACTAAATTATTAACTAAACTAATTATATAACCATATAGAAATATTTTCTTAATATTAGGATACTTACTTGCTAGGGTGGAAATACCCTAATAGAAGTAATTCACTTACTAGTAATACCTCTTAAAGACTTAATATTATATATAAAAGCTTACTTATTTTTCCTAAACATGCCTGTTAACTTACGTGTATTTTATAATTCTAGTACCTTAACCTCTTATATTTAGTAGTAGAGTTAAATAAAGAGATTAATATTTTCCGCCTAGTGCATACTAAACACAGTATAAAAAGAAAAAAAGAGATAAGATAGGCATTTAAGGTGGACTATAAAGGAATTTAGTAAAAATAAGTTTAATATAGAATATATACAACAGGCACTCTTATTACCATGTTAGAGATAAATTTTAAACTATAAAATATATAATAAAGTAGTGCTTTATTAGAGAGTAGATATTCTCCCTAATATATCTATTTAATAGCGTTAACTAATTAGCTTCTTTATACTATATCTAATAGTTTAATTCTTTTAATTTACTACTCATTAAATAGTAGAGCCTGGTAATAAGGTGTAATTTATTTATATATAAGAAAAATCACTTAAGCATACTAAATTACTTAAGGTGTTAAAAAAATTATAGTAGCTAAATATTATATCTTTCTTTAACTATTTATTAGCTTCTCTAATAGTAGCTTCTTTGCCTAGTTACTTTCTTTATATCTATATATAAACTTTATATTATACCCACCTGATGCTTCAGCCCGGCTGGTATTATTATTATTAATTCTTTTATTAGCTATTCTAATAGCCTAAGCTATTCACTAATTTAGTATCTTTAACTATTATTTCTAGTATTTCTTTTTATATAAGTAATTAATTTAATATTTTAAGCAGCTAAGTCTACACATGCTGGGAATCTAAATTAGGATGATCTATTAGAATAAGAGTAAAGCCTTTCTATCTCCTTCTATATAAGAGAATATATTTATAGGTTTTAAAATCTTAGTGTTATATAAAGAGCTATATAGTGTATAATAATTTAAATAGTTATTTATTATTCCGTTCTTACTAGTTGCCTTCCTGCAGAATCCTTGTAATTTTATATATATTTAAGTTATTTAATCTATCTAATAGGGGCTACTTTATCTTCTGATTTATTAAAATTATTATATATAAAGCTTTTAACTCTAACCTGTTTTCTAAGTCTATTGAAAATTTATTTTTTTATTACCTATATATATATCTACGCTTTATAACTTTGTGTATTAACTAAAACTTATTTTCACCTTAGTCAACTAAAACGAATTTAGGGATATTATAATAAATATAGTAGTATAAGATATTACCTAGAAAATAGTATGTATTATTTATTACTGGTTAATTTTATTTAATAAATGTAATACCTCTGTTAGCTTTACTTCAGGATTTATTATAAATACTAAAAAGAGTATTATTTTAACTAATAGAGTATTACTTTCTATATTATTTTAGTCTTATATATTCTGATTATTTAAAGCATGTGGTTAGTACTGCGCTATTTATAGGCTAATATATTTTCTATAACTTTAAAAAGATATATAGTTAATATATTTAATATTATATTAAAGCCTACTAACTGATGAGTAGTGTGAGATTAATAGAGTTTATTATAATCCTATCCATAACTTCACCCTTATTAAGTTTAATTCTAAGAAAATTAAGTAAATAGTTATTTTAGTGCTTGAACTTAAACTAGATATTATATATCTTAAAATAAAAGTAGTAGTAATTAGTAATAATGCTAGTTAGAAACTAAGTATACTATCTAGTATTATTAGCTGCTTAGATTATAATACTTTATAATATAAAGGCTAGCGTAATTTTAGTAAGTATTAGCTATTATACTAGTTAGTATAGATACTAATATATATAGATATAAACTATATCTAAGCTGTAATAGATACTACTAGTAATAGTTCTAATAATCCTATAGTTAATATAAACAGAAATATTATAGTATTATAAGCTAAATTATTTAGTAGGATTGTAGTAATAAACTTTTTTCTTCCCTTATATTATGTTAAGCGAGCTTTGGACTGTATTAAAAAAGGAAAACTAGTTTCATATAAAGAAATCTAAATTAAATAAAAATTAAAGTTATTTAACTAGTGCTAAAAACTTAGACTCTTTAATACATAAAAAGAATTTCTTAGCTTAATATTCTTTAAAGAGACTTATATACTAGTTATAGAACATGTCATTCCTAAAAGGTTTATAGATTCTAAGATTAGAGAAAGTAATATACTAATTAAAATTAATAACAAAGCTCTTATATAATTTATTAATTTGAAATTAATCCTAAATAATAATATTAGCAGCAAAATTTCACTACTGCTACTTTAGGGGAGAGAAGAATATACTATTAAAGTTAAAGTTTCTAACTTAGATACTTTAATACCTAACTATTTTATTTCTGCTTGTGGGGTCTAATTTCATAATATATCTCTCCCTTAAGCCTTATAATATTCTATATCTTATAGTAATACTAGTATTATAGTTAGTAAAATAACTAGCTTTTTTAGTAAAGGCTAGTTTATTAAAGAAATAAATCACAGAGCAACGCCTAATCTATATATATTATCTAAAATTTTAGAGACTCTTAAGGGTAAGTATCTCTTCTATATAAAGTTCAAAAGTTTATAACCTTATTACTAGATTAATTCTGTGTTTTAGTTAAATATAAGAAGTTTTCTAACCTTAACTATATCTATACTTAAGGTGTTTATATTGATTATTACTGGTATCCAAAAATAAAACTCATAAATTAAAATAATAAAACTGGATAATAGAACTTCATGAATCTGGCTAAACTACTTTCTTAGATTACTTTAAAACTCTAGAAAGTAACTCTTAGCATTAGTGTGAGTATACTATATCTCTAAGTAAAAAATATTATTTAAAGCTTTATATATATAGACTTTTTAATATTAGTTTCTTTAGATAGTTACTATAGTTACGCATTTAAGGGCTATAGCTTAGTTCTTAATATAGAATATAGTTTAGTTTTATGTTTCTATAATACTATTTCTTATTACCTTGGCGATATCAAGCTAACTGTAGCTAAAACCATATTTATTAAAACTAGAATTATATACTTTAATCTAAACTATAGCTATGTAATACTAAAGTATGATTTATTTTTTATACTTACGGACATCTATATACCTAGTCTATTTAATAAATACTTTAAAAAGAGAGAGGAAGCTGTCTATATTGGAATCACAAAATAAAAAAATTTAACTTTTAGGAAAACTTTAATCTTAGATATTTTAATATAGTCACCGCTGAATACTACTAATAAGCTATAGTATAAGGTTATTAATATAGATATAATTATTACTAAGAGCACTCTTTCTAGGCAATACTTTAGTAAAATTCTAATAACTAAGAATAACACTATTTAAGCTCTTTACCTTACTATCAGTAGTAAAGGTAATAATAAGATTATTAGTAGTATTTTAATTATACTCTTTTTATTTGTTTTTAACCTTCTTAAGAACGATATTAAACCTAAATTGAATGCGCTTAACTTTAAAGTTTTTGGCATAAAAATAACTAAAGCTAAACTTAAGAGTATTACTAATAATAAATTAAGATTAATTAAGTCTCTAGTAAGATTCACTAATTTCTAATAGAGTAAATTAATAGAATTAAGAATAAAGACTAAGAACGTTATATACTACTTTAAATCAAAAAAATCGCCGCTAGTGGTGATAAGTAATTTGAGGAAATAGATATTATCTTAGCTTTTAATAGTAAATTAGTTATAAACTTATAAAAACTAAGCATATTAAACTATAGTAAGGAAGTTAATATTTTTATTATATGTAATTAAAAGAAGACTAATATTCACTAGTGCTGTATTTAAACTTAGGATTTCGAAACTAACTACGTAATCTAGTTTAGTGGAGTGATTATTTAATAGTCTTATAATATAGTTTACTAGTAAGCTTATAAACTATTTTCTAAGATTTATATTTTCTATATTAGCACTAGCAGCTTAACCTATTTATATGGCTTTTATATTACTTAGTTTATTATATATATTAATAATATTTCTACTCCCGACCTGCCTTCCTTTCTGAGAGAGGTGAGAAAAGTTAGTAATAAGAATTATTTAAAGATTAATTTTAGGACCCTTAAAGATGCTTATAAGGTCTGTATAATAAAAAAAAAAAAATTTTTTTTTTAACTATAAAATACAAGAAGTTAATGACGTATAATGGTTGGGATATTATTAATTAGAGAAATAAGCAGGTAATAAAGGGATACTATAGACTTACTTAAGATTACTAAAAGATAGGTATTAACTAAGAAGTATTAGAGCACATATTCATTTAATTCTCTTTATTTTTACTTTTATTTTTTTTTATATTTTGGGTTTATAATCGCTTTTTTAATTATATTTAAGAAAGTAAGCTTACTTAATTACTTTTATATTATATATATAAGATAGTAATTAAAGGCCCTCTGTCTTACTAGTTACCTTTAATTAATTACTTTAAACTATTACTTTAATATAATATAATAAAGGTATTGTATATGACGCTTATTATAAGGGATTAAATAGTATCTATTTTAGTTTACTCTATTTCTTAGATAGTATATCTTGAAACTTTACCTAAGTACTATTTAGACTAGCTATCTAGTAAGGCTAGTTAGAAGTAGAGAATAAGTAATAACTACCTAAAAGTAGCTTATATAACTAGTTAGAGAGATCTTACTTAATTACTATAGAATAGTAAATAGTATAGTAACTTATTTTAATTTAACAGAGGACAATACTTCTCTAGGGTATTTTAAGACTTTAATAGAAAGTAGATATTATATATAGCTATTACACCGCTTATAGCGTGGGTCGTTAAATTTTTAGACTTAAATTATAGAACTATAAAGTAATAACAAGTAAGGGGATTTAAAGAGCTTATAGGAGTTAACTAAAGTAGAATATTAACTAGTTAATAGTTTTAGAAGCTTATATTACTATTAGATATAAGATAATATAAGAGTACTTAAGATATTAACCGTACTTTCTATATCTATAAGTCTTTTTATATAAGTAGATATTAGTATAACGTGGGAGCTTAATACTTATATTACTTTCTATTATTAACTATCTACTTTTAGTCAGGCCTATTTAACCACGTATTTAGTATAAAATAAACTAAACTACAGTGATATAAAGCTTATTATACCTAATAATATAGAGAATGTAAGTTTGCCTTTATTTTATTTAATATATTTCTCTGTTTCTTACTTTCCGCTTGTCTCTTATCTCTTTTTAAAGAAATTTTATATTCTAATACATTAGTCGAACCCTGAAGCCTAAGTCTACTTAAGTTTATTTTACTATCTATACACCTTCCGCCCGTTATTATAGATAGAAATATATACTAGTAGTAAACTTTTATAATATCTAATTAACTTAAATATATGTACTTACTTAAGACTAGATCTAATTTAAATAAAATACACCTTAAGATTATTATGCCTGGCTGTCTTAGAAAGTAATTTTTACCCAATAATTAACCAGAGTATAGTAATAATAAGAATATGTAAAATTTTAAAAAGAAGAGGCAACCTTCATCTTAAGATTAACCAGAATATAGTAATAATAAGAATATATAAAATCCTAATATATAGGGGCAATCTTTATCCAAGGATTAACCAGAATATAGTAATAATAAGAATACGTAAAATCCTAAAAAAAAGAGACAACCTTCATTTCAGGATTAACTAGAATATAGTAATAATAAGAATATATAAAATTCTAATATATAAGGGCAATCTTTATCTAAGGATTAATTAAAATATAGTAATAATAAGAATATACAGAATCCTAAAAAGGAGGGGCCATAAAAATATAGTAATAATAAAAAAATAGCTATATTTTATTTCTATATTATAATAGAAATACAGTAGGACAGGACACTTAATGCATTTTAAAAAAAATATAGAGGTAAAAAAACCGTTTAAGACTTATAAAGTAAGGCCTATAGATATATAAAAGACTAGAGTATAGTTTAAGCTTAAGATAAAAGCAAGTCTAAAAAAGAACATAAAACAGAAAAAAAAAAAAAATTTCGGCAGAAATTTGGAAAAGTTTTTGTAAATCTGGAGAAAGAGTTTAGGTTACTTAAAGCTATATAAAAATCTTATAGTTATGTTACCACGCTAAGATAAGAAGTATACGGGTGATAAGGAATTAAAATAGTTAAAAATTATCTTAAAAAAGACTTACTCTCTTACCTTAGAGATTATAGTATTAATAAGGGTTCTTAATTTTAGCGTAGGTATTCTCTTTATTATAATAATAAAAGAAGTACCTAGTACCTATATAAGCTTATTTATAGTATTAAATTTTTTCTTTGCCCTGATACCTACTTGCTTTGATAAGAGAAGAGAGATTTTATTTTTTAACTTTCTAAACCAACAACTCTTCTCTTCTTAGTATTATATGTATTTTCTGAATATAATGTTATTTATATTTGTATAGAATTACTCAAGCTCCGTTTTCTAGCTAAGCTTGTTTTATATTACTATAAATACCTAGAATTTCTTAGTCCTATTATTTATTAAGTAAAAGGTATAAGGAATGCATGCATTCTCTAGACATAACTAAAGTCTAAAAAGAGTTTATTATCTTCGTAGCTACTGGCTTACGTAAGTTCTTTTACCGGAAAGAGTATTATATAGTATTACCTTTAGATTAAGAGTTTTATGCTTTTAAGGCTGGTAATTAGTAGCCTATAGTCACGCATTATATAAGCTAATAAAGTCTAAATTAAACCTTATAATCTATTAGTTAGTTATGGATTAAGTATATCTATCTAGGATACTAAGTATTTAGCAGATTCCTTAGGCTAACGGGAGTGCTAAGAAAAGTGCTAATATTATTTTAAACTAGTCTTTTAGCTTATACACTTTTTTCTAACTGTTACTTTTACTATTTTATTTTTCTTTTAGCTTTTTATATTTTATCTAAAATACTTATCACTATAGTATAATCTTATATAGCTAATATTATCTAATTATTATTATTTATTATATACTTTCCACTATAGCGACTTGATCACCGCAGATAATTTAATTAAAACTAATTAGTAATAAATTAGATACCTTTTATAGATTTTTTAATATAAGATATAAGGGTATAGCTATCTCTGCTACTAATACTTTATATTACTTTATTAGTAAAGGTAAGGGCTTATAGATCTCTATATATATTCTAATAGCAGTAGAACTAAGAGATCTCTTTATTAGCCTTATAGTAATATTTTAAAATCTTCTAGTTACTTAATTACTTTTATCTGTTATTAGTTATAGTATTTTATATAGTAATTTTCTATAACTAGAGCTCTCTACTAACTCTAATAATTATAAAATTAAACATATTATATTTCTCCCTTAAAGTAGTTAACTACGAATTTAATGAGGTTATCTAAGCTAAGATTTATAATACTATTATAGAATTAACTTCTCTTTTCTATTCTGCCTCGTAACATGAGTAGCTTTGTAAATTATAGAATATTATAAATATATAAATAACATACTAAGAGAGGAGCTAGGGCTTATATTAGAATTCTAAACTTCTTTAAAATCTTCTAAGAAGTCATAAGTCAAGACAGTAGTGAATACTGTATTTAAGAAGTATAAAAAAGAAAATAATCTATTTTATTAAGAAGAGAACAGCTAGCAGAGCTGGCCTAAAAGTATAAGAGAATAAAATATCTTAAGTTTATTCATCCTAACTACCTAAGATATAATGGAATAATGAACGAGTAGGTAATATATAAAGAATAGTTATAGAAATCTAACCAGCTAGTTAGCCGGCTAGTTAGCTAGTATTTTATATAGTAGTATCTTCTAATACTAGAGAGCCCACTATACTAGAAAAGTATATAAATAATAAAATACTACTAATAAACTTAGTACAGAAATTTTAATAACCTAAAGAGAATTTAGATTTAATAATTTTTCTATTTAATTTTTTAAAACAGACCTAGTGTTTGGCTTTTAGATAGAATGCTGTTAAAAGTTTTTTTAATCCTATTATTTCTATTTATATAACTTTACCTAGCTATGGAATTGATCACGTTATTCCTATTCTATATTATATTAAAGTATTAGAATAGTATTAATATACATCATTTAGCGTCTTTCTAGACTAATAAGGGAAAGTTTATAAAAATAGAAGTATTTATAATAAATGTCTATAGTATAGTTAGATCTATTAATAAGTATAAAAATAAGCAGACTCTCCTTAAGAGATAGCAAATTAACTTCTTTAATTATAATAATTATTATCTTATTAAAGCTTTGTAAAGATGCCTGTAACTTTAAAGATTATAAAGCTAAACACTTTAGCTATTTATCTTATAGATACTTTTCCTAGAGACACTTCTTTAAGTAGCTTTAATCTATTAATAAGCCGAGATACAGCCGTATTACGTATTACTTAGTAACTTATTAATACTGTTAGGATAATTATAGCTAGGAAGAAATCTATTTCTTCTCTTAAGACTCTTAAGAGTTTAGTTAAAGATAATTATAAACTTAAGAAAACTAAAGGCCGAGCATTAAAGCTTATATATAAAAAAGTAGATAAAATATAAGTAGTTAAGAAGACATAAATAGGTTCAGCTAACACTTTAGAATTATAGCTAGAATAAAAAAGCCTATAAATATAAGATTACTAAGCCAGTGGCACTAACCAAAGAGGTAAATAAATTAAAGTAATATATATTTATTATTTATATTTAAGTTAGTAAGTATAGCACTCTATATAATAGCTTTTATTTTTAATAGTAAAATTAGTAGATAAGATAACTAAAGATACTACCTCCTATATTAACATTAAATCCGAGCTTTTATAAGATATTCTGAAGGAAATTCTTTAAAATATGCACAGAGTCTCTTTTATAAAGGATATACTTATAATACTATAAATTTAGCTAATATATTACGCTAAGCTTACTTGTATATAGATTAAACTAATTCTTCTATTTCATTTCCTTCTAAAGCTTGAATTATATTGAAGTAGTATAAGTAATAATTCTAAGAATACTCTATACTTAAAGTATTTAGAGCTTTTAATAGACTTTATTAAAATCTCTTATAGATCTATAGCTAAGCGCCTTGTCTTATTTCTTTTTATAAAAAAAATCACATATAACCTACTTCTAGCTTTATTTAAATTTAATTTGGAAATCTATACTACCTATTGCGGCACTAGTGTATTAAGATGCTTTAATTATAACTATAGAAAGAAAAGAATAGAACTTAATAGTTCTAAATTCTTTTATATTAATAGCTGCTATATTAATTTTGATGGGAAGATACTTAGAGAAGCTAATATTAAATATTCTATTCTAAAGTTTTAGGGTATAAAATAAATTAACTTTTTTTAGACATATCCCCTTTAGTTCTATACGCAGTTAAAGGAGATTAGAAAGAAGCTAATTAAGCTTAGTTATACTTTTTATTTCTTAAAGAGAGTTTACTATATATAATATACTAATAGAGTATTCTAAATAAAGAGAAAAAAGGAAATAGCCAGCTAGCATATTAATAGCTAGATTATAGTAAATATAACTTTTTTCTAGTAAATAAACCCTAATTATCCCGCGCTATGAGTTTATAAGTTTAAGCTAAATATAATAAACGTTTTTTTATTTAATTTACTAGATCTAGACTAAAATAATAGCTAAGTTAAGTACGTGAATATAGATTTAAATTAAATAGAAGACTATAAGTTACTTATATATAGTCCGACCGTACTAGGCTTTAGTCTAGATAATAAATTATTTTATAAGTTATCTTAAGTTTAGCGGAAGTGGTCTTATATTAATAGATTATAGTAAAGTTTATAATTACTAATATTAGCAATATTAAATAGAACCCTTTTTTATTTAATCTTTTTTAAATTCCTGATAGTAAGAAACGTGTTGTTTTAGCTTTAAGTAAATTCTACTTACACTAATAGTCTAAGCATACGTTTAATTTTATAATTAGTAAAGATTAAAAATATATTCTCCTATTATAGTACGTTATTAGCTTTTACTTAGTAATTATATTAACTTATATACCTAATTAGTAGATCTCTAGGAGTTAGGAAAATCTTAATAGTAAAAGTAATATTAAAATATCTTAAGACGCTACTCTATATAGTAAGTTACTTATTCTCTTATTTATTACTATAACTTTCTAATAGACTAGCTTTCTGCTGGATAATTAGGCATTAATTCTATAGAAATAAAGAAGATTCTTTTAAACACTTTTAAGTTAGTAAGTCACTAAAGAGTTATTTTACTTCTTAATAAGATAAATATATTTATAGAATAGCGTATAATAGAAAATACGCTCTGTAATACTTTAGTTACTATATTCTTACGTAAGCTTAAATACTTTAAAGGGGTCTTATTTCTCACCACTAACCGCATACAGACCTTTAATAAAGTAATTATAAGTAGAATATACTTTATAATTTAGTATAACCTATTAAGCTAAAGTGCCTAAAAGGAAATTTAAAAAAGCTTTTTAGTAAAAGTAGATATAAAATAAAAACCTATAGTTTACAAGTCAATAAATTTCAACTATCTAATAGGTATTAATCTTAATAGGTGAGAGATAAGTATTTAGAAATAATAATAATACTAAGCTAATCTAACTCAGATTAAAAATATTATATTAATAGTTTAAGTATTAGCGGAATATAAGGAGACTTAGGTGAACATATTATATCTAGAAATTATTATTATTATAAACAGAGAATTTTAGTCTGATTTTAAGGGAGCTAGCTAAATTAAGAACAGAAATTCTTATATATAATATAAATTTATAAAGGTAACTTAGCTTTATTTTTTAACTTATTTTTTCTAGTTATATATATAATAGAAAGCTCTAGCTTTATTTTCTTTTTATAGAGATTAATATCTCTGCCAAGGCACAGCTCTCTTATTCTCTAAAATTTAGTTTTATTTAATACTAGCTAATTTACGTATATTTTAAATAGCTAATAATTTAGTTACTGTTACTTTTATATATATTTTAGTTATAATAGTATACTAGTAACTAATTTAAAAGTCCTTTAGATATTTTGTGCTAATAATATAACTCTAGTCAGATATATATAAGTATAGACCTTATAAGCTAATAAATTTATAGGTTATAAGCTAGAGCTTATTTAAGCTTTAAATTTTTAAGCTTTTCTATCTATTTAAGCTTCTCTACCCCCTTAGGCTCTTTTATTTCTTATTAACCTAAAGAGATTATCTTTCTATAATTATACTTAGATAAGACTTATACCTAGGGAAAAGTATCTAGATATAGTTAAGACTTTTTCTAGTTTTTTTACTTAGATTTCCCGTTTAGCTCGCTTTCTTTGCTTCTAAACTATCTAAAAAGAGACTATAATTTCAAAACTAAACTAAAGATATAATTTTATTAAGGAGTTTCTAAATAAGAGTACCAGAAAGGCCCTAGAGCCTGATAATAAAGAGACTAAAATAGGCCCAGTAAGGCTAAAAATTCACGTATAAATAATTAGTAATATTAAAATAAATAAATAAGGATAGCCCTAGTAGTAGTAACTTATATATCTTAAAATAGAAAGAAATTAGGGTAAGTAAAGACAGCTAATTAACTATAATTATAGTCTAAAATAAGACCTTAAAAACTAAATCTAAAGTAAGAGGTTACTTAATATAAAACTAAATCTATATTCTATCTACTTTACTACCTTTATTTAAAATTTAAAGTTAATTTCTAGTTCCTTTAACGCAGTAAAACTATAAAAATTCTAGTAAGCTACTACTTTTAGTATAATAGTTATGTTTTTAAAAGAGTAAATATAGGTACTTTTACACTTAAAAGCAAAGCAAACCGCAAACAACAATTTTCAAAAGTAAATAAAAACTCTTAGCGGTAAATTTAGTGAGTTATGGTAAGAATATAATATAGAAATATATTTTCTAGTGTATTGTAATAGTTGATTTTATACCTACTTATCTATAAATAAGCTATTATGGTTTTTAAGTCCAGAAATACTAGTATACCGCCTCTCCTTAATTATTATATTAGGAATTAATTTTTATTATAGAATAGATTGTACTCTCCGCTAATAAAGAAGTCACTAGTACATTTTAACTAAAAGAAATATAGATAAATAAAGTCTATTTTATATAAAGTAAAGTGACTAGATTTGAATACATAATTACATAATATAACCTTCTCGTTTAGTTTAGTTTGGGTTAGGCTAGGCTCTAGTCTATAAAAGTTCCTATAATAAGCTTATAAAAGAGATTATAGTGCTGGCGTTAACTAGTTATATATTTATTTATTAGAAGTGAAAAGCTAAATGTTAGTTTAAATATCCGCTCTTCTATTACTTACTTTCTTTATTAAGAAAGCTTTTTTTTAAGTACTAGTAAGTCCCTTTAGCTATAGAAATATATAAATAATATATACCTACTATTTATTTTAGCTACTCTCTTTTTATTAACTATTTTATATATTATGAGGAAATTAAACATGAGCTAGTTAATTAATCTTAATACTAAATTTTAGCTATCTAAATCTATCTTTATTATATTAAATAAGCTTAGAATAAGTACGTTTTTAGTAATTTCTAGTCTAGTAAAATATTACACCCTATAAGTGCACATAAAATCTCTAGAGTAAAAATAAGGATTAATAGAAATAACTAATTTTACTAGTAACAGTAGGACTTATAACTATTTACTATTAATTACTTTTAATAAATAAGTTATCTTAAAATATCCCTTTTACTTAATTATTATATAAGAGTGATTTGTTTTATCCCTTGCTGATAGAATTACTACCTAGGATTTAGAACTACTATGAATTCTCATATTACCAAACCCTCTTTTTTTATTTGTTTAGTGTTTTCTTAAACTTGATTTCTAGAGAATATACTATTATAGTAACTTGCTATAATCCTTTAGACTATAATACTATAACATAGTACTAGTAAATTAGAAAACAGATATCTTTTAAAAAATTTATTATAGATAGATAATAAAATTCTGTAGACCATAAAAGCGATTCTTCCGTAATTAAAGATACTAATATTAAATAAGTTATAAAAGTAACTTTTAAGCCTAAAGAGATTATATAACTATAATATTTTATTACCTATTTTAGTAGAAGAATATAGGGAGAGAAGATGCTTCTATAGAAGCTAACTAAATAAGAAAATACTATAAAGAGATTAATAACCAAACAATTCAGACAGCTACTAGATAGGTAAGAGTTAATAGACTTAAAGAGTAAAGTTTTACTAAGTATACACATATCCATACTATTAGATAATCTCAAAAAATAGAAAATAG
The DNA here is from genome assembly GCA_010093925.1 of Zopfia rhizophila CBS 207.26. NCBI lineage: Eukaryota > Fungi > Ascomycota > Dothideomycetes > Zopfiaceae > Zopfia > Zopfia rhizophila. The sequence goes on from ML994621.1 coordinate 591,289, forward strand.
ATATAGTTTAGGTAAATTACATAATTTGGGATTAGAAATACTAGAAAAAATTATACTATATTTCGCGGTTATTAGAGAACGTAAAATACTATATTATAGTCACCTTATTAGGTTATATACGTGGGCGTTTAGGACTCTTTAAACACTTTAGTTTTATAAATATTATAGTATTTCTAATTAATTACATGATGTATAGGATCTAGCTATCTAGCTTATTTTTTAACATCTTATAAAGCTATTCTCTATCCTAATATATGTATAGTTATAAATAAATAAACTATTTATAAACATAGCTCTAAGTTGTTTAGTAGCCTTTTTTATAATCTCTAGCTTAGAGAAAGATTTTTCTATGTTCTGGGTTAGTTAATAAGTTTTAATAAGTCATAATATTAACTTAGCATTATAAGCCGTTAATATAAGATAATACTATCTAAAAATATAAAAGTATTTAAAATTATAAATATGGTGAGCCTATTTAGGCTCTTTTAAAGTTTATAGGATTTTTAGTTTCTATAGGCTTATTTACTTACTTACTGTTTATTTACTACTTATTTACTACTTATCTACTACTTATTTACTGCTTATTTACTGCTTATTTACTACTTATCTACTACTTACTTACTATTTACTTACTATTTATTTATTACTTATTTATTACTTATTTATTATTTACCTACTGCTTACTTACTGCTTACTCTCTAGTTAAAAATAACTAGTTTAGGCTCCTAAGGCCCTAAATAGGCTACCTGTTTATATAAATATACCTTAAACTTATTTTACTACTCTAGATAAACTATCTGATAGGTTTTTATTTTCTATTCTTCTATCCAAGCACCTTCTTCTATTCCTATAGTTTTATAATAAATATTATAAGTATTAAGGTAGCTCTTATTTTATTATTACCTAATAAAGAATTTAGCTTCCGTAAGGCCGTTTATATAATTAGATAGAAAATAATATAATTCACTATTAAATAAAAATAGTAGGAACTTATAATAGATACTTTATTTATTTCTATTTTAGAGTAATTTTCCTATTTGAATATTTTAAGATATTAATAACTATGTTTGGGTTTATTATAATTAGCTTATTTTCTTACTAGTAGAGCTCTTTACTACTTATAGGACTATTACTTAAAAGAGTAGGAGTCTAAAGTGCTAAGATAACCCTCTCATCCGTATACGTTTAATCTAGTTTTCTAGATAAACTTAATAATAGAAGTAGATCTTAAGCTTATTATAGTCAACCTCTCTTAAAAGAGTTACGTAATTTAATTAATCTAATATTTAATTAATAAGTATAAGACTTTATATATTAGTAAAAGACTGTTTAATAATTATAAGAGGCATTATTTATGTAATGCTATACTAATAGTTATAAATTCCAAGTCCTTCTCTGTTAGAGATAGTCTAGATTTAAGCTTTTCTAATAACTAGAGGATCTTATCTACCTTGTAAATAGAGCTTATATTTAGTTTCCTAAATTTTTCTACTATACTAGCTAAATTTTCTAATATATACTTTAAATCTTAAATAACTATATTAGTAGACTCTAGTTCTGTTCTTAAATAGGCGACTTCCTCTTTAGCTTTTACTTTAAGTTAAGACTTATTAATTACTTATTTTTACTAATACCTACTTTTTTTAGCTACTCTAGTATATTCTTACTTTAGTACCTTATAGCTTTATTTTTGTTACTTAATTTTAGTAGTGAAATTAACACTAGCTTCTAAGAAATTACTATTTATTAGAATATAATTAGATATGTTTATAGATACTATCTTAAATAATTTCCTAATACTATTATAGAATTCTAAATAGGCTCTAAGCGTATACTTACTTAGATACTTTTTAAAGAAATATCTTTTTTTATATAAATAGCTTTACTTATAGGAATTATCAGGACCTATAATAAGATAAACTTATAATAGATTAATTAAAAATTCTAGGTTTTTTTCTTTTAATTCTAGTTAGTGGGCGCTCTGATAGGTTGAGTTATCTTTTACTAATATACTTTAAAAGCTTATTTTAATACTAAGCTTTTTATTTAGTACTCTTTATTTACTTTTCGCGGGCAGGCTATTTACTAATATATTATAAGAAACTTAAATATCTAAATTTTTGTTTTCATGCTCTTAGTAGCTAAAAGAAATTCTATTTATAGAAATTATAATAGTAGAGAGCTTAAATAGGGCTTTAGAGTTAACCTTATTAGACCCTAACTTTACTTAGTAATATTAAATATCTCTCTAACTTTAATTATAGAGCTTAAATAGGCTTTAAGTTATGAATAAAAATTAAACAAATACAGCCATAAACCGTATTCTAAAGTGGAAAAATAATTTTAAGAGTATTACTAAATATAGCTAGAGCCTAAAGTAGCTCTTTAGTTATTCTAAACGCCTTACTAAACTTAAATATAAAATCTATAATATAGATAGGTTTTATATGATTTGTGAGTTTAATATATTTAAATCTCTTACTCAGCTATAGTTTTATACCTATTATAAATATATATCTCTTTCTAAATCTTCTTCCTGCTGTCTATATTCTAATTACTTAGATTAAATTTATAATAGCTATACTATTCTTCTCTAATATTATAATTTAAGCTAAAAGAGAACTACTAAATAATAGGTTCCTAATATTAATATTATAAAATACTATTAAGGAGTTTTAATTACTTCTCTTTCTTAAAAATCTTAAAGCTTTCTTTTTTAAAAATAGTCTTACCAACCTTATATTATATGGAACTTTAAGATATTTAAATAATATAGTTAAGGTTATTAGTAAGATTATAGTGGTAAGTAAATCTAGTATTATATTTAGAAAACCAGAGCTAATAAGAGTTATTATAGTAAGAAAAAGTTTATATAATAACTTTAATAACTTTATTATAGGCTTATAATTAAACAGTAATCTCTCTTTACAACTACACATTTTTAATTACATTAATAGACTAGTTTCTAGTGTATAGTAATATTATTATATTAGTAGGAATTAGCACTATTATTAGTCTTATTAACTATCTATTATTAAGTAATTCTTTACTTATAAAGTCAATCTCATCTATTATAACTGTTAAGTCTAAATATGATGTATTCTTTTGATAAATAAATAGTAAGGTACCTAATCTATTACTGTTTAATACTAGTATTAGTGGAATCTAGGCGTATAATCTAGTGCTTCTATTTATTCTATTTAGATTTTATCTAATTAAAATACCTCTCTTTATTCTTCTAACTTTTTCTGTGATAAATAATAATAGCAGAAATAGTACCTTACGATAAGTTAAATTCAGGTAGAATCCGAGCCAGTTATTTTTAGAAAAAGAGAGATTTAAGTAGCTATTTATTAAATAGTTAAACTAGTTTAATCTATTAACTTACATAAATCTCACTATTTAGGGCTAGGGGAAAGGAAGTGTAGAGGTACTATAAAGACTAAATAGCACCACGTTTATAGTATTAATAAGCTAGAAGTTAAATAATACTAATAATCTTATGCTTATAACGTTAGTAAGTCTAGTTACTTTTAAGCTATTCTAAGAAGTTCTTACTTTCTAAAGTTTTATATAGAAGAATAATATAGAGCTTTACTATATTTAATTTGATTTATTATCTTTTAGGCTATTTTAGTATTACTAACCCTCTTATAAGCATAACTTATATTTTATTTTAGATTTAATATCAGAGTCTATACTTTAATATATTTTAAGAAAAGTAATAGTTTATCTGGAAGAAAGTATAATAGTAAAATTATACTCTCCTCTATTTATTTCGCTGCTATATATAATTTGTAATTGCTATTTCTTAATTTTATATATTTCTTTTTAACGTTATTTTATATTTAAGAATGCTTATTTCTAGCAGATTAGAATAAATATAGTATAGTAAATTAATACTTACTTTAACAAGAAGCGTTCCGTTCGTAGCGTGTTATCTAAAAAAGATTATAAAACTATAATTATAGCTTATAAAATATCTAATCCAACATAACCCGTGTTTTAGAATATAGAGTTAATAAATCCATTACTCTATTATAATTTTCTATAGAGGTAGTAAGTAGCTTAACTTATGAAGCTCTACTCATACCCTAGCTTTAGAGCCTAATTTAGTTCTATATTTAAGAAAACGTGTTTCATGATCTGAGCCTAATTCAGCTCTATATTTAAGGAAACGTCTTTTATAACCTGGGCCTAATTTAGTCTTAGATTTAAAACCTATTTAATAATCTATAGAACTAAGTTCGACTTTATTAACTTATTAGAACTCTCTATTACTTTTGTAATTAATAGTTATGTTACCTACAAAATACCAATGCTGGCACTTATTTAAATAGTATATAATAAGTATCTATAATTTTAGTAAAGCAGATCTTAGGGAAAAGTAATAGTTATATAATATAAATAAAAGGCTTTATTCAGTCTATATATTTCTCTTATATAAGAAAAAATTTAAAGACGGTGTTATAGCTCTTTATAAATAAATACTATCTTTTAGATATAAGAATATACTCTAATATATGCTTTTAGTTAACCTATCACTTCTTATTAAGTTACTTACGGAAAGGTATTTTTAAAAGAGAGTTATCAACTTTACTTATAAAAAACTAGATAAATATAACTATATAGAATTTATTTAGTATTTTAAGTATACTGACTTACGAAGCCTAGCGCTGAACAAGGCTGATAATAAGAAATTTATACTTTAGTAAGAACCTTAATAAACCTTATTAAAGTCAAGGAATTAAAGACTTTAGTGGGTAGTGAAAACTTATAAGAGACTTAATTTCATAAAAGTATTATATTTTTAGTAATATTAATAGAACCGTAAGGCCAGAAACCCTTATATAAAAGCAAAGCTAGTACTTAATTTATTATAAAGATTATATTTACTAGTTATAAGTACTTATAAATATTATTTTAAGTAGTAATTAATTAATTAAATTTAAGCTATATTATTACCAGTCTTACCTTTTCAGATTCGGAATTTAAGAATTGTTTGGGGTAATTAAGGCTGTGAAACTTTTATATTTCTAAGTGAAACATCTTAATAAAGATTTTATTCCTAAGATAATAACTCTAAAGCTTATTCTAGTAAAAGAATATTCTAGAATAATAGTTTTAAAGGAAGATTAATAATTAGCCTGATAGTTTTTCTAATCCTTAAATTATAATTTATATATAATATTATTTTTTATGCTTTCAAGAATCTAATTTCCACATAACTAATTAGGAATTTTTCTAACTGTTTAAGTTAGAGACTGTATTTATATACGCATATTTCTAATTAACTTAAGTAACTATTTAATAACCTATTCTAGTACATCTATATTCTATATATTTATGTAAAAACTATGTTTCTGCTATGGCAAGATTTCCGTGCTAATAATTTATTAGAAAGCTTTTAGGCTACTATAATATAAAAGTAAACTTAAGCATAGAATAGTAGAATAAGTAGAGAAAATTAAATAAATACTAAAGCTTAAATAAATAGGAGCCTAAATAGGCCCCTAGCTAAGACCTATAAATTTATTAAGCTATAAGACTATATTATTCTACCATTTCCATAGCATAGCTTTTACTGTATTAAGAGTATCTTATAATATTATATATTTTAAAGTAAGTTTACTTTATGATAATATGATATAAGCTTACTTTAAATTAGGAAAATTAAAATATTAAATCCTCTCTGCGGATAATTAGGCAGCAGAGGGACCATAGGCATAATTACTAAAGTAATTCTCTTTATTTTTATTATTCTAATTCTATTAATCCTTCTAAAAAGATACTATTTTATTTACGAAAAGTAATCTAACTCTAATTAGGAAAACATATCCTGGGTTAAGCGATTATAGTAAAACAGATAATATAAAATAAAAAAAAAAAGAGAGAAGAAGAAAGAAAACTAAAGATACTTAAAAGTATATAGTATAAAGATCACAGATAGATAAATAAAAGGCATAAAATAAGACTAATATATAGCTTATATAATATACTTGCAGTAACGTTGTTGTAACCTTATTATAAGTATTATTTTATAATACTTAACTCTTAGTAGCGAATTGAATCTGATTATATACCAAATTAATTAAAAATACAGGAAAACTCCGGAATTCAAAATAATTAATAAACTTTAGTGGTTTGTAAGTAGTTAGATTTTTCTATAATAGAAAGCAAATAACTTAAGTATACTAAAAGTTAAATTAAGAAACTAATCTAAATAGATAATTTGAAATAGCTGGACCTTTAGACAGCATAATTATAGCTAGAGAACGTTAAAAAAGAAGCAAATATAGAAAAAAAAAATAATAAAATTAACTTCTCCTAACTATTCTTCTGGCTATTTCTCTGTATAATAACCTAATTCTATTACGCATATAGGTTAAGAACGACTATATATATCCTAATACTAATAAATTCTTTCTCTTTATAATCTCCTTAAGCTTCATAATTGCCGTTTTAATGAGTTTATTAAAATTATTAAGTAATAGAATATTATCTTTTTAGCACAGATACTAGATGTTCTTACGCTAATAATATCCTTCTAGGTAGTAAATAATAAGCTTTTTAGACTAAAAAAAGCAGCCTAGCTCAAGTAGTAAAACAGGGCTAATAGTATTAGAATAAAAATAAAAAATAATAAGATTCACCTTTTCGAGATTCGTTATTTTCTAATTAATTTAATGATAGAGGTTCTTATTCTTGATGTCTTACTTCTAGTTAGGGTCCTAATAAATACAATAAGAGTTAAATATAGTAATAAAAAGAAAGGTAATTTTATCTATAAAAGTGGTTTACTAGTTAAAAGCTTTACCTATCTTAATACTATCTTTAAGAAAGATTTATATATAGTTACTAACATCCACGTTATCTAGAGGGCTGTAGTATATAAATACTGGATTTTATTCTAGCTTATTTATTATATATAAAGACAAAGGCTCCCCTTAACTAGTTTCTAGGAACTTTATAATAGAAAACTAATAGCTAAACTAGTTAAGGAAATTAGGATAGCAGAGAAAGAATTCTCTTAGTTTATAAATATAAGCTAGTAAAAGTACTTCATTAGGTACTACTTTTATTAACTTTATTTAGCTTAATTAGTATAGTATAGTGCTAACTTATACTATTCTCTTACTCTATTACTCTTTTACTATACTTTAGAAGAAAAGGTCTTAGGTAAAGTAATCCTTTTTTTTCTAAATAGCTAGTAAACTTACTAGAGTATTTCTTAACTTTAATTAGCTATAAACTAAATTAAAGCTTATCATACACCATAAGGCGCAGTGGCAGTCTTAGTTTATATTTATTCTATTATATTAATATATCTAGACGTAGTTTACTCTGGAGCTTAATTAAAATTCTAGTTAAATAGAGCCTATTTAAGCTAAGGAAAGCGGCAGAAAACAGTAGAAAATAAATAAAGCTTATTAAATAGTTTTATTTATATAAATACTATTATAGTATAGCTAGCTTTAAAGGTTTTTTTACTAACTTACAGATTCTCCCTTAAGGACTGCTTTAGAGTTTAAGGGGTTAAAACTAAAGTAATAACCTATAGTTATAACTAGCCTAGCTAGTAAGAAATAACTAAGGAGTTAATTAGAAACTAGTTTTTTAATTTAACTTTATACTAGAGGGACGCATCACCACTATAGCTTATATTATAAAAATTTATATAATTAGTATTATTATTCACGGATTAACATGTCCCTAGCTTTTAGATTATAGTGTTATTAGAGGTAAGTCTTTTTATTCTCTTAAGAAGCTATAAAGCTACTTATTAAGTTTATGTAATTAAAGTTTTAAAGCCCTCAAAAAGTCAAAAGTTTATATAGACTTAGTATAGCTAGAATATTAACTAATTCTAAATACTCTTTAAACTCTATCTAAAGCCTCTCTTGTCTTACGTACTTAACTTTAACTGATAGTGAAAGTATAATATAACTAAATTAAGAAATAGCTCTCTTATATTAGGTCTTAGCTTTTGTTAAGTCCTATTAGTTAAGTGCGCTAGTATAGACCTAGGTGACTCTTATATCCTATTTATAGTTTAATCTAGCGCTCTTATTACTGCCTGTTGGGTTCACTTTTTAATTTATAAAAGTTCTAGTTTAGCCTAAGTTTCTGGTCAATTTCATTGTTCTGATTCCTCTAGCTGGAATAGTGGGGTTTGTAACCGAAGAACTATCCTAGTCTATTAGGGATTATTAGGGAGGTTTCTTACTTGCTACCCTAGAGTAAGTATCCTGAATCTTATAGGTTATATATATACTAAAAGAATGCGAAGAAATGCTCTCAAACTAATCCTCTTAATTATGGCGCTTTATTACCAACAGGCGGTAATCATTCTTATATCCCTAGTAGAAAGTATCCTTTCAAACACTTTACTAGTGTTAGGAATAGCCTTTTACGTAATCTATAAACGCTTTAAGACTACTTTCACCCGGCCTCTTATATATGCTTTAATAATTCAATTTGCTCTCTTCATTACGTCATTAACAATATTAAAAACCTTTTTAGAACTTGTTGGTTTGTTTTAAAACCCTTTACTTTAGCTCTTATACTAACTTCTAATAGGCGCAACGGAGGCTGCAAGACGCGTTTCGTATGAAATCGTAATAGTTCTCATATTCGCCTACTTCTATTATATCTTTTTTTAGCTGAAACTTGAGAACAAGCTCAAACAAACCTAAGCAGTAGACGAAGAATAATATGGATTATTGCAAACAGGGAACGGTCAAGCACAATCAGAGCTTACTATTTTTAGAGCTATACGGAAGCGCCTATCAAAAGTTTCTGCTCACGCCAAGCATTAAAAAAGCCACAATACTTGGCATCTACATTTACCTAATTAGGCTAATGAGTACGCCGTACATGTTCCCTTCCTTCCTTATACTCATTCCCACCTTCTAACTCAATAATTAGCTTAATGTGCCTCATTATCCTCTCAATCCACATCTAAATTCTTTCCTGTGAAAGCTCATTCCAGCACTTTTCCCAGGCTCGGATCGCTTCTGCGCAACTTTTTGGGGCACCCTTCTTTATCGTCTCCCTCTTCATCCAGTACCAGCAAAGCTCGATAGCGTTTAGGTCTAGAGAGTTACCACACCAGAGAAGCCGCTTAATCTGATACAGGCTATATACCTTCTGCTGAGCGACGTGAGCGTGGGCGGGTGCCTTATCCTCCTAAACTACCGTATTCAGACGATCCTTTAAACACTCGTTTGCAAAGGGAATAAGTTTAGGTATTAACACTTTTATCTAATACCTATACCAATCAACTCCTTTACCAGTTCAATGAGTTAGCTTTCCATTCTTTTGATTCTATCTCTAGATCGGCTTTCAACCACCCTTTGCTTTTAGACCTAGCCGTCTCATTCCTGTTTCAAGCTCCCACTACTCTTGTATTATCGGCTCAAGAGCCTTATTTATCTCTTTTAGAACCTTTTCTGCTTCCTCTTTTTCCTTTTTTGTCTTAGGCAACTAACAATGACAAGGCCCTTTCCAATCGTATGTGAAGCAGCCCTAAAACATAAACTCTAAGTATCCCTTCCAACGCTTGCGGATACAGCTTCGGGCGAAAGCCTTATCTGAAGTTTGCCATATCCGATAACCTCCCCTTTAATGGAGTAACACAACAGCCGTCTCATCTGACCAGATCACATTCTTCCAATCTTCAAGTGTCTAATCTTTATGTGCTAGACACCATTGCAATCGCTCCTTTTTTATCTTCTTTATTAGTCCAGGCTTCCGCGTCGGTTTCGTCTTTTTGAAACCGAGAGCCTTTAGACATCCCCATACCGTCATAGGCAAGATAGGAATACCTTATTAGCTGAGCTCGCCAGTAAGATCAGCACACGCTTTCTCTCGTCCGTATCAATCATGGCGTACTTTTATAGTAATTGCCTATTTAACGTCCTCAGTTTGCTTTGTTGGACGTCCAGAACGAGGAGCATCTCGAAGGTATTCGTCTTTAATAACGAGTGGGATGTGGTTAGGGTCAAAACCACGCTGGATCGCTCGGGCGTAGATATCGTTGATCGTCCGCTTTAAGAGGCCAGTTTTTTCAATGATTTCAGCAGTCGTTTTGCCTCTAAAAGGTGATTTTAGAGCGACTACCAACGCGCGCGTTGCAATATCAGTATTTGGAGCCATAATGAGATAAATGAGAGATGAAGCAGAAAAAATTTGAGATGAGACGACGCCAAGGTACGCCAAGAAACATGGCTTTTTTAGCGTGGGCAGAAACTTTTGATAGGCGCTTCCGTAGTCTTACTCCTAATCATTATTATCCTAACATCTGTTTACTTAGAATTCCTTGTATCAAGCCTCAATGGCGTCGCCGTGCCTAAGAGGTTCTTAGGCATAGTTTTGATACCAATTATTGGGAATTTCGCAGAACATTGGACAGCAATCAGAGAAGCATATAGAGATAATATAGACCTTGTAACTGGAATCACTCTCGGATTAAGCGTCCAGGTCGCGACTTTTCTACTTCCGGTTATTACCCTCATGGCATGGGGAAAGGAGGATACAAACATGACTCTAATCCTTGACAACTTTCAATTTTACTCCCTTTTTGCTTCATTCGTTCTTTTGGGTTCAATAATGTAGGCTAAGAGAATCTGTGAGTCAATAACTACCTTAGAAAGAATCATAAACTAATAAACAAGTAGATTCTTACTTCAGTATCCTACTAATTTTTTTGTATATTTGTATCTGCCTTAGCACGTGGCTTTACTAATTACATAGCTATAATAACATATTAACAACACGCCAAATTTGTGGACGTTTAGCTCTCTCTTACGATATAGAAATGGATGGCGTTTTAGATTTAAATGGTTAGTATTATAGCATTCTGTCTTATCCATTTTACGTTTTCTATAATTATGTCTATTACTTTATTGTCTAGAGTTTATCTGAGATATAAACACAACTGTCACTGTTAATTATAAGATTATAATACTCTGATATCATAATCGCCCTTCTGTCTATTAATGGGTAAGCGTCTTTATACTGCGCTTTATACCTTATAAACACTTTTTCTATTTCCTTTTAATTACTACAGCAAGCAATCTCCTTCATTCCACTATTAAAATTAGAATACATAATAATGGGCGTCTTTTAGACGGCGTTAGTTTCGTTAACCTGTTACTCTAGAGCAGTAAGAAGTAAGAGAGCATTCTATAGAAAATCTAAGAGCATTCAAGAAGCTTCTAGGCCCTTCTGAACTTCTTCTGATCCTTTCAAAGCCAATTTCATAGGATAATCCTCTTCTTATTCATGGTCTTTAGTAGACACTACAACTTTCAGAACTATAGAGTCATGACCAGCTAGGTGTTGTGGAATGTGAAGAGGAGCGTTAATAAATAGCTTATTAAAAGAAGCAGAGTAAACAGATAATTATCGTATTCGTTTCTTTCAGTGACTAATTTCGGCTAGAGCTTGAGTAAATTCTTGATCGGAAGCATCTCGCATTTTAATATCAAAGTTTCCTGTTATTAGTCTTGCTGTTTTGGAAACAGGTTCTATTGAGTCTATATTAGTATCTGACTTGGACTTAAAGAAATGTCCATTAAAAGCTCTGCGCTCTAGCTCGTTATTTAATTATAATATATCAATATCTATATTAGTCGCTTCCGTGCCGATTAGGTCATTACTTGGATTATATGTGCCCAATTCTCGAATGTTATTCCTGGAATCTGGGAAAAAGGCACGGAAGACAGACCTTTAGATGAATAGTAAGAAGACTAAGTTTCCTCTACCCTTAATAAGCTACTAGAAGATAGTGAGGAACATGAAATGCCTATTATATTTATATGCATTTTCCTAATGTTGGCCCCGACGTCTGGTTATAGACTCCCTAGGTCCTTCTAGTAACATGCGTGGAGTAGATTCTAGTAACTTATCTTTAGCTACTAATTAGTATATCTTTACTGTCCCGGCTACAAGCCTTTTTAGTTATCTCTAGTTATATTTTAATGCATCTCTATCTGAAAGTTTCTGACGTGCTTTCTCCTAGTAAGGATCCAACTTTCTTAATTAATATATCTCTAATAATTTGAATTCTAATGTATAGGTAAGACTAGTAAACCTATTTCATATCACCAGATCTAGTGGTCTTGCGACGGGAGTCTTTTTGCCATGTTCTTTTAAGAGACATTTCTTAACCAGGTTGAACACATGCCTTATTACATATAAATATAATTACTAAAACCTAAACTCAAATTGATCCTGAAGACCTCCGTTATATAGTTTTAATAACTTCTTAGAGGTTTGTAGTAAGACCTTGCTGTGATTTTAACTCCCTGAAAAAGTAAGATAGGCAAGCCCATGAAGAGTTTTTTAACCTTTTTAACGCCTTTTTAGAGACTTTAGAAGCTTCTTCATAGCCTTAGCAGGACCTATAAAGTACTTAAAATCCTTTTGTAGACTTTTAAGAGTTGGAATTAAGTAGTTAATTTTACACAACCTTCTTCAGATTCACTGTCTCATGGTTTCATCGTTAATTGTTGAGAAAATTCGTCTATTTTATATTAGTTTATTAAGGTCCTTAAGGTCCTCCTGAGATGCTCCTGGATATTTCAATTAAATAAGCTATATAGTTTTACTGTCTAGTATATTTATTAATCTCTTATCTCCACCTAAAATGCAGTCGAACGTTAAGATTATACGGTTAAAGTAGTAGATAAACTCTTATATCTTCTAGTTAGCTATAATTATGAACGCTATTTATCACTTACTTTATTACTTAAAGTTACTATTATTTTATGCTAAAGACTAATTTTGAGGTTATTTAAGAGTATAGAGATCTGAAGAAGATTGCAAAGCACTATACTAAATCCGGAATACTTAAATACTCGATTTAGTATGTCCCTTTTACTATCTGTTAGCCATAATTACTAATATTATTCTATAAACATATCCGTTAACTTATATTTAATAATTTTGTAAAAGATCAATCCATCAGAAAAGCTCTTACTATTTGAATAATTTTTAATAAATGATTTCTTAGCTTCTTTACTTAAGTCTGTAATACTAGAACGTCAGTGCTGCTTAGAGTAAAATAAGGTATATTATATTTTCTAAGTAAAATATTATAGTCTATTATTTCTCTTTGCTTTTAAGGCGTGGTAATTCCTTAGCAGTATTAATATAATACTTTTTATAAAGATATTAAAGATAGAAGTTTAAAGGAAACTTTAGTCATAGAAGGTTTTCCTACAGCTAATTTAAGAGATTAGAGAGGGATATTCTTAAGTATTTAATTACACTTTTAAGATTAGCTTTACTAATAATTATTAGTATATAATTCTTAGACTTAAGCTGCTTTATACTCTCTTAAAGATAGACTCTTTTTAATTTTTCTACATTACTGTGATCGAGATCTCGGGGATAATAAACTAAAAAATAAAGAAATTTAAGTAATACCTAAGCTTGTTTATGGAATTTAGATGATTTCTCTACCTCTATCCTCCTTTCAGCGTTATTAATTTGAATCTGGTTTATATTTAGTAAATAAATTCTATACTAGTCCTTTAAAAGAGATTTTTGCTTCCTTTGGAGTAGAAGGAAATAGGGTGTTTTTTTTTATAATTAGGATAATATATTCACCGTGCTATTATTTAGAACTAAGAGTTCTAAATAGGCTTTTAGATATTATTATAGCTCTAAGAAGCCTAAACTAGACTCCTGAAATACTATTATAGCTTTAAGAAGTTTAAATCCAGCTCTAATACAGCATCATGCGTCTAGTAGTGACTTAAGGCTTAATATAGTATACTAATTAATCTCTAAATAAATTAGTTTAGAGCCTGGATAAAACTAGAACTTGCTATCTAGAAAATATTAATATATATAGAAAGAATTATTTTATGCCCTGATTTACTCTTTACTTATATATATTCCTATATCCATAAATTTCTTAGCTTTAAATAAATATAGAGCTATTATAGTAAAAGAATATACTAGATATACTTATTCCCTATAAACCTAGAAAGATATTAATATAATATCTTTTGGTATTTAACGTTGCAAAGCTTGACCTATCTCTAAACTATATTCTAGATAATTTAGAGTGGTAAGCCTATCTTAATCTAATACACAATCTTATCTAGAATACTTCTAAGATAGATACTTTAATAAAAGAAGGAATAAAGTTTATATTACTTAAAAACAATATACTATCTCTTTAAAAGAGACTAAATAATACCTGGAAATACTTAAAGCACTATAGGCATAAGCGGAGGCTCTAAATCTATCTAGTTAAAATATTTCTCATCCAGAAAAAGACTAAGGAATCTTTTAAGAGAATGTTACGATTTAGCTTTAATAGAGAACCTAGTAAGAGTTAGATAATTATAGATAAATACCAGCTATATATAGTAAGGCGGATAATTAGTGATAATAACTAGGGCTTAAGAAAATACTTTTTAATAGCATTTAGCGTGCCTGCTTACCACCATAATGGTTTCTAATATAAAGTACCTAATATTCCTAATACGACTATCAATTTAAGGGTATATATTCCATGTTTCTATAATAGAATATGTAAAGAGATTAGGGTTCCATTATTAGAAATACCGTGAATATCTAGATATATCTCTAGTAAAGCCTCTATACCGAATACGCTAGTAAATATTTTCAGAATATATATTAGAATATACCGTTTTAATAGCCTAAGCTGTCTAACTATTTTAGGAATTCAAGTAATTAAGAGCCTAGTACATAGATTACTATTAGTTTATTTTAGTCCTTTACTTTACTTTATAGGGATTCTATATTAATTAATAAGAACAAGTAACCGTGTATAGAGGATTAATTATATATATAGATAATACTACCACTACTTACATAGTAATTAAATCTTTATTATTTTCAGAATTTTTATAAAATAGGTTATTAATATATTAATATGTGTAACTAAGCAGTATTATTACTAATCTCTTATTAATTCTTCTTTCTTTTATTAATTCTTCTTTTTTTTATTAATTCTTATATGGATTATAAACTACTCTTAGAGCTTATTTTACTCGTTATTTATATATAATAGCTTTACTTAGTTTTTAATTATTAAGTTCTCTTAAATGTCTTTATATATATTGAAGGTTGCTTAGTAATAATACGGACGGTTATCTAAAGCATTTTCTTCTTTATTTAATATTTTATTATGTCTTAAATCATCCCTATAAGAGGGTTTATTTAGTAAATTCTTAATACTTTTAAAGTCTAGGTGTTATAGTACCGCCTTAAGTCGTTCCTATAACCCATAAGTAAATAAATTATAGTTATTATAATAGACTTACTATATCCTTAAACTAAAAGTTATATACTTTATTATTGTTGATCTGTACGTGGATATCTGTTTAGTTTTTAAATAAAAGAGAAAAAGTACCGCCTTAAATCCGCAGTCCTTAAATTATGAACTTTTTTAATTATATTAAACTTTTACTTCCTTTGCTACCACATCTTACGTTATCTTTTATTAACTAATATTATTTTAAGAGAAATCTATTAGTTACGGCCAGGAGATATCATTATTCAGCTATTTATATATATTATTAAAAAAAGGAAATTAATCACCATTTAACATACGTTAGCGGCTAAAAATGTACTATTAATTAGAAATTATAGAATAAGATAAGACTAAGCTATTAACTAGATATTAGTAACTCTTTTAATATTATCTATATATAAAGTCGCCCTATTTCTTTTTAGGTGTTATAATACTTAATCCTTTATTCACGTTACTATTATAATCTAGTAAGAATAAAGAGATCTAAAATAGGGTTTTTGCATAGATTATAAAATTAGGCCTTAAAGTAAGCTAATTAATTTTAGTTAATAGCTAAAAAATTTTATATTTACTACGCTAGCCTTTTACTCTCTAATATCTTAAGTCTTAAGTATATGCATTTTTATTTTTATTAAATGCTTATTACAAGCTATAGTCTTTACTATACCTTAATTTTTCTATTAATACTATTTAAAAACTTACATCTCTCAATTTTTTCATTAGGCCTTTTATTTGGGTAGTAGATAAGAACTAAGGAGATTTAGTAAATTAATCCAGAAACCTTCTCCCTAATATTTAATACTTAATAGTAGGAATATTGCTGATGGTGTATACCCTAATATTATAGCATACATAAATCATAATATTAATTCAGGTAATATATTATTATAATAACTTTAATTACTAGCTAAAAGTGTCTTTAGTGCAGTATCTAATTAGTTATAAATTCTTATAAGTTATAATTTAATTTAGTTATTCTCACTCTTATTATGATAAAGGGGTAGATGAAAATAGAGTCTTATAACTATAAATATCTTTTTATTCCTGCTCTTATTTTCCACCATTAATAAGTTAACGTCTTATTAGAAAGTTAAATAATAATCTAATTAGAGTTTTTTATTTTATATCTGCTTAAATTATTTAAAACCACATTTCCGCCTTTATAATAAGCTATTTCTTAATGTAATATATATATTCTTTATAAGAATAGTAATCTATTTTTACTGTCTAACTTATTAAGTTACTTATAAATCAGATCCTAGATTTCCTATAGAATATTAAGTAGCCTAAATAGTTTTCTAGGGAGTAGCTATATAGCCCTAAATCTAATAAGAAGCCTAATTTAGGTATTTTAAATATAATAGTGGCTAAGCAGACTATAAAGACTTATAGCTATTATAAACTAGATATACTAAATTCTGTTTAGGCTTTCTAATAACGTGCTTAATTACTTTTAGTTAGCCTTTTTAGTATCCCCTTTAAGCGCTATCTTAGCTTTATAAAAAGTAATAATATTTCTTCTAATAAATAGCTATTATATTATAAGTAAATTTTTTAATAATCGCTATACACTTACTATAGCTTTAGAAATTAAAAAATTAAATCGCTATATACTTTTCGTTAATAAATATAGTGATAATAATTAAATGTCTTATTATTATAACAGCCTAAAGCGCTTGCAGCTATATCTAATTAAGAAAACTATAAAAAAGAATTACCTAAGTTTAGGTAAGACTAGCTAGCTTATAAAAGCATCTCCTTATATTCTGCTACTTATTAAGTTATAGTATAATAAGAAATTTTTTCATAACATCTTGGTTTCTATAATTCTTGGTTTTTTATAGAATAAGTATAAAAAGACGCATCTTTATAAGCTAGCTAGTAAGATTATAATAGTTATTAAATTACCTACTAGAGAGGAATAGTTTATTATTAGAAGCTTTTTAGAGAAAGATGTTAAGAAAAAGCTCCCTAATATTTACCAGTTCTACTATAAAAATCTGATAAGGACTTATAAGATATTCGCGTATAATAACGCCTTTTATTTTATCTCTAAATTCATGTGTATATCTCTTAAACATATTTATTATTACCTAAAATATTCTAATAATAAATAACTAGTAGCTATTGTAAAGCAGGTAAGAATTCTTTCCCTTAGTAACTTCTTATCTATAACTAATAACTACAGGCTCTTAATAGTATATGTTTTCTAATATCTAAGAAGCTGGCTTATAATATATTAATACTATTTAATATCCTAATAAATACTAACAGATCTGTTAAAATAGGTATAATTAATAAGTTATAATAGAAATTTAATATTAACATGTAAGTAGCAAATCTTAAATATTATAAAACTAATAACAAATATAGATAAAAGAATGCTAAATCTTTAGATTATATTATAATAATACTTATAGATAAGAACGTAAAAAAGAATAGTAAACTTAATTTAACTAGATTTAATAAGTAGTTAGACCTTACTGTGAACTTTTTATCTATAATAATTATATTAACGCTAAATAATTTTAAATAGGTATATTATTAGGACTCTATCTTATAAACACTTACTAATCTCTTTATAGCACGATTTTATAAAGCTAAAGTAGAATAAACTAAAATAGTTTATATTATATATTTAAACTAAGGTAAAAATAGACTAAGCTTGCTTTAAGCTATTAGAATTTTAAAAAGGCTTTACTTCTAACTAACTTCTATCTTATACTTCTAACGGAATTTTCTTTTTGGTATGTTATACTACTATTTCTTCTTTCTCTAGCTCTAATAAGGAAGCTAATACTATCTAGTATACTTTAATTTTTATATAACTAAATAAGAATATAGACACCTATCTCTATATTATGTGTAGTTATAAGATAACTATTTCTTAAATAACTTAATTTCCTCTAAAATTAAGCTCGAGTTCCTGAATTTTTAGTAATTTAAAGAGAGTAAACTTACTAGAGCATTAACAGCTAGCATCTAGCTAAAAGAAATATTTTTATTAGTAGTATTAAGATTTATAATAATCTACTTTATTTTGTGAAATGCGTGGTTGAGGTAGGTATTATCCTACTATATCTAGCCTCTTATTCTTAGTTAAGGAATGTGATTAGTAAATGTAATACATTTACTTATTTAAATACTTTCTTTAAGTTAAAGTAGAATTATCCTTGCTTATTTTAGCTTAGATATTTATTCTAGTTTTTATTTTTTAAATTTCTTTAGTTTTTTTTAAGTAGGATTAATAATAGCACCCCTAATTTTTAAACTAAACGTATTATTTATAAGTGTCTTAGGTTCAATCTAGAGCGCATATAAAGAAATATAAAAAGTTATTAATAAATATTTTATAAAATAGTTAGTATAGTAAAAACTATATTGTAAGTAACATCAGCCTATATTTCATAAATAGTACTAAAACTTTTATTAAACTTAATACGTAAGTATTTTTATTATAATAATACTAAGTAACTAAAGCCTACTCTCAGAAATACTGTTTTCTATTTTTAATAAGTTATTATTTATTAGTCTAGTTTTTAACGCATCTTTCTTCTCTTTTTAAGTGGCTTCTTTTAGAGCTTCTTGATTTCTTCATTTATTATCTTATCTCTAGCCCTTTTTAAGATCTAAAATATTACCTTATAT
This sequence comes from Zopfia rhizophila CBS 207.26, assembly GCA_010093925.1. Lineage (NCBI taxonomy): Eukaryota > Fungi > Ascomycota > Dothideomycetes > Zopfiaceae > Zopfia > Zopfia rhizophila. The sequence goes on from ML994621.1 coordinate 610,235, forward strand.
ATTATTTAACTATTTATTTAGGTCATTAACTCTGCTTTTAAGAGAGTTAAGGTAAAGGATAAGTATGTAAGCATCTAATATATATACTTAAAACGTCTTAGTTCTGTAGTAACTATATATAGTTTTAAGTAAATTAAAATATTTTACTTAGCTAGTCTACTAATAATATCATGCTATACTTCTCTAGCTGTGCCTTATAAACTAAAAAGGCTCTTTTTTTAGTAAATAATATAGTAGTATTCTTTTTAACTTAATAGATTAGTCGTGTGGCCTGATTGAGCGGGCTTAAATAAATAATATATACTAGTTTTTTTCTCTTATTCTATTTATTTAAACCCTAGAAACTCCTAATACACTAGGAGTGTTAGCGGAACCTGTAAGAATATTATTAAATCTAAATTACCCTATTACTATAAAGTTAGCTATTAGAAACTGTATTATCTAATTCTGGTTTAAAACTATTTATTTCATATAAGACGCCTAGCTAAAGCTAAAGTTTAATATATAAAAACACTATAGAAACATGCTAAAAATTAAATTAATATATGGAACTTAATAGAAAAATATAGCTATTTATACTTTTCTAGGCTCTAGCTTTTACTCTAGGTTGCTAAAATAGTAGTTAAGTATATCTTAAGCTTATTTAAAGTTATAAGCTTAAGATTCTTACACTCCCACACTAGTAAATACGCTATATCATAAAATATAATTAATTATACTAAAGTTTACTATACCTTACATAAGATATATGCTATAAAGAATATTTAGTTAATTCTAAGTATACATCTAAAGAGTGAATCGTGCGCTATATAGTAGTACTATATATTAACTATTTTATAAAAGTTCTTTTAGCTACTTTAGGCTTTCTACGCTCTTATAAGATATACTAACTCTAAATTAGGTATAAGAATAATTAAGAACAGACATCTAAATATATAAGTGCTTATAGTTATTTATTATATAGAAAATTAAAGGCACCTAACAGGAACCCTCTCTATATATAAATAAAAAATTAAAATATATAGCTATCTTATAATAAGCACTTACTCTAAAAATAATATCTTTTAGAATTATTAATAAGGAGCTGGTATAATACATGACTTTTTTTTATACTTTACTAGACTAATATAATAATCTTACTAGAGCACTAGCATAAAGCTTCTTTATATTTAAAGAAATTATCTACTAAGCTTAGCTAATAAAGCTAAAGAGTATAACTATTATCTACTACTTTTTATTTTAAATAAACTATATCTTACTTTGTGTGTAGCTACTAGAGTAGTCTTTATAATTAATTCTTTTTTAAATAGTTTCTATTTATTATTAGGTAAGAAGAGAATACTGTAAATAAACTAGAGATTTACTTTATAATAAGCTCAGCCCTAAATATAGTCAGATAAAAAGAGTATAAATAACTAAAATATTATATGCTTTTAAGAAAAGGGAAGAATATAACTACGCTTTTCTATAATCATTTAATAAGGGATAAGAAGTTTATAAATTAGGGCCTATATTTAGCTATCAAACCTCTAGAATATATAAAAGTGTAAATATAGGAAAGTACTTTACCACATAATAACACATTAAATACCCTAGACTTAATCTAGAGTGGTATTTTTAGAGTTATATTCTATAGTTTTCTAATTCTAGCCTAGTAGTATTTAGCGTTGCCTTTTTTATTTACTAAATAATAAAGTACCCCTAATCATAAAAACTCATAGCTTAATAGTAATGAAACTTTAATATTAGAGATTATATAAGGGTTCTGCTGTAGCTGAATTCTAAAGAGAAACAAATTACTACTAAGATAAGAAAAAAGAAGAATATAAGAGGTAGTTATATCTTTATAGCTAGTAGAGAAAAACTCTAAAAGCCTACTATAATAAGCTAGATTTCATATCTTAACTTCATATAGCCATAAACTGCTACGACTGTTATGCTATAAATAAGTAAGCTAGAGTATATTTATTATTTTCCTTTTTTATATTATAGCTAACTTTTTTAGAATGACTTTACTTTCTTTATCTCTTTAGTTTCTAATAATCAGGCTACTTTCCCTTAGTTGATAATAAGTAGTCTAAATTACTTATTATTTTATTTAGTCTTAAATCCCTAGGACAGCCCCTGGAGCTTCTTTGATATTAAAGAGAATATAACTAGTTAGAAAAGTAGTATTACTTTAGCTAAAATTAGGAATATAAATATAAATATAGTTATATTTACTTTAATCTTTTCTTATTAGCTAACTAGCCTGTTAATGTTTGACTTTATTAATTCTAATATACTCTCACAAAAAAATCCTCAGGATATTTTTAATTTCTAGCTTATTATATATTAGTAATAATTAGGGCTTGCTGCTAATGCGTAGGCTTAAGTATTTTAGTAACCTAAACAAGAAATTAATTATTTTTCTCCTAAACTATTTACTATTCCTTCTATTAGGAAGAGACGGAGTGCTAAAAATAACATAAATAAAAAAAGAAAAAAGAAGAGCTATAAACAAGTAAACCAGGTAGCAGCTCTAAATAGTCATAAAAGAAAAAAAGACATGTTTATAACTACTTTTTAGTTTTCTATTAATATTACTAATATAGCTAGCAGAGCATATTAATTAACTTAAAAAGAATATTACCTAACTTAAAGAGGAAGTTACCGGACTTAAAAAGGATATTACTTTTAAAACTAATAAGAATAATAACCTTCATAACTAGAACTATACTCTAATAAAAAAAATGCACGCTTTATGGTACTTAAAAGGCTTCTTTAATATCCTACTCTAACTCCTTCCATTAAAGACCCTTTTTAAGATAAGATAATAAATAACTTAATTTTATTAATTAGTCTAGCAGTACTAATAGAGTAGCTGTGATTAACATTATAAAATAGATCATAATTCCTTTTAAATATTAAAAGGTTTTAAGAAACTATAATAACATAGTGGTCGTAGGGGGGACGCATTAACCTAAAGTGGTACTTATATTTCTCTTTCTAGTACCCTTTTAAGTCTCTCTATTCAAAGGACGGGTATTAAATGGTTTAGGCTGGTATATTTAATGAGGTGAATTTCTAACTTATTATTACACACAGGCACTTGCCCTTTACCATATTTATATTCTGCTTATATATATAGTTATCTTATATATGCTAGATTATAATAAGCTTAAATACTTAAAAACTAGAATTAATCTAACGCTGAGTAACTATGTTAAAGAATCTATTAATATATTTTCCAGGCCAACGGTTTTATGAGCATGTTCTATTATAAGATATATTAAAAACACCTTTTATTAAGTTTAGCCCTAAATTAATGACATGGAAAAGACGATTATAAATGTTAAACCCTTCCTTATCCTATGTTATTATTTGATTGTAATAACTGTAGCTTATCTTTCTGCAGCTTCTCTTAGCATAAATAGTGATTTCATAAGCTTCTCTACTATTTTAGTAAGTTGCTCTATCTTATAGATAAAGAGCATTAGAAGAGAAAGAACCGTCATTAAGGTATTAAGAGCTAAAAAAGGGCTTTTTTTATGTGATAATATATAGATACATATCATAGCTCAGCCGGCGCTGCATTTTCCTTATTTAAAGAATTCTTATTAATACTATATCGTTTTTAAGGCGTGGAAGCCTACTACTAAATGAGATATTAATAGAGAGACCTAAAGATGCATGGCTTAGAATGGCTGTTTAAGAGAAGGGGGGGAGTAGGAGAGAAAGGGAGTAATATCAATACTTAGCTAGCTTAAGCTAAGGATAAAGTAAGCCACCGTTAAATAACGTATATAGTAGTTATAGTTCTAGAATTACAGCTAGCTAGCAATAGTGCTAGTAATAGATATAAAGAGGCGTATTTACTAGACTATTATATCTTATTTACTTAACTTACTCTAGCTTCCTTTAAATAAAGCACTCAGCAGCTTAAAGCATTATTACATTAAGCTATAGTTTTACGGTTCTTAATGCTAATTCATCTTGAACTAAGTAGACGTTAAGATTACGAAGACCTTGTAATTATTGAGATTAGAGATAAGCCAATTTTATTCTATTAATACTCCTAAAGTAACTGGATTTTGAACTTTAAAAATATAAAGATAAATCATTATACTGCTCTCCCTGCTGGTATTATCTAATCTATTGAATTCCCCTTTAAACACTAGTTTCGTGTTACATGTTGGAAATTTCAATAATGAATAATCCAGAGGTAAATTTCCGGACTCAAATATAGATCACAAAAATCAAATTATCTAGGAAAGTGAGCAAAATAATGTGGCTTAAGAGCTTAAAAGACCAACCTGAAGATAATTCCGCAGATTTAGTTACGAAGTAAAAGGTCCCGAATGAGGTCAAGACTTTATATAGAAACCATGAAATAATCTTTAAGCTAAGAGATGCGCAAAGAACTACGCACAGTACAGTAATAACGGTAATTAATTCATGCTTGAAGTGGATCCAGTGTTCTCTTCCCGGAGTGAGAATAGAGAGACTGTTATATTAGAAGCGGATCCCAACATCTTCATCGACACAAAGCAATTTACTGTTTTGATGTTCTGCACAAATTAGTTAGTAGGCATCAAATGGCAATAGTTCACCTCGTGCTTACCTATTGCGACAAAAACCGTTCGTACAATAAAAACGCTGTTCGTGCGATGAAAGTTTGTTTGAGGGATAAGAGCTATTTATGAGATTAAGTATAAGAGCCAGCACGTTCAGTCTCTCTTATTTTATATCCCATTAGGGGTTACACTGCCACCAGTATTGAACCTACCAACATCATGGCATGAGGGCTTAGCACCTTGAAAATCCCTTGGGTGGTGATTAGAGGCATCTATGCTGCTAATGACAATGTCGATTCGGCTTCCTCTAGCGAATTTCTAGTGGCAATGGGACATCACGGGCCTATGAGCAGGGTCATGCATAATCAAAGTTGCATAAGTTAGCTCCTTATGCCTCAGAATCCATCCATAATAGCTGAGAGGAAGTGGTGGATGGAAAGTTAATTAGCCCTAAATTTACACCGCCCCTTAATCACATACAACCCAGCGTAGTAGCTGGATCGATTTTTATGCGCTAGGTGCGAGGCGGCGAATTAGCTCGAGTTTCTTAGTTCATACTACCGCTTCTTAATTAAAGGGGATAATATTTGTAATCCTCGGCCGCGCGGTCTACTGTAGCTTAGATGATGTGACTACTTATATAACACCCAGACAGTCGTTTCAAGCAGGGCCCTATATAGTTAAAGTTGTATGAATTAGCTCCGCGAAATGCCGTGCTTCTATCTCTAAAGAGGTAGGGAAGGGGCGCAGCGTAGTTTAGTGTAAGCTTAATACATCTAAATACTTTACTATAAGAAGGGCACCCTGCCTGCTGCGAAGCATGGATTAGACAGACTACTACGGAACTAGGCTCTTAACTACAAATAACCTTTATTTGAGCTCTTGTGAAGGGGGAGGCACGGCCGTTTATACGTCTAGAAAGCCGTAATTTAAAGGCTTGCATTCACTATTTCGAACAGGCGGCATGATTAAACTATTGTGTAAATATATTTAACTATTCTATAAGACTAACCTATCGCAATCTCTAAGTAATTAGTTATTAAGAAGAGGCCTGAAAGTTGAGTCTAGAGTAGGGTGCTTACCGTAAATCTATAACGTAAACCTATTCCGAGATTTAACTGCCTTGCAAAGGTGTTATGAAAAAAATCTTTACAGTAGGAACCTGTAGTCTTATTACTATAATTGCTAAGATTTGCCGTGCGCCCTAGAAACACTTTACTAAAGCCAAATCCTGAAATAACGGCGAGCCTTAAAGTTCTTGTCTTTATCTTAGAGGGCATCGTCACTATCCTAGTCTTTCTTCCCAGATTTTCGATATTAGTCTCATTAGCCTATGGCGCTGGATGCCGCGAAGAACTCTGTGAACGATAATAGGTCCGCTTATCTAGGTGTGGACGAGTGCGCTGTCTCCTATAAGGCCTAATTATCCTACTCTCTTAAGGCTTTTGCTCTAAAGATACAGCGCTAATTCTACTTGCATTAAGAACAATAGGATTAGAACGAGATAAACCAGGAATGGATGTGGTTCGTTACGGCATTTTGGTTGTGTGTCTTTTAAAGGAGGCTATTTAAATATCTGAGTTATTTAGAATGAACTGATGGTTTCATCTCAGCACCTAACCTTAATAACCCTTCTCCACTAGCTTAATGACTCTGTTTGGATTGACACGGCACTTGTTAAAGCCGCAGAGGAATTCTTTTAATGCATTTAATTATTAAGTGACTTCGTGTCCTTTCGCTCTAGCTTTATTAGGATAGGCGATGAGCATAACCCTAAGATATGCATTTCGAACCTCCTTAAGGGTTCTCTCAATAAAGCCGTGGCGTAGTTTACTCGGATTAAGGCCGAGAAGGTTGAAAATGTCTATATCTTTAAGAAGAGAAAAGGCAACTCCAACTATCTCTAGTTTAGTTTAGGTCGAAAAGTACGGAAATGGAAAAAGCGGGAAATGGTCGCTGCCGGGTCCAGCTTTGTAAATTAATAGTAATAAACTTAAGGGTAAGACTACTGCGATTTATACCCTTCCCTAATCACTAGAATAGCGGAAGTCCGACTGCTTCCCTCGAACTTTATGATATCTCTACTAATTAATATACTATACGCATGAAGAATGCGATGCAAGCAGCCTTTAGTAGTGTCTTATTTATACTTGATAGCCAAGATTCTAATACCAATATTACATGCTGGAGGTGGCGGAGTGTATATTATTATATGATGTTAAGTAAGGGACTATACTATCTAACTCTATTAGAGACTCTATTGCCGCGGACGTGACAGGACATAGCTATAGGGCGGGCTGAAGGGTGAGAAAAGGAAGTCGAGCCCGCCTTATATGCCCATGACACGGATATATAGGCTAGGTTGGGAAGGAGTCGGGCCTTGAGATTCTACTAGGAGTAGTTAAACTAATACTTTACTCGAGAACGAGCCCCTACCTACTGCAAGACCAATCTTTGCCCAGGATTTCTAGTGGACATTGGACATCACGGGCCTGCGAGCAGGGTCATGCATAATCAAAGTTGCATAAGTTGGCTCTTCATGCCTCGGAATCCATTCATGATAGCTGAGAGGAAGTGGTAGCTGGGAAGTTAATTGGCCCTAGATTTACACCGCCCCTTAATCACATACAACCCAGCGTAGTAGCTGGATCGATTTTTATACACTAAGTGCAAGGCAGTGAATTAGGTCAAGTTTCTCAGTTCATGCTACCACTTCTTAATTAAAAGGGGTAGTATTTGTAATCCTCAGCCGCGTAGTCTATTTTAGCTTAGAAGATGTAACTACTTACACAGCACCCAGGCAGTCGTTTCAAGCAGGGACTTGTATAGTCAAAGTTAAATAAATTCTCTCCTCATAACTCGGTCATGATGGCGAAGAAGGAGTGGTAAATGGAAAGTTAATTAGCCTCTAGGTTTTCACGGCCCCTTAATAATATATAACCTGGTTTAGGAGCTGGAAGCTTCTTTATACACTTAACTTCTCAATTAAAAGTGGTAATATTTGTAATCCTTGGCTGTGTAATCTGCCGTAGCTTAAACAGTAGAGCTGCTTGCACAGTATTAAGGTAGTTATTTCAACATCCTGGGATATTAACACGTCTCTTTAAGGTGGCTCGGGTGAGTTAGCTGTATGTGTTACATCCCTAGGATATAAAAGCGTACTTCTGTTTCTTATAGCTTAAGTTTGCTTGACTGTCTCATTACTCTCTATAACATTCAAGCAGCTATGGTAACTATGGCTGAATAAATCGTGAATATGCTTAATGGAATGCATGATTTTGTTAACACAAGCGACTTAAAAACATTAGCCAAACTAGTTAATTCTCCAAAGGTTCATTCGAAGCCCTTAGTTAGAGATTCTCGTTATTATAACGTTTATTGACAGATTACTTCGCTGGTATACAGCATCTATTAGAAAGTTCTAGAGGCTATGATGTCGCTGGTCTCTAAGGTCCTGGATAAAGCCGGTTAACTAGAGTTATATAAAGCAGAAGACTTAGAACAAAGCATACGTAAGCTAAAAAAGGTAGCAAGCAAAGACTCAGCTTACCGTGCGCCTTAGCTTGCTATTATGTCAAAAGATAGATTACAATTAAAAGATAATTATAATCCGCTTACCCGCCAAAGTGCTCATCTACAGGCCATAAAGTTTTTAGAGAGGGATTAGGATATATCAAGCTGCCCAGACAGATCTTTAATAAAGGGCAATAATGCTCAAGATATATAATCCACAGCGTAGCCACAACTACTTACTACTCTAACTACGCCAATTCGTAAAATCAGGAGCGTGACACCGTTAACAGAAGAAGTGCCGAGAGATGTCGTCAACATACCGGTTTCAGTGGACGAAATTTCCTCTTCGTTAGCAGAACTAATCCCATGAATAGTAGTAGTCAACAAAGCTATCTATAGTATACAGCTCTTAAAGAGATATCTGCAAAGCAATTCAATGCATATCTATTAACAGATTTTATAAAAGATTTCCTGTAACGAGATGTTTTATTCATATAACTTGAGCAACATGTTATATTTATCTACCTAGATAGGGATTTTAAACACTACTAAGGCGTAAAGTTACAAAGTTTCAGTCTTTAGCCTACTTAAGCTAATTAGGTTCTATAAGTGGTTTATCACCCTAGCTAAACACAACTAAAATACTCAGATTTCCTATAAAGGGAAACTGCTGGGTGATAAGGCTGTAAAAATATTTACACTAGACAAGCTATTAGAGCCCTGTAGAGATTTTCAGAGGATTAAAAAAAAGAAACTTAATAACCTAAGAGCGTCCATCAACTCCAAGCTCTATAGGGGAGAAAAACTAACTAAACTTATTAAGCAACTTAAGTTGGGAATTCTCTTCAGCTTAGAGATCTAGTTAGTTTAATAAGCACTAAAGTAGAATCAAATTCCTCACCATTACACAGGAACTACGTTAAATTGCCTAAGGATAAGTTTAGTCGCCTGATTGAAGGTATTTAGGCTAACTTATAGCTGGCGAAATTGCTTAAAGTTCTTAGTAAATAGTTAACGTTACTTGTGAATATAGGTAGGACGGATCTCCGCTTATTACTAAGCAGTATACGCTCGGAAGAGCTATTACCAGAAACATAATGTGTAGAGATAACTGCAGAGCTACCTATAGAAGTGGTAAGTAAGATTAATAACTAATATTACTTAATTACTAAAAGAAAGTATACAGGCTAAGCTCTTAGATAGCTCATTAAATTCTGCTATCAACTAACTAATAGACTGAATTCGAGAGCTCCTTGATAAAAAATTCACTAATACAGACGATATTACTATAATAGGAAAAGACTTTTCTTACTCTATGTTCAAACAGCTCTATGCTGCCGACTGGTTTAGAACTCAGCTAATTAATACTTGTCTAATAATGTCTAACAAACTACCTTTCATAAGGTTTAGCTTCTGTATTCAATTGAATTATGGCACGAAGCCAGTTAGAGCACCTTTCTAAGTGTGGGCGAAAAGGGTAAAGGAATGGCACTCTAAAGCCAATAGTCAACCTCTAGTATATCTTATTCCACTAATACATAACGGCAATCACTTCTCTCTCCTTGAAATCAACGAGTTTGAAGGAAAGTTCTTTCACTACGATTCTTTGGCATCTTAGAATGGTGCTGTTAGCACTGCTGAGCCGTCAAAGCTATACCAAGTAGTACTAGTAAGGATATTAAGAACTGTCATGCGGAGGCACAAATTAACGATCCCATAGAAGGAGTTTAAGTACTTTAAATTCGACTATATAGAAACAGTAAGTATCTGCGACGGCAAAACCTTTAGATTAATGGAAACTAACATCCTTCATGTAGCCTACTCCGCGGCAAAATAATGGGTTAAGCTGTAGTCTAATAGTCGTTAGAAATGCACGACGCTGAATGAACGGTCTCGAGATTAGATATTAGGGTAACACATTAAATCCAGAGCGTTTGAGAATAGAGGTTATAAAGCTTTTTAATTCAAGTATGTCTAGCTATTCTATAAGAAAGCCACAGAAGCGAAGCGGAACGACATATGGTTTAATAAAGGATTACAAATTACAACGTGTATCTAGTAGATTAAAGGGATAACGGTCTATAGGATAGTTATTGAATATAATATAATCCAGGAAAGTTCGACAGCTTGTAAATTCAGGATTTTAATTTAAGTGCTAGCAATCTATGAAGGATCTCTTGGTTCTATTCTATATCTAGTTAATCCATGTCGTCATTCTTAAGACGCTTACTGTAATGTTCGTAGGTAGGAGTCGCATAAAAAGCATTTCCTACGAAAGCTATAATACTTACAGTACTAATAGAATGTGCTAGTGAACTCGTTAATTGTAGCGTTATAATACTAACAGCATGCCTATGTACGTACTTAGCTACTTTTTTATCTGACTAATCTTGGCTACTTACGATCTTACATGCAGAGGCTTGGGTAGCCGTTTCTTACTAAATCATTTCTATTCTTAAATACTATCAGTGTTCCGCTCGCACCTTGTGCAGCCTGTAGTCTACCCCCTATTAAAAACAATAAGTAACTAAAGGTGAAACTGAGGAGCAGGGGCACTAAACATCAGCTAGCGGACGGTTCTATCCTATCTGAAATAAGAGCTAGAGTGCTAAAAGTGCTAAAGAAAGAGCGTCATGCTAAGACAGAATTAGATGCTTAACATTAATCGAATTAACATACTACTTAAGGCACCGCCACCTCTAAGCCTGAGCAGGCGTCTAGATACAGACAGACGATAAAAGCCTATAAATTAATAGAGTTAGCCTTATAAACCACCTGAAAAGGGTTCTTAAAAGTTAATAGGAATTATACCGTATGTTACGTGCCTTAATAACTTGACGGTACTTAACCCCTTTATAAGTGAATCTTCCAGTCCTACCAGCTTGTCTCTTCCTTCAATTACTTGTATTTAATCTTTTTACTAATCGTTTAACTTCTTTTCTTCTATATAGAACTTGATAAAGACTATTTTTAAAACACGTGTATAGTTCCTGTAAGGGTGATGAAAAGGATAGGTTATTAAGGTATTAGGTAATATGCTCTCCAGGCTTTAGAGAATGAGATAGAATCTAAAATAATTATATTATCTGTGTTCTGTGCTCTAGCTGAGGTAGTGTCTTAGTTCTCCTACCTACAGTACTCTTACATCATTCATCCTCAAAATAATCATTACTATCTATGTCTTTAAACATGTTCTAAGTAGTATGGATCTATTCCATGTGCGGAACCCTATCTATATACTAGATCCTTATATTATCTTGCTATAAACTAAGGTCTTTATAGTGTTGCTTAACCTTATTCAAGTAATACTCCTCCTCTTTAGTATTATTCTTTATCCATAATGTCTTATCTTCATATAAAAACTCCTAGATTAGTTGACTAGCCCGTCTCGGTCGTCTCAGTCGCCCCTACTGCGACGCCTTATGCTTTTTATAGATCTCTTGGAATTTAGGTATTATAAGTTCTTCTCTACAATAAACTTCCTACTCACTGGTGGAAAAGTGACTATTGGGCATTTTAAATGCTCTTATAAAGCGGATGCGGATAGGTTGGCCTGGTGTACTTAGCAACATTCTCTTCCAACTAGCATGCTTATTAGTGCGAGATTGTTTGATGGCACTCTTTCCCTTAGTTATTGCATAATAGTGTATTAGCTTAACTAGATGAGACCTGGTAACTAAATTATTAAACTTAAAAGTAGATTTTTCTCTTCGCTCAGGGAGGTCAGGGAATATACGGTTTAGAAAAAGATTTATCTTTTATGTGCCATTTAGATTCATTAATATAGGAGAGAGGTGTAGCATGGTCTGGATTAGAGAGCTTCTAGATATAATAGACTAGAAGAATTTATAGACCCTCAGGCAGCGTAGGATTACTCGAGGTGGAAGATAAAGAAAGATAAGCTCGACAAGTTCGTTAGGCAGGGAGGTCATATATGTCGGTTATTTAATTTTCACTCGTTTAACCTGAGGTGTTATTGTTTAGATGTCCGTCTCAAGAGGTCTCTTAGATTAGCTTATATAAGGCAATAATTTAGAGGGAGACATCATAGATAGTGTTAATCGAGAATAAGGGAACGGAAATAGTTTTATAATAAATCAGTAGAAGCTTCTTAAATTTATATTTATAACCTCTAGCCAAGAAATAGGGTTTGTAACCAAGTCCCTTTAAAACCCCCTTCTATAAGTGGCTTGGGAGAGGCACGAATGCTAAGAAGTTTATAAATATAGCTTATTAGTTTAACCTGCGCATGAGCCCCCCTTTCATGTAAAGCTTAAATACTTTAGGGTCTTCATCCGCTGCCAAAGCGTGTGACACCTAATATGATTCCTAATCTTTATACTACTCCTATCTAGCAAACGTTCACTAGCAGCTACGCCTTAACTCCATGTACTAGGGCATATTCATGCGGACTTCCCGATAGTAGAGGCGCGAGGCCATAGTTCTCATGCTAATCCTGCATCTAGAGATAGCAGTGTGCATCTTACGGCGAGAAAAGTCATACCGTATTAAACCAGAGACTCTGCAGGCATCTATCGGGAACTCTATTGCTACAAGGGATAGGACACAGCCATGAAGCAGGCTTGGGGGTTAGACTAGGGGGTTTGAGTCTACCTTATATGACTATGACGTGAACGTGCAGGCTGGATTAGCAAAGTGCTGTACTTCTACCTATAAAGAGTTAAGGGAAGAGGCGCAGCGCAGTTTAATGCAAGCTTAAGACACCTAAACTAATACTTCCCTATGAGAAAGGCAGCCTGCTTGCTGCAGGAGTGTGGATGAGACGGTGCTGTTACAAAAACGTAGGCCCCATACTATAAGCGACTCTCATCCAAGGAGAGGTACGGTCATCACGGGTCTGGAAAGCTATAGTAGTAGGCGACAGTCGCTCCCGGACGCGCTTTGGTGAGAGGTTACAGATAGTAAGGCACGTTGTCTAGTGTTGCCCTCATTTGAGCAGTCAGCTGCTCCGCCATGAATTGTGCGTAGCGGGTTAGAATACTCGGCATTACTAGTGCCCTAGACCCTAAACAGGTCCTTTCATGCGGTGGTATGTGGGGTGGGGGGTGCGATTGCAGCGGCTCAGAAAGCTTGCCTTACTCAACTACGTCCCATCAGGCCATGGCGGGGCGAATCTCAAGAAAAGGGACGGCGAAGATCGGATCCTGTGCTTCCGGGCAGGACTTCCTCGGGGTGCAGCACAATCCGAGTACCTTGAATATTAATGACTTCTCCTTCTGATCGTTATGTTAGTGTTGGGCAGGAAGACGCATTCAGGGATACGTGCTAATGTGAAGATCTTCCACATTTCTTCCTTATTGGAGCATAAGAGCATGACGCCTGTCCACTCTCTTCTGACTCTAGACCATATCGACCTTTACATCTTCCCTCGAGCGTATTATCTCCAAACCTCCGAAACTGCCTGAGAGGCAAGGTAAGGCGAATCAACAAGCGGCAAATCAGTGTCATATTATCTGCAGAGTTCTGGAGGAGAGGCGATGTTCAGATCGTCTATAGAATTTCGCTTATAAAGACAATAGAGGAACTAAAGGAGGTAGTTGGATATACAGAAGAAGCTATCAAAAAGGGGCCGGAAACTTTAGCTTATAAGCTAGAGCCATTATCTTCATGAATTAGGCACTTTACCTTATAATATTATTCTAAATAGCTAGTAATCCCGTAGCTAGTAGACAATAAAGAAGCTACAGTGCAGTTAACAATTCTCTAGAGGTAGTAATATAAGAATAGATTTAACTTTAGTCTGTGCAGCATAGCACGTGCAGGCTTGAACTAATCTAGAAGAGTATTAAAAAGCGCTAACAAAAGGACCCTACAACCACCTTCTAATTACGTGAGTTGTACTAACTTAAACGTACTGTTCCTAAAGGCCTAGAAATCACTACGTTAGTAAGCATTATAGTGTCTCAGCTTGCTATAGCGCATGATACTATATAAACCACATACAAGAGTCTTATCTAAGCCTTAAAGCCTATTATAATAATCGGAAGTCGTTATCTACTTTGTGCCTGCTGTCGTACCTAAATTCATGCAAGGCTACCACCCCCAGTCAATACTTCTAATCAAACCAACTACTAATTTTGGTTAGTATGAAATGACCCCACGACCCGATATAATCATCACCCTGTAATTTATTTGTGCCCGTATAGCAGGGTAACTAATTATAATTACTTATTATAAGCTAGGACGACGTTAGAATTATTATTCTAACTTGCTCTCGTTCGCTCCTTTCGTTCGACATTCTTGATTAAGTGCGGCCTAAATAAGCTCTGAAGCCCAATCCGGCTCCTTTCCTCAGCACTGGTAACTTACAGTTATCGGCAATTTTATAATGGTATAATATAAGCCCCTAAAATAGAGCTTCTATTAATTCGCGCTAGCGGGTAGGCGCTTTTGTAATGGTACGGAGTAAACAGGCTCCCTTTCCTTCCTTATACTAGTATGATTATAGGCACTTTTATAATAGTACATGGTAAGCCCAAACGGGCTTTTTTTTATACTAGTAGACTTTTAGTAACGGTATGAATTATACATTTCCTATAATAGTCTAATGTTCGTACTGGTCTCTTATTATGCACTTTTATAATAGTACAAACTTTAGAATAGTACGCAGCCCGTACTGGTCCCTATTTTGGTCCTTTATAATAGTACGTTCTTTAGAACGGTACGGATATCGTACTAATCCCTATTATGCCTACTTTGTAATAGTATGTATCTCATACTAACCCTAATTCTGCCGAATTTGTATTAGTATATGAGTTATACTAACTCTAATCTTTAATTGAATGTATTATTCCTAAAGGCTAATACTTCGTACTAGTAAATATGGCTACGTATCTGTACTAGTCTAAATTCTGCCGATTTATACCAACTAATCGGTACTGCTCTTAAAATAACTTTTATATAAGTACATAAGCAATTGCATTCGCACCACAAATGCGGCAGTTAATCAGCACTAATAAGGTTAATTACATAATTTTAATATGCAATACATTACCTCATATGAGGGCTATCTACGACCTAGGTCATCCACTAGTGTCTAGTGCCCCTTTATTTCTCGTTATTATTATGCTAGCTATTCTGTTCGATAGGCACGCCTTTTAGTATCGCGACAGTAGAAACAGGAAACACAGTCCTTCTTTAGGTCAGAAAAGAGTTAGCTAAACGCCAGTACCACCATTAAATTTCAGCGTGCTGCATAAATTTCCTAAGGTAAGCAGTAAGGACAGGATCTTTTAATTAATGTAAAACTAATAGAATAAGATTTCCTTCGACCGCGCGTCGGTGACCCGTATGAATACTCAGCATCCCATAAACTCTAAGACGATGACGAGGCTATGCTGAATGAATGGCTGGCTTGTATAAAGAGGAACCCCATCCCACTACTTCTTATTACGTACTTTAACTCCAACGTTCTGGCAGACAACACTTTCATGATATCGAAGCAATTTAGTTCTCAGTTTATCACGCCGATAAAGAAGTGGCGCGGTAAGAAGCTTCCCAACCCCAACAGACGTAAACGCTCAGCCTCTATTATATTTGTTTGTAAAGCTCCAGCAAAACGGCAGCGCATCTCCTCCGTTATCTTTGTCCGCATGAACAGGTTACCAGGCAACGCGGACTTATGCAAAGAGAACCCCAATAGCCTCTTAGAGGTAAGTTCTAGCTTTTAGCTTCCTAGCTTTAAAGCGCGATCGTGGTTACGGATTGCTAACTTGTGAGTAGAAAAGCCGTCCAGAGGAGAATGTTCAGACAAAAGGGAACCAACACACCGCGCGACCACTGGGCTATTCCTGCGAGCATGTTCTCAAGGAAGGTAGCTAAGCATCTACCGAACTTTAGAGGCATAGCTCTAGTGGGCTTGTGGTAGTGAAGCGGCTATATCCTAAAAGCGCGCAGCAGGTCAGGGAAGAAGCCGACATCCTTAAGTCCATATTAGGGCCAGCCAAATGTTCTTCTATTGTTGAGATTATTGGTGAATGTGAAATCCTGAATGCGCCTTCGGCCGTGCTCTTTGAATTCTATAATAGTAGAGACCTCTAGGAATACCGCATAGACGCAGACGAATTCGAGAAGAACATACCAGAATCGTTTATATTCAAGATCCTTGTCTAGCTATTATCTGCTGTAGCGTATCTCCATACTGGCTATGGCATAAAGTATTATCTATCTGGTAGCTGGGCTCTAGTGGCTCACAGGGATATTAAGACAAACAACGTATTATTGCTAAAGAATACGTGTAACATGGACCTGATAATTAAACTCGCGGATTTTAGCTGTGCTGTAGTTGGACAGAATATTCAAGAGCAAGAGCGCTGCCTTATAGGCACGGTTGTATAGCAAGGGCCAGAAGCTAAACTTCTATAAGTAAAACTAATCACAATTCCCCTCCCTAGTTCATTCTATACCTGTTAGAAACTAAACAGTATTAGACTTGTTATAAAAGTGACTAATATCTGGGGCATTGGCGCTGTCATCCACTAGCTAGCAGCAAGCGAGATGCCAATTAACGAGCTTAATTTCCCTTAAGACCTCGACAACGCATACGTCCCGCGTCGTCTTATTAACTTTCGCTTGCTACCAAAGAACCGTTAACTAAATAGCTATAGCCGCAACAGCCAGCTCCTGTGGAACCTAACGTATTCTAAGGAGCTCTAGAACTTAGTGGTATTTATGCTAGACTTTAATCATACGACCCAGCCTAGTGCAGTAGAGCTGGTAAACAAAGTTAATATGTTTTTTATTCCGAACTAGTAGGCAGTTCACGACGTGAAGGGACTTTAGAGTGAGATTAAAAGAGTGTTAATTCTCTAGTTTATTATTTCCTATACTATTTCCTTTATAAGCCTACCTCTGTGATATTATTCTAGTAATTGAGAATTTGAGGCCTTTTCAAAATATCGCATTAATGGGGGTTTTTCTAGCAAATCCAGTATGCCTAATGACTTCATATATTAGAGCTAGAGGAGCCTGTTTTAGACGCACATCACGTACTATCATGAAATGTCTAGAGTACTGTGGCTCGCATTGTCGCCATTAATAGCAGGGTTTTTCTATTAATGCTGCCATCCTTACTAACTAACTAAATCAGAGAGCTTAAACAAATAATAATTAGGGGTCCATATCAAAAGTCTCGCCCCAATAGTGGCTCCATTATCCCCGTGAAGGGCAAGATAGCTAATAGTATTAATTAAGAGATACTTAAACTGCATGAATCTGCGCCTCTATGATATTAGAAAGAGGGTACATAATAGGGCTTTTCTTAATTATTACCATGCATAGTGAGACAGCTATCACAGAATCTTAGCATCCCCATATAGCATACGCCCGCTTAAGGCGTCAAAGGGGTTAGTATAGCCGTTATAAATCCGGGCTAGTAATATTTCCCTATAGTACGTTCTCTAGTTAGCAACGGTGAATAGCTTATTACTTCTCTATTAGGAACTCCGCATGAATTCCCCCTCACTAGCTGTTAAAGCGAAGCTGAGAAGGATGGAGATAACTTTAGTCTTATATACCCGTGCCTTACAATACTAAAACTAAGACATCAAAGTATGGGTTGGCGGAGGAGGCGTAGGGGATACACATGAAAGAAAGACACGTCATAGAAGCTGGGCATTAAATAGCTAAGCGTATTAGTATAGCTTGTGGTCTCTTATCGCCAGAGTAGCAAGAGAAGGAGGATATAAAAGGGCTTCCTACCTTGAGAAGAGCATCTAATCCATTATCATCCACTTCATCCACTTCGTCCACTTCATCCACTTCGTCCACTTCATCCACTTCGTCCACTTCATCCACTTCGTCCACTTCATCCACTTCGTCCACTTCATCCACTTCGTCTACTTCATCCACACTACATTACTCTGTCAAATCTGTCACAATGAACTCTTCCCAAAATTCGAATAATTCCTTTACTATGATTAATGACGACGCTTCAGGCAGATCTCACGCAGACTATCGTGGAAAGAAACGACTGCATTTAATAGTCGAGAAAGATGCCGAGGACAAGCGCCCAAGCATAGGAGGAAAGGTTACTAGAATAGTAAGTTACTATGCTTATCCTTAAGCATACCGTTAGGGTGCTAATGTAGTAAAGGGAAAACGCTTCATCCTAACAACAAATAGCTTGCTTCAAGCTGATCTTATAGTTAAGTCTATAAAGACCTTAGCTAAAAGAAATAATGATCTTGAAGCTAGGGTCAAGGCTCTAGAAGACGCGCATATCAAATTACTAGATAGCTTCAAGGACTAGGCCGAAGGCACTGTGGAATTCATGAAACAAAATAACTTTCAACGTGATAGTCCAATGAAATGGCTTACCTAGTATAGCCAGTATATAATAAAGAAGCATATTAAATGGGCGGTGCAGTTAAAGGATATATACCTGTAAAGTAGCGGCTTAATTAGGGATTTAGAACACCTAGAATAAGCATTAAATTTAAAAAGGACAAGATAGTAGATTAGCTTTTATTACGTGCCTTTAAAGGAAGTTAAGATTTAACTTAGCCTCTATACTACCTTTATTATCAGAGAGAGAATTTTACTCCGCCCGGCACTATACCTAAAGGGAATTAATAAGATATATTACATTATTACTATTCTAGTGCTTTCTTGAACTTCTTTATTATTAAATCTAGCCTTAGTTATAACGTAATCCCTGTTACGTGCTTAACTTACGGTCGCGCCACATTAGTTGAACATTCCTATAAAATTACTTTATAGAAGGTTACTATTACTTAGCTTTACTAAGCTTAATACCTCTACAACGAGTATAACAATAGCATAAATTAAACTAGAAAACTCGCTATTATCTCGTATTTTCCGGCACGACGGGTTTTCCGGCACGCAGGGACAGACGTTACTATATTATTAATAATTACTAAGAGACGGTTTAAGAGCTGAGCTAAACAGGAAATTCAAGTAACTAATAATATTATAGGTACTTTTTTAGCTCTAAAAACTATTTTTATTTTATATTTCATAATCTTAAAGATCGTAAAATACAGTATAATATTCCTAATACATCTGATGCTAAATTATATAAGAGTATAGACTTTACTCTTTTCTAGCTCTTATATACATCCTCTCAGAGTAATGGAGAATCAAATAAAATCTTCAAAAATTACTAGTTATTTTTAAACTTGTATTCTTTCTTTTCCTTATCTTGTATATATATATTAAGTATATTAAGGACGTTTATTCCTAGCCAGACGTGCTTAAATGGCCCTTTTTTTATTATATAGATTAATAAAGAGTTAAGCATTTAATAAATTTTAACTCCTTTAGGATACGTATTTATTACATAGTTAATAAATGCTTCAATCATAGATTGGGAAAACATGCTATTATTACTAGACAAGTAGTTAATATTATCCGCTAAAGAAAACAAAAGGCACGTTTTATATTTACTTTATAAGATCTAGATAACATACTAGAAGAATACCAGCTCTAAGGTACTTTATTAGCATGTTCTATTTTTTACCTATAGCCATATGTTTTCGTAAGGAATTTCGGCGTTATTACTATACTTCTGAATCTGCTAAACTCACGTCTAGTTAATATATTTGCTTTAAGAGTATATTAATTGTAATACTGGTAGTGTTATGACCACGTAAGCGTCAGCTTAAGAGCTCTAGGTTCCTACTTATATTATAATATAACTAACTATAGTGTCGATATAATAGAAGTCTTACTATTCTAAGTCTAACTAGATTGATTATGAGACGTTTTTCTAGTATTTTAGCACATTAAAAGCCTTAAATCAGTTTCTCTTCTAGAGAGCCTTTAAAAGATAGGTTAGGAAGAATAAGGTAATACCAGAGCCCATTACAGCGCTCTTAAATATAGAATAAAATAAAGTCTACTAAATCCTCTTAAAGGAAAGAATCACCAGCTTGGATAACTCATATCATATTACTAGACTTTAGATTATAGTTAGTATTCTCTTTATACTTCCTGGTTAAAATATCAAACACTTTAAGATAGTAAGATGGGGCTAAAATAGGAGTTACTATTACCTATAGCTTATTATATACCAGCGTTTAGCTTATTAACTAAGAATATATTAAGATTAATTTAGATTTAGAATAGTCCTATTTCACGTTAAAGAGGGGTAGGTTTACGCAGAATATTATTACTTACTAATCTATAATAAATAGGAGTTTTAAGGGGTAAATTCTTAGTTATATAACTTAGTAATAAAGCTCCTAGACCCTTAGGTCCTTTAGATCTACTATAGCCTAACGTATACAGCTTAAAGTAGCTGTAAGTACTAGATACGTCTTATAATACCTATTTACTACTAATAGAAGATAAGTTTATAGCTTAAGAAGCGGGCAATAATAAATTTCTTCTGTATTCTATTTATTCTTATTTTACTAGAGCTAATAGGAATGGATTAAGTTTTACACTTACTAATTCATCTCCCTAGTAAGAAACAGTATTAGGAGTTCTATATAGACTGTCTAGAGTATTATAGTTTCTAGTAAACTATTTGTCTCTAATGTTTTGCTCTCTATTATTACTTATAACCTTATTAGAATCGAACTTAAAAAGGCTACTATTAAGGATATTTACTAAGCTACTCTTATTAGCCTTAGTAGATACCTCTAAGTCATAACTATACACTCCATTAGATAAGAAAGAGTTATCTTTTAAGATGATATATCTTAGAAAAAGTTCCTAGTTACTAGGTAGCTAGTATATAAACAGGGAACCTATTATGCATCAGTCTAGTTTATTAGAGTATATTATTTATATATACTAGCTAAATATGTTAATAGCTTTGTGTAAGAATTATTATTAGTAAAGCCCTATTAATCTAGAGTAAAAATATCATGCATCTAAAACATATAAGATAGATAATTAAATACTATTAGATTAAATTCACGATCTAACTAGAGCGTATAAGGTAAGACCTTTAAGCATAAGTTCTCTAAAGCTTTTTCATTAATCACTATAAGTACTAATAAGAATAATCTTTCTATTATAATAAACTAAGTTAGGTAGGTTTAGTGATTGACTTTAGAAAGACAAACTAGAATCTACCTCTTCATCTTTTAACTTAAGATAAATGTTATAAAGTGATAATTCATTTTCTTTATTATCCTAAATTTATAATTAGTAGCCATGTAGAAAGGGATCCTATTACTTATAAGTACTAAGTAACGTATTTTTTATATTAGATATAGAATTAAAGCTTGGAAAGAAAGCACTAAAGGTAAATAAAGGAAGAGAATAAATATTTAGTAAACACAGATACTGTATAGTCCTTAGCATATATTAAAGCGTTAATAGAATAGGCTTCTAAAACTACCTCCTTTTAATATATAGCTAAAAATAGATATACTAAGGTAAATAAATTACTCTAAACCCTAATACTCCTAAAATAAAGTTATGCTGATATTAGAGAATAGGCTAAGTAGCTAAATCCCACACATCATATAATCAATTAAAATAATATAATATTTATAAAACTAAAGTATTTAGAGGGGTTCTGAATGCCCACTTACGCGACCTAATAAGGTAACTATAATCTAGTATTTCACGTTCTCTAGGAACGCGAAATACAATGTAATATTCCCTAGTAATTCTAATCCCAAATTATATAAAGTGCCTAAACCATATCTATTTTCCATTTTTTAAGATCTTTTAATAATATGGATATGAGTATGTCTGGTAAAACTTCGCTCTCCAACCCCATTAACTCTTAGATATCTAGTGGCTATCCGAAACGTTTGGTTATTAGTCTCTTTACCTTATTTTCTTAGCTAGCTAGCTTCTATAGAAGTAGCTTCTATATATATAGAGCTCCTTTAGCTTCAAGTAGATCTCCCTATATTCTTTTACTAAAATAAGTAATAGAACATTACGGTTATACGGCCTCTTTAGGTTCGAAACTTGCTTTTATGACTTATCTAATACTAGTATCTTTAGTTACAGAAGGATCGCTTTTATGGTCTGTAGAGTTTCGCTATTTATCTATAATAACTTTTTTAAAAAGCGTGTCTACTTTCCAATTTACTGGCATTCCGTTATAGTGTTATAATCTAAAAGGGTTATGGTAAATTACTATATAATAGCGTATTCTCTAGAAATCAAGTTTAAGAAAGCACCGAACAAACGAAAAAAGAGGGTTTTATAATGCGAGAATTCGTAGTAGTCCTAAACCAGTAAGTAAAACAAACTTAGGATTAATATATACTTAAAAAAAGAAGCTACTTTAGGCTCTAAGATCTTTAACTAGGATGAAAACGGATTAGTAATAAATTTATCTAATTAATAAGGTTTAGGAGCTCTTTCTAGCTAAGTCTTAGTAAAATCTCTAAATTCAGAACTTATATATTAAATATCTATTATAACGAATAGCAGCGCTCTAATAATATTAATAATAATATCTATACCTTTAGTATTAATATACGTTAATATAACTATAGGCTTATGCATAATTAGCTTCCGGTTTTACACACTACTTAACTTTATCTTTGTAGATAACTTATAGCTTTTAGTAAGTGCTTTACTTACTTTATTATAGCACTATATAGAGCCTATTCAAGCTACTTTATTACCTAGAATAATATATCCTATCTTCTATTACTAGTAGGTACGTAGTAAGTTAAAATATACTATAGTAATAAATCTATACATACATACCTATTACGCGTTACAGAATTTTTTTATTTTATTACTCCAGTAAAATTTTCTCAGCATGCAGGGAAAAAAATAATATTTTAAAATATAATATAAATAGTCTTGTTTTTTTCTACCTAATCTTAAGACTGAAGTGTACTAGTTTTATGTATTATATAATAAGCTAACGTAATATTTCTAAAAGGTTTATATTAACTAAGCTAGATAATAGAGATAAATTGTTCTAATACATAAGTACTTTAATATCTTTTATTATTAGCCTTAATTCTTTCTTTTTCTTTTAGCTCTTTCTTTTAGTAAATTCCCTAGCTACTTATTAATATACTTCTTTGTCTTAATATTCTCTAGTCTTAAAGCTTTAACCTCGCGATTTAGGTTGTTAATCTAGTGTTTAAGTTAACTAATATTATAGCTAACATCTATAGAATATAAGTTTAATGGAAATTTTGGAAATTTTAGTCTATAAAAGCGCTTATAGGTTTAGTTAGAAATCAAATAGTTAAATTAACTAGGCTGTAATAATACTATCTTATTATATTTCTTTAGTAGTCTATTATTAATAGAACTGTTCTTTATCTTAATAGATAGTAAAACTTTCTATATAAAGTTAACTATATCCTAGCTTAATTAGCATATTTTCTATTAATTTAGTCTTATCTTTCTAATTTTTCTTACTATTCTAGTTCTGTAGAGTATTATTTGCCGGACGACTAGGTATCTAGCTATTAGTCTAGATATTAGAATTTATATTACTAGATTTAAAGCCCTCTATCATATTAAGGCGCAGTGTTAGAGCTAAAAATTAAAATCTATAAATATTTATTTAGTTATTAAATAATGTTCTAGTTGTGTCTAAGAGTAGTATATTTTTTATACTCTATAATTACCTCTTTTTACTTTCTAAGCATATATAATAGTATTAACGTGTCTAAACTGCCATCTTTAGGGCTATAAGCTTAAATAGAGTACTATAATACTTTATTTATATATATCCCTATATATTTACTATTTATTATTCTGATTAAGCGTTGTAGGAGTTAGTATATTCTAGTAATACTATCTAATAAAAAGAACACATGCATTAGGACTGGTATAAGATAAGTAAAATTACTATAAATTATACTAAATATTATTCTTTTAGATCTTTAAGATGCCTTGCTTAACTAACTATATAAGAAAAAACTTTATATAATAAGTTAAGATATTTCTCTTATTTAAGCCGGAAGTTTATTTTTATATAAGAAAAAAAGTAAGGCAGCAGAAGCTAAAACTAAGTTCTCTAAAAATATAAAAAAGAAGGTAGTGTTATATATAGCTAATTTAATTATAAAACTAAGTATTCTTTTTACTAGTAGATCTGATATTTATTATCTATTTTATTTTATAAAGTAGCTGATACTATAATCTAATATTTATATAGCTCTTACTTAAGCTACTTATTTAATTTCTAATATTATAGAGTTATTTAAGACCTATCTGTTTCTCTTTATATAAGGCTATTATATCTATATATTATAATCACTAGGATCCTTAAAGCTCATACTAGTTACTTCTTTATGTAGAGTAAGATAAGCTATTTTTGTATATATTTATTATAATAGATTATATATATTACTAAGGTCTTAAGTATATACTAAATTTAATCTCTAAAGCTACTTAGCTCTAAGTATTATAGATAGCTCTTAGAATACTCAGCGCGTTTTTATTTTACATTATAATATATAGATATTAGCCTTATTTTAAGGTCTAAGCTAATAGACTAGTGTTTAACAAGATATGGTATATAAGCTATACTAGAAAAGTAATTTTAGCTATAAATTCTATATTTAGGTAATATAATTATTAGCTTTTGTTTATTTAATCTAGTATATAGTTTCTTACCTCCTACCCCATAATCTATCATTATTTGATTTATAAGTAACTGGGCTTTATTTAGACTTGAATTTTTCATAATAATTCTACTCTAGCTTTATGCTAATATTTTTCTTATATTAAGTTAAAGATAATTTAGATAGCCTTTGCTTATCTTAAAGATATTAATATATTTAATCTCTTTAGTTTTTAACCTGTACGAACTATGACACTATTCTAACTAGAATATTTTTAAATAAGTTTAAAAGGCCTATTATAGGGTTATGCTTATTAACTATTCTAATAAAGCTAAAAAGAAAAGAAAAGTTTAATAACTACTAATTAACTAAATATATTAAAAGATTTCCTTTATAGTTTTAATAGTAGCTGTGCTGAATTACTACTCAGAGCTACTAAGTTAATAAAAAAAGATTATTAAAGTTAAGTATTAATTTAGAACCCCTAGCTGGACTATAAGAATTCGAGATTTCAGAAACCAATTCCCGTATTTTCTTAGTAATTTAAATATAAAATACCTACATCACTCTAAGACGTATGAGGCTTTGTATTCTAACTAGGCTTTTTATATTCAAATCTTATTACTCTTAATATAACTAAAATATGTGCTACTATATCTCTAGAGTAAGAATTTAAAAAAAATAAGATAACTAGACCTTATAAGAGATATTATACTTACTAATGCTAATATAAAAAAGGCCTATTATCTATTATAAAGTTCTTATTAATGCTTAGTACTGTATGCAGATAAGAGTAATATTAAAAGCATTCTAGAAATAAGACTAAGATAGTAATAATAGTCTTTTAGATAAAGGCAATTCATAACTTACTAAATATAAACTATATTTAAATACTTTATATTATAACCTAAACTTCTAAGCGTTATGTTAATGGAAAATATAAAATTAATATATATAATCCGCACTATAATGTTAATACTCATATTCGAATTTAGTATCTCTATAGATATTAGATTTATATAATAGTATAGTAAAACCTATTATTTCTTTCTAATTCTCTAAATAGCATTATTATGCCTAAGCTAGAAGTTATAGCTAGTAATATTTAGATAGGTTCTACTATAAAGTTATTATATATTACTATAAACAGCTATAATATTTAACCTAATATCTTATATTTACTTATATTACTCTAAGTCTTGTTTTTCTCTGCTTTAGTATACTGTTCTTTAATAAATGTGCTCTCCTTAGCAGTATAGTTCCCTATATAACTTATTATTACTTTCAGGCTCTTTAAGCTAGTTAGTAACTTTTAGCTAAATATTATTTAAAATTCTCTCTTAAATAAGTACCTAGAGCGTAATATAATGGTAATAACCGAGTATTATTATAGAATAACGTTGTTAAACTAAAGCACATGTTCTTAACCCTACTTCTTTTATTTATCTAGTAATAAATATATAGAAATACTATGAAATAACACGCGCTATCTCAGCCGAGTAAAAATAAGCCTAAAAGTTTTAATATAGGCATTAAAATAAGACCTAGAGATGCCTATATAATTGCCTTTATTATATCTAGTGCTATATCTAAATATTTATTTATTTTCATCAATCCTTTAGCTACCTACAGGAGGAATGTTATTAGTAATAGGTAGATAATAAAGTATTTAGTAATATCAGATACCAGCTACTATATAATAGGATATTATATAATAATAATAGTTTATACTAAGAAAATTATAATAACTACTAATAGTAAAATTAAATTATGTTCTTATACTCTAGTAGAATGATGCTAAAGTACTGAGAAGAAAAAGCACTTAAATCTTATTCATTTATTAATATTAATATATAGTATTAAAGTAAAAGACTTATAAACTTATAAACTACTAGAGAATTCTTACTTATTATTATTAACATTAAAAATACAGCCATGCTAAGTGAAAACATAGTAGGTATATATAAAAATATATATTCTACTATTTAATAAAGTTTACTTATTAACTAAAGAATAAGTAGTTAATACTGGGAAAACTCGGCACAGGAGAGAGTAATTAGTCTAGAAAAAAAAAATAAACAGATATTATATTTATACGCTAAGTTATATTAATCTAGGTTTTTAAATAAATTAGTATTTTACATAAAACAGACTTACTAATTTATAGATTCTTTATTTAGGAAATATTCTAGCCTCTTTTACTCTATTAGCTATAGGGGGAAACGTAAACCTTAAAAGCACTTTATACAAATTAATTAATCCCTTAATCCTTAACTTTCATGTGAATTTATTATAACTTAAAATAAACAAGATAATTTTCAGGTACGCTCTATAAGTATTTAATATAGAAAGTAATATTATTATAATCTAGTTTATATTAGTTTATCTATCACTTAATACTAGCTACGCTTATAT
This sequence comes from Zopfia rhizophila CBS 207.26, assembly GCA_010093925.1. Taxonomy (NCBI): domain Eukaryota; kingdom Fungi; phylum Ascomycota; class Dothideomycetes; family Zopfiaceae; genus Zopfia; species Zopfia rhizophila. The sequence continues at coordinate 637,215 of ML994621.1, forward strand.
ATTTAAAGGACTATATTATATATTATTTTCTCTATTTAATTTTCTCCTGTTTTGTTTTATCCTGCTTATCTTTAGTGTCACTAAAAGCTACTAATACATATTATATTATAATAGGCCTAAAAAATTGTCCCGCTAAAGGGAGGCGTTCTCTGTGACGTGAAAGATAACTATATATTACTACTTAATTTATAGCTTTATATAAACTACAGATTACCCATTCTTCGCGGCTAATAGTAATATATAGATTTATAAAAACTAATACTATCTTTATTATAAGATACGCTCTAAGAAATTAGCTATCTAGAAAAGGCCTATTAATAGTTATTATGCAAAGAAAATAGCTACTATTAAACTTTAGAGCTTTTATAATTAACTCTAGCCTTTAATTTCTATAGTATTAAATGCTAAGCTTAGACTAGTTCTTTCCTTTAAGTAGTCTATAGACTATATAGCGATTTTTTTTTAATTATTATTAAATTCTTAAATAATTAGTGTATGATTAAGACACTTAAAGGCAGCTAACTAACAGTAATAATATAACAGAAAACACTAGTTATATGTTTTTTAAATTTAGACGTTCTATAATAGCAGTTTACTTATAGCTAAGTAGTTCTTATATTAAATTCTTAAATAACTAGCGTAAGAGTAAGGTCTTTAGAGGTAGAGTTAGCTACTATAATATAATAAACAACATATACTAAAATAAATATAGCTTAGGATTTATGCTATTTAGTATTTTCTATTCTATAATATCTTACCGGCCAGTTATAGGAGCTAAAATATAGCTAAGCTTTAAAATAGAACCGATTATCTTCACCTTTTATCTACTATTAGACTGTTTAGTAAATAAGACTAGTTTTAATTTATTAATATCCTTACAGAAGCGCAGCATGCGTTAGTGAATTTATTTTATTTTAATATAGTAATTAGCCTACTAGAGTAATAAGATAGCAACGTGCATTAATTATAATATAAAAAAGAGTAAATATTTTAGTATTAGTAATAATAATTTATTTTACTACCTATACTATATTAGTTTATAGGTAGTGGAATAAATAAGGTATAAAAAAGTAGCTTACTTAATAGAATAGCTTATATATTATTATATTCTCTAGCAGATTTTTTCTTCTACCTTCTTATAACTATCTAAACTAAGCTACCAATTAACGAAAAAAAATAAACGCTAAGGAAAAGAATTATAATATAAATGATATTAATATATCAAGTAACGCTGAGATCTTATATAATAATAAAAATAAATCTATTAGTAGTAAGGCACCTCTCTTTAGTCTAAAACTAACTAATAACTTTAGCAATATAAGATTAGCTTTTAATACTAAACTTATATATATTAAAATACCTTAATATAACTTCTAGCTAATATAAAGTTTTTTATAGGAGATAAAGAAAAGCGCTGAAGTAAAATAGAAATAAACTCTAATAATAACTAACTTAAACTCTTAGTTTACAAGACTGTATAAGTATCTATTTATGTTATTTATTAGACTAAATCTAATATTACTACAGTAGTAAGAGGAGCTAGGAAAATTTAAAAAACTACTAAACTAAAGTCTTCTTATAAGTATTTTTTATTTATAAACTAAACTAGCACTAACCTCTAACACAGGCGTAAAACTAGTTTAGGCTTAATTAAATAATAGTACTATTTAAATACAGTCTAGAGTAACTAATTCTGCACGTGGGATGAAATTAGCTAAGTTTTTATTTATTCTATCCTATAAGGAAGTTTTTTAGAGTTAGTTCAAGGTATTAAAAAAAGAGCGTAAAGAAAAGAAAGAGAAAGTAAAGTAATATCTTAAAGCTTTAAAAGATACTATTATCTTACTTAAAAATAGTATTAGCAAACTTAAAGGCTATATAAATAAAATATAAAGGAAGAGAGTATAATAATAACTTTCCTTACTTATAGGTATAAGAAATTAGTAGAATAGAGACTTTCCTAATAAAAATAGTATAAAATTCTCATTCTTAAGGCTTACTTTATGGAGAATATATAGGCCTAATTTTATAATTTAAAACTATAAAGCGTACTTACATTCAATTGAAAACTAAAGTAATTAGAAATAAAAATAAATTTAGGTTTAGATCTCTTATTATTACTACTTAAGTGAGCTTAGCGAACTTAACTGTCTAATAAAAATTAAATAAGTAATTAATATCTAATCTCTCTTTATAAAAATTTTTAAATATAACTGCTGCTAAGGTTGAAAATATAGTAATAACTTATTCTAAATCATATATTAATAAATCTTTTGCTAAGTTGAGTTATAGTATAGGTTAGAAACTTAATAGCTACAGCCTTACTATCTTTACTTAGATTTATAGAAGTTATATTAAAAAAGTCTTTTAACTATTCTCTTAATATAAGCACCTGATAACTAATTCTACTAAGTAGAAAAAACTTTACTAGATGAATAGCTATATTTATTCTAGTAAATTTATCTTAATTAATTACTCCTACTGCCGCTAGATTGGTAGTAGAGTTAGAAATACTAAGGCCTATAAAAAGTAGCGCTAGAACCTAGTTAGCTTTAGAAAAAAATTAGAGATAATAACATACTACCTATTAGTAATAAAAGATAAGGCATATTATTCTAGGCAGTAAAATAGTTAGTAAATAGTGGGAAAAAGAATTCTATTACTAGACTAGTTCTTTAGCTAGTATTTATAATAATAGTTAGAACTTTATTAGTAAAGTAATTATACTAGTTCTGAGAACCTATAACCAAAGGACTTATTAGAGTAATAAGTAATAAAAGAAGTTTTATTATCTTTAGGCAGAATCTAAAGAGTAAGACTTAAGTAAAGCTATAGAGATTTATATAAAAAGCCTTTAAAAAAGTTCTTAGTAAGACTAGTTTTTAGCTCGGCATAAAGAGAACAATTATTAAAAGCTAGTTTAAGCTCCTAGCTATTTTAAGTAATATCTATTTCATGCTAGGGCTGTAACGTTAGTTTTAAGACTAGAAAAAATTAGCTAGGGAGCCTATTTAGGCTATATCACGTGCTAGTGCAAGCGTAGGACTTTTAAATAGCTATAACAAAACTTAATATTATATTTAGCGCGGAGCCTAATAAGTACTTATTAAAATATTCTATTACTAGAGTTTTCTAGCAAATTTGGTATATCTAATAATGTTATATATTAGAGCTGGGGGAGCTATTTTAGACGCGCATTATATACTATTACAAAATTATTCTCTAGTTCATTTAGATTACAAGGGCTTACTTTGTAGCTTATTCTATAGCTAGTAGTATAACTTAAGTAAACTTTTACAACCAGCACTAACATTTATTCTCACGTGATTACTTAAAAAAAAACCTAAATTACTTACTAAAATTATACTAGTCCTGAGCTTATCTTATTATTACTTCTAATATATAAAGAAAGAAAATTCTAGTAATATCCCATAGCAGTAGTGATGCTGGCGCAGTATTATTATGCCTTAAAATTCTAGGCCTTTAATTTAATTATCTAGTAGATATACATCTTATTAGGTAGTTTTATTAAGGGCTTAAAAGTAACTTTAGAGCCATTTAGCCACCTCCTACGTAGGCAATAAAATTTTATAATATTATTTAATAAGTTAGTTATTATACGGAGCTTAAGCTTATAAGACTATAGTTACTATATATTTAGTAACCTATAAGTAACTATAGATTAGTAAAGGGATCTAGAGATTAGAGACCTCATATGCCTAATTATAGATGTTATAGTCTAGATACTTTTAGTCTGTGACCTTTGCTACTAAATCTAGTCTAAAGTAAACACAGCAAAACGTCTTAAGTATATAAAGATATTAGGAAAATACGGTATTTAATTTACCTCAAGTACGAATCCTAATACGCGGTGAGTTATTTAGATATGTTTCTTCAGTATCTAAATATAGCTTTAAATGTTATAGATTTTACTACTAAATATAACGCGCGCTTTCTGTCTGTAGCTTTAGAAAGAGTATAGAAATTCATACAAAGTAGCTCATAGAAGATAATAGAACCTTCTTAACTAAAGTATTAGATCTAAAAGATGCTTGGCTAATAGAATATAAATATCACCCTTTACTCTATTAGATCTAAATTAACTAACTTCCCTCCTATTAACCACTATTAAGACTGTCCAGATGGCAAGACAATAGTGAAGTTATATAAAACTTAATTAAAAGAGATTAGCAGAGTCGCTATTAAAGAGAATGTAAGGGCCTATAAAGTATATTCATCTGAATCTAGAAAATGTGGCCTAATTAGGCACTAAAAAGCTGCTCTTTTTATAGTTATGACATATTTTTCAGGCGAAACGGCAGATTGTAGTGTTTATTAGGGCTGGTATCTCTATTACGGTAGGAAATATATTAAGAATCTAAGTAACCCTTAATTAGTACTAATGTAGTTCTTTATAGTTCTAGATTTTAGTACGGTTACTAGCTCTAGCTCTAGCTTTAAATTATTTAACGCATTAGTTTACGATATAAATGAGTCTACTAAGTCTTTTTATAAAATAATTATCTAGCTATATTCTTAAGTGAGGGATGCAGAGCCCACTGAATTCTACAGATTTCTTTTAAGTCTCGGAAAGAGGGGTATTTTGACCCGCATATGGAGCTAAAACGTTAATAATATTAAAGCCAAAGCCGAAAGTCTGTCTCCTCACATGGCTACTAATGAATGGGATGAATTTCTTCAGACTATTTAACTTTACGGCACGCTAGACGAAATGATATGTTAAGAGAACAAGTTATACTACTTTCTATTTAATTCTAAGCTTTTTAATGGCCCAATACTACCTGAGTGCGATGCTTGTGTTAATTTAAACTTTAAGAAATAGATAAAAGTAAAGAAGCTTAACAGACCCCCTCTATGAACATCTGTTATTAGAAAACTTCGCCCGAATATTATACTCTATAAAGAATACAACAAAGGTCTAGATATTACAGGTGTGTTAAGACGCGATTTTTTAAAAGGAAAACCTCTAGATTATATACTAATTATAGGCACTCAGTTAAAGGCCTATAGCGCAAGACTTCTTTTAGGACAAATATACTATATAGCTAAAAAGAGAAATAAGGCCTGCGTTATTATCTACGTAAATAAAGAGCAATTATCACTAAAAGCCACTATAAATTCCTGTATAAATTTTAGGGTCAAAGGAGACTGCCAGGATTTTGCTTCTATAATAAGAGAAAACTAGTTCTATATTACTATCTATTCTACGGAGCCTGCTGAAGTCCGGGAAGTATAAACAAAACTAAGAGAGGCAATAGGCTTAAGAAATGAGTAGGTATATAGTTTACAAGGAAATAGAAATTATCTAAGGAGTTAAAGTAAAGTAATTAGTGCGGAGTGAATTAGACTAAAGAAGAGTATACTAATCTCCACCTTAATTAGCGCCGGCGGCTTTATAGGCCTATTTGCCTAAGTTAGATAATTACCTGCTGTATTATGTGCTGCATCATGCTCTGCATTTCCTCACGGGTTATTACTTCACGGCTTTCTAGAGTGTTCTGTTTACTCTACTTGCCATGCTGCTCGTTACTACGCCGCTTGTCACCACGTCTTCCGTAATAGTTAGGCATCATGCGACCATCGTTTATTCTTATCCTAGGCTTCTTAATCTGCCTACCTGTTAGTCGAAACGATTTGTTGTGTCTTCTTGATCTTTTTGATCTGGTGGTACTAGTATCGTTGCCGGAATTAATGCTCCTGTTGGATCTTCTGTGACGGTCAGAAACAAATAAGTCTAAGTCCGAGTCAGAGTCAGAGTCAGAGTCAGAGTCAGAGTCAGAATCATTATGGTTGTATGAAATTCTCTGGGCAGCCCTCCCCGAAATCTTTCGTTGGTTTTTTAGTCGTAATTCATTGAGTACATCCTCAAGCCGCAATCGGTTTCGCGTGTTTTCGAGTTGTATTTGCAAACGAACATTTTTGGGATCCTCTGGTTCCTCGCTGACGTCTTCAAGGAATTGGTTTATCATGTTATCCGCGAGACTTGGACGAGCTTTTTGTAGAGCTAATCTATTAATAATTCAATCTTCTCTATCATAGTCAATTAATATAACGCCCTAAGGAAGATTTCCGGCAATGGTCTCTGAGAATTTGCGAGCGAAACCTTTGACTTCTAGGATATAAGGCCCATCAGTTCGGTCGTACTTCTAATTAATGTTTATAATGCTGTTTTTCTGTTCTTCTGGTAATACTAGGTATGCTTTTACAGCCCTCTGTTCTACCCTAGCGGCATTTACTATCTTAATTGGATTTAATTCTTCTTTCTTTTCGATTATAAAGTCGTTTATTGTTTCAGTTTCCACTATTCTGCTGGTACCTTTTTTTTGAGCCCAACCCCGTTTCGGTCTGTAAGCTAGAATCTTTTTGCTTTAAATAGTCTCACCAGACTGCCAGTCACTGTTAATGTCTATTAGGTTAAGATTCTAGAATTTTGTTTTACTTCTACCTATAGACGGGGCAAATTTTTGTTACTTCGCTTTACTTTTCTTTCTATTGGAGAATGACGCGCCTCTTTTTTCTTTAGTCTTAGAAGATAGAGATAGAGCTTTGCCTTCCCTTATTAGATTTTTACTAGAGCGTTTCTTATCCTTAGCACTAGAAAAAGCTTATCTATCTGCCTGATCTTTATTCTTGTCCTTAGAGAGTAGAGCTTCGCCTTCCCTTACTGGATTTCTACTAGAGCGTTTCTTATTCTTAGTATTAGAAAAAGCTTATTTATTTACCTGATCTTTACTCCTATCCTTACGAGAAGCAGCGCTTCTCTTAGGAGGGAGATTAAATATCTAATCTTTAGAAAGCTTAAGGTCTTCTATTTTATTCTTTAGTTTTATATATAAGGCCTTTAGTTGCTTATCTGCTTCTTCTATCTTCTTAATATCCTTATTAGATTAAAGAGGATTCTGAATAGTCTCCATCAGTTGCCGCCGTTTTTTGCCTGTTTTTTTAAAATACTTTAAGGGAGGGCAGTAAGCGGTCGCAAAAATACCCTCTAATCTATTTTAATCAATTATTCTTTAGTTTAGTTCCTTAAGTTTAGCTACGGCTTTTTTATTATAAGAGTTAAGAATCTCTTTAATAGAGGGTCCCATTTCATCAATTATCACTTGCTTTTCTTTAGTTATTAGCTTGTCATCTTCATCTTCAGATTCACTGCCAGAATCTTTCTTATAGACTTAACTTTCAAATAACTCATTGAATTCTCTCTGAACTAGTAGGCTGTGCTTCTTTAATATCTTTCTCTCCCTATTATACTCCTTACACGTCTTGTTGTTGCCCAAGATTTTATAGGCACGGTTGACCTCTAGAACTTACTTTAGTAACTAAAAAAGCCTCTAATAAGCCTGTACTTACTTTAAAACACTTCTTTAGCCTGTATATTCTTATTTCGGTCTGTGTAGATTAGCATCAACTTCTTATAATAGGCCTTCTTAATATTAGCTTTATCTGTATTTTTCTTAACTTTAAGAATCTCATAGTAAGCACAGTCTGGCCACCTGAGTATCCTAAGAACTTCATTTTTCTTCTTATTTAGTGTATAGTCTTTTAGCTGAATTTCTTTCTCTTCGTTCAGGTTTCCAGCGTTATACGCTTCTTTTATAGTAGATAGTTCCTATTTCAGTTCTGGTTTCCCTCCTGCCTCTGGTTCCCCCTCTCCCTCCAATTCCACCCTTACTTGCTTGCTAGATTTGGCTTTGTCACTCTTTATTATAGCCTATATAGTAGAGCTGCTGTCTTTAGGAGCGGTATTAGAAGATTTCTTTTTCTTAGAATCATCACTAGCATCCTACGCCGGTAATAGAGGATAGAGAGAGCCAGAATCATTTTCCTTTAACATTTATAGAGTTAATTATTCTAATTAATTGAAGAGACAAATTGACCCTACTTATAGTTTAGCTATAGAGCTAGTTTTGGCCGGGAGAGATAGAACAGGCTCTAGGTCTACTAAATATAGAGACGTTGCTAACTCTAGTGGATAAATTAGATACCTTATAGTTCATTACAACAGCTATATAACGCTGAGCACCCAATTTTTTCTCTAGTCAAGACCTATTATCTATATAGTAATTATGGTAATTATTTTCCTAGTTCTTCTTTTTCTTGGTCTTGGCTGGGCGTAATACGAAAATGGTTATAGAAATATTTTTAAACTGTTAAACTTACCGTTAATAGCTTCTTTATTTCTACATATAATTTCTCTAATAAGCAGAAATGTATCTAATTTAGTTCTAACTGGCATATCACTTTAGACGTCGCTATTTCCTAAATCAATAAACTAGAATTCTAAAATCATTTAAATAACATTTCCTCTTAGCTAGTACCTTAAGGCAAATGCCTCTATTACTGCTACTTAAGTTCTTATAACTATTAAGTTATATATCAGAAACCTTCGCGGCTCTGGCGTTATTACGCTTAGTAACTTATCTATAAGTAAAACATATAGTAGTAACTATTTAATAACTGTTATGTCTCTAGTTTCTACCTTAAGTCTAAGTTATATAAGTAGATCTTATCTTACCTATATAAATAGCCTATAGATTTCTTTATTTCTAGTAAATTCTACTAACGTGACCGGATTCCCTACTGCTTTATAATTATTTATATTTACTAGTACTTCTCTGCTAAGTCTATTTAACAAGTTAACAGAACTATTTTAGTAGAATTAGTTTAGTCTTATATCTACTATCCTAACGCCCTTAACAGTTATAATATTTCTATAAGAGTTATATAGAATATTCTGGGATATTAAGATTATATCAGCTTTAGGTAAATAAACTGAGATATTAATTTATAGCTATTCTACTTACGCTATACCCGCCCTAAGATTAGTTTAGTTTATAGCTACTTAATATAATATGCCTATTCTTACTATTTTTTTTGCTCTTATAGTTTTAATATAATAGGCGCAATAATTTTAGCTCTCTGTGTTTAAATACTAATTTAGTTATTAAATTTTATAACGTTACCGTTAAATAAAATATTAATCTTTATAGGATTTACCTTTTATATTTTCGAACTATCTATGTATTAAAAGAATGAAAGAGTAACTTTATTTAATTATTATTATCTTAAATCTTATCTATATCCTGTCACTTAGACTTATGCTTAACCTTAATAGTTTCTTAAATCTTTATAGGTTTTAGGTTTTCTGCCTCGCTGGACGTTTTTGCTTTTTTTAATTTAAATAAATAATAGAAGTTATCTAGCTTCTGAGCTTAGCACTCTAAAAGAGAAACAATAATTAAAACTAATATAAGAGATTAGTTAATAACATAATTTTTTTTAAAATTATCATTTAAATTTTCATACTACTATTTAAGTGATAAACTAAAACTAATTCTATATTTATAAATTATTTTCTTGCTATTGCTGTCTGATTTGGATTTTACTTTAAAATATACTCAACTCACCCATTTCTTTAAGCTAGGCTATATAGAGAGTTTTTAGATATATATTATAATAAAATATAGTTACTTATAAAACTAGCTTCACCTTTCGTGTATAGAGATTTTTTGAGACTCTTATTATATTAGGATATTCTTACTATATCCTAACTAATTATCTACTATCTAGCCTTAAGAATCTTTAGTTAGCTAGTTTATAGAGTTTAAGCAGTTTCACATAAGCTCACGTTACTTAAGTTAACTTAAAATTATTAGTTTAAATATTTTTTACTGTTTAATTTCTCTGTTTACTGTAGACTTTATATTTTATAGTATCTATCTAGCTACCTTTCTTTTTATACTACTATAGAAGAATTTTCCTTCTTCTTAACTTTATCCTTTTAGAATATTAATCTAGGCTATTAGGTTATTACTTATATATTTATAAGACTTAAATAAGCCTAGCTTTATATATCATACTTAAAATCCATTCTTTTCTAGGTCTTGTTAATTAAACTATTAAAAGTTAAAAGAATTCTAAATACCCACTAGCAAATATTTTACACCTTATAACATAAAACATAATAAGATAAGAATTTAAGAAAGGTTTACTATTATATATATAAGAATTATATAAAAAGAGTGCCTGCTAAGCTTATGTGAATTTATTTAAACTTAGTAAAATAACTAACCTAAAGCTATTAAGACTTAATAGTAGATAATTCACTAAAGAGTCCTAGTACAGTAGAGATTATAAAAAATCTTTAGATATATAAAAAATAAAGCTAGTTTTATAAGTAACTATATGTTTTTTACTATTTCATACAGTTTTTAAATAAGTTATGTTGGGTGTAAGGAGACGGAATTAGCTTTTAAAAAGCCTAAATAGACTTTAAGCTTCTAAATAAGTTCTTTTAAGCTTAGTCTTTATAGACTCTAAACGCCCCCTAATTATTAAATCTTCAGATTCTAATAGAATTCTCTTAGATTTATAATCGCTATTCTATAGCTTTTCTAATTATTAAGAAGAAATAGTTTTTAATTAAATTACTATTAAAAAGAATTAACGAATTTTAGAATAGAACGCACTTGGAAACGATCTATTAACTAAACTAAAAAAATAAGTTATTAAAAGAAAAGATATATAGATATAAGAAAACTTATATAAAGACAGTACTTCTTTTAAGAGAGGCTTATAAAACTATATTACTTCTATAAGACGCACTTAAGAGATATAGTTATAAAACTATAACGGCTAAAAGGGACTGGCTTACTTTTTATAGAATATATAATAAACTAGAAAATAATTTATCTATATAAACCTGGATTTAACCACACTAAGCTAATAGTATATACTAAAATAGTAATATATTAAGTGCTTTTTAAACTCTTATAATCTAAACTATTATTTATTTATTATTATATAATAAATCCTTTAGTGCCTCTACTTTAGCCTTAAGGCTCTTAACTTTTTTTCTTAACTTAATAGTGCTTTCTACTTTTGCTGTAAGCTCTTTAATTATTTGCTTTTAATTATTAGTTTATCTTATAAAACTTTAAAGGTATGTCTCTAGACTAGATTATACCTCTATAAATTATCTACTAATCTGTTAGAAATAAAGTTTCGAAATTCTTATAAAACATTACCTTAAAATCTCTGTTATTTTAAGTGTTATATATTAGCTTATGTTATACTATAGAGGTAGTTACTAACTTTTTTAAAAATTTTAGACTAGCCTGCTTAAGGTTCTACATGGTTATTTCTAGCTTTCCTAATTTTTTATTTTAACTAAATAGTATTTTAATAATATTCAGAATATCGCCTTACCCTAATATCTCTTATTTATATTTATTTAATTCAGATTATATCTGCACTTCTGTTATAGAAGTTACTATATTATTTTAAATATAGTATATTACTAGAGTCTTTAGCTTTAATAGATATGTATCCTGCTTATAGTCTAGAGCAAATACCTAAGTATTTTAGTTAAAAAGAAATAAATTAGCCTTAAGTTAGTATTTAAAATTATTTAAATAAAAAATTAAATTAAAATTAGCAAAGAATTGCCTATACTCTCTCTAATTAAAATAATTATAGGATAAATATAAAGTATCTAAACTTAATATATTTACTATTTATTAGCTAATTAAATTTATAATTATAGATATATATACTTATATACCCCATACCTAAGAGCCTAATACAGCTTAAAAACGTTTCTTATAAGGGGGGGTTAATATTTTATAGTTTAAACAATCATAATTAAAAAAACAGTTATAATATTTTAGATTTTATTTTTAATATCTAGATCTAAATCGGTTTCTTGTATGAGTATTTCTAATTTTATTAGCGTTTTATAGAATAGAAATTTCCAGATATAAGCGCTTACTATACGCTATAAAAAAAATAAATAACTAAAAATACTTAATACTTTATCACTTTGCCTTCTATTTTTATATAATTTTATAATTATTTTAAATAACTGTTAACAGTGCTGTTGATTATTTTTAACTTTAATTTCTTTTAAATTTTATAAAATTACTTATACCTACGTGCCTACTTGTAATCTTTTTTTAATAAAACTTTTTACAGAAAAGGGAAGAAAGCAGAGTGATAAAGTATTTAAGTAATTTTCAGCAAAAGATTTAGTATATAACATGCTTATTTATACTTATTTTTTGTAAAATATAATAGGCGCTTATATCTGGAGATTTTAGTTTTATAAGAAAGTATATACCTAGTTATTACTGTAAACTACTAATCTCTAGACTATTATCTAGTATTAACTTAGTAAGATTGTTAACTATTAATAGCATTAATTTATAGCCCTCTAAAAAACTAATAGTTCTATTCTGTTTATCTTTATTATAAGTTAATATTATATCTTGTTTTTTTTGTATTTTTAGTAGCTCCTAATCTATATTTACAGCTACCAGTTTAAGCTACTTAAGTAGTTATTTATTTATAAAAAGCCTTTAGAGATTATCTCCTGCTTTAGAGGTTTTCACTATTATTTAATCTAGAAAAGTAAAGAAATCAGAATAAGAAATTCCTAAAAGCATTATTTTTTAAAGCTTTAGATAATATTTTTAGATTTTATTAATTCTATACTTAACTATTCTAAAGGGTTAAGAACTCTACTTCTTCTAGTCCTTATAGCTATAAAGCTTAAATAAGATCTTAAGTAATTATTTAGAACTTTAAGTTCTTAAATAAGTTTCTAGAAGCCTGTTTGGTCTAGTAAGGGTTACAGAGATTAAAGAAATATTAGTTATTACCATTTTTAAAGAATTAACGTTAATTTAAGAAGAATATTTCTATAGTCTGGTATGATATTAGCTAATGTAAAAGTAGCTATATAACTAGTATAAGTAATAGATTACACTATCAGCCATAATAAAGAATAGAGTTTTTATATAAAGAATATAAGTTATATATTAGGCAGCCTTATATAGTTCTTATATATAAAATTCTTATTTAAATAACATCTATTAATAGTTTAAAACCTTTTTCTAAAATTTCTAAATAACTTTTACTTTTATTTTCTGGGTTATGGAAATACTATTTCTATTTACCTATACTACTAGAAAACTATGGCGGTAGAGAGAAAGTAGACTAAAATACTATTATTATAAACTCTTTAAGACTTTAAGCTTTAATAATCTAATAGATTTAACTAGCTAGTGCTTAGGCTAGCGCTTAGAGTAATACTTTATTATTAATAAAAAAAACTATAAACATACTAAATAAAAAGCTTTACTATATAATTTATATTACTTAACAGACTATTAGCCATACTCAATAGGTAATTACTATTAGGTAATAAGAGTATAATAAAGTAGCTACTTTTTAATATATATACACTATCACTTTATAAAAGTACTGCGGATATAGGGATGTATATAAAGCTTTTTATAAATAATATAAAGAAATAGCCACTAAACTAGAACGTCTAAAGAACTAAAAAGTTTAGGAAAAAACTTTATTAGAAGTGTAAGACATAAAAGAAATTAAATAACTTAAGGTAAAGATTACGCTAGTTAAAAAGAAAAAGTAAGAGTTACTATAGGATAAAGCAAACATCAAAAAAAATTACGAAAATACTTTAATTAATACTAGGAATTGAATTTAGAGCTAAGAAAAGGAGCTTAAATTACTTAAGATAGTTAAAAGTATAAATCTTAAAAGCTCTCTAGTACCCATCATAAATATCTAGTCTCTAAAGTATAGAAGGGAAATTAGTAAATTATAGTAAAAAGAACCTACCAAGAAGTCTTAGAAAGAAAAGATTAGTAAATTATATAATATAAGTAGTTTAGAAGGCAGCAATTACACAGTTATTTTATATTCTTAAGTAATTAATTAAGTTTTTATCTTTTATATTTCTATTAAAGTAACTAGTAAAGGCATATGTATAGCTTTGCTTTTACTAATTCTAAGTGTCCAAAGCGTTAGAAAAAAAATTCATAGCTAAAGATTTTATATTCACGCTATTTTAGTATTTCTGGTATTTTTAAGTATTTAGTAGTATTTAGCTGCTAAACGTGACTCTATTTATAACTTAGCTATATTTAGCTACTAAACGTGACTCTACTTATAACTTAATAGTATTTAGCTGCTAAACGTAACTCTATCTATAACTTAGTAGTATTTAGCTGCTAAATATAACTTTACTTATAACTTAGCTACAAACTACAGCTAATTATAACTTTAAGTATAAGTATATAGTAAAATGCTATAAAATGCTATAAAATGCTGAAATATATTTAATATATAAATAAGCTAGATCTATATTCCTATTCACCTTATTATATTCCTTAAATTTAGTACTATTATGCTCGTAAAAGAGTCTAGTTTCTATCTATTTACTTTTTAAAAATTATTACAGCTATCTATGAGCGCTGTGAATCTATAAAGTTACTATTTTCTATCTATATATACTAAGTTTCTTCTATCTTTAATAGAATTTTCTTCTCTCTATTCTGCTTTCTTTATATATTTATACTAAGCTAATATTTAGTTTACTAAGCCCTTTACTAATCTGTTTACTAACCTGTATCTAGATTTATATTAAGTTATTTTTAAAGTCCTGTATTAAGCTGTCTCTAGAGCTCTGTATTAAGTTACCTTTATTAAGCTATTTCTAGAGTTCTATACTAAGTTACCTTTACTAAGCTATTTTTAGAGCTCTATACTGAGCTACCTTTAGAGCTCTATACTAAGTTATTTCTAGAGCTTTATACTAAGCTATCTCTAAAGCTTTATACTAAGCTATCTTTAAAGCTTTATACTAAGTTGTCTTTATTAAGCTGTCTCTAGAGCTATATACTAAGTTATTTCTTAAACTCTATACTAAGCTACTTTAAGAGCTCTACATAAATTTAAATCCGATTTAATATAAAAGCTAAATCCGATTTAATATAGAAGCTAATTCTAATATAATATAAGATACATTTAAATTTAATATAGGAGCTAATTTTATATTAATATTAGAGTAAACACAGAAAGTACTTTAGGTAAATTAGAAAGGAGAGAATAAATAGAGCTTATATAGTATTTCATTACCTTATATAGTAAATTAGTAGTAGCTAGTAATTTAGAATTATACTTTAAAATATACGTACTATATATAAGAAATAAACTAGATATATAGTATACTTAGAAAGTGTTAAATTTATAAAATGTGTATAACATACATAATAAACAAATCATATAAATATTATAAACGGTAATAAAAGCTTTAGAGGATATAATCGCGTATTTTATAGTATCTTATAAGATAGTATTACATTTAGCGGCTTAATACCGCTTTAGAGTCAAAACTATAAGCTATAAAGTATAGTATATAAAATACGTAAATAGCTGCTAAATATAGCTAAATACTATAAAAATACTACTAATTTTTTTCCTAACACTCAGAGAATAGCCTCTTTTAGTAAAATAGTAAAAAATAAGTTATTAATTTCCATAAGCCTATTTAAGAAGTATCTGTGTTTTATAATCTTATTAAGGACCTTTAGATTTTAGCTATTATAATAATAGTAAGGCTTTTATTAGGATAGATTAATCTCCCTAATTACAATTACATTCTTAAGAATAGACTTTTATAGCTTCTTAAAAGTATTATTTCCGCTAGCTATAGAATATATAACTCTAATAATTATAATATTACTTTTTTAAGCACTTTTGATATTATTAACGCCGTAAGAGAAATGCAGTAGAAATATAATTTCTTTATCTTTTAGAATGCTATAAATTAACTAATATCTCTTTCTATAGGTTAAGAAACCTACTAGGCTGAGAAATATAAGAGGTACCTTAACTTTAATTAACTTAAAATCTATATATATATTAATATTTATTATAACCCTATAGAGGTTATGTGCTGTAGCTATTTCTAGATATTTAGAATTCTTTCTATCTAAAAATTATGTTACGTATCGTCGCCTTCGCGCCTGTTTCATAGAGAGTCTTATTTTTTAGTAAAATAGCATTCCTTCCCTATAGCACCACCGCTAAACTCTTATCACTTTATAATACTTATAATAGTGTTATCTAAGCCTTAGAACCTTACTATAACGCTTAGGAGTTAGCACCAGCCTTATGTCTGCTGTCGCACGCAAATTCATACAGGGTCGCCACCCCAGTTAGTACCTCTAACCAGAACGATTACCAGTCCTGGCTAGTGCGAAACAGCCACATAATCATCACAGTTGTAGTTTACTTACAGTGGCTGCCATGACTGTGGCTGTGTGAAGTCTTGGCAAGCGGGCCGACCTTAGCCCCGCGGCCTTGCGATCCAACTTAACCTTGGCCATGCCTCCAGTCAACCAACTCACCTCTTACAGAATTCGCCACCTCACAAGGATGTGGCCGGAGCGGGTCGGCCATCCTCCCTGCTAGCGTGATCAAGGCGTTCGTCCACTTCTCAAGATATGAGCATACTCAGTTTAGTCGGTTGCAAATTCGCCTTCCAAAGCCTGACCGCTGCAAGTCAGCCTTATCGCGCCACACAAGGCTGTGCGATCGACCGTACCCCGCCTCTTGTTCTTGATTCCCTCCTCACAAAACCAAGGATATGGCAAGACACAACAGAATCAGCTTACAACACTCTTGCACTGTCTCGTTTTTAGATGCGATTCTTCAGTATAGCCCAGCCTCCTATCTCCTTGTATGCTCGCTAACCTCGATAGCAAGTACTGGTATTCTCAACAGACGAGCGAGTCGCGTTTGAACCCAACCGAGATCCATCCCTACCGCTTGCACTCGTCCAGCTCCATGCGAAGCAATGCGTCTTTTGCAGCGCTGCGACACTGGGGGTTTCAGCCTCACGAAGGACTTCGTAGGCGACGATACAATCCCTCCCTGTGCGATCCTTTCGTATACTTGGGAGGAGGGTGAAGAGGTCACCTTTCGGAGAATCGATAGATGGCACCGGAAAGAGCAAGACCGGCTACAACAAGATGCAGTTCTGCGGACAACAAGCTGAACGCGATGGGTTGCGATACTTTTAGGTGGACACCTACTGTATCGACAAGTCAGACCATGCCGAACTTCAGGAAACTATCAACTCTATGTTTTACTTATACCAAAATGCGGCGAAGTGCCACGTCTACCAATCAGATATTTCGACACCAACGCGGGAAATAAGCAATGAATTCTCTGAATGCACCTGGGAGCCGGCTTTTCGGGAAAGCAGATGGTTTATCCGGGGTTGAACCCTTCAAGAGCTTCTTACCCCACGTTCGGTCGAATTCTTCTCCCGGGAAGGCAAGCAACTAGGTGATAGGGGAGCTCCAGAGCAACAAATTCCTGAGGTAGCGGGTACTCTTATCCTAGCTCTTCGAGGAACCGCTCCATGTAAGTTCGGCATTGAGGAGCGATTATCATGGGCAAAAAGCCGCAAGACCACACGCAAAGAAGACAAGGCGTACTCGCTACTAGGTATGTTCGGCATCTATATGCTGCCCAACTATGACGAAAGGGAGGAGAACGCATTCAAACGGCTCCGGAGGAAAATCGACAAGCCTTTAAACAGTCTCCGACAGCAACATGCCGTAGTTCAAATGGAGAAAGAAGACCAGGAATGTATACAAGACAAGGAAAGTCTTTCATCTCGAAATGATGCCGACGCTATTGCCATCACCTGTTGTCTTCACATTTTTATCCCAATTTTGCTCAACATCACCAAAATCTCCCGCTTTTCCCGAGATTCCAACTACATTACGACTACCGTCGGTTGTGACTTCACCCTTCCAATTTTGTTTGAACTTGTCCAGCTCTTTTTTAGCCTCCCCAACAGCCTGAGTAGTATCCTCATCTTCCCGTTCTTGCGCGTTAGCAGACACTATTGCAATTGCTGCCTCGGCGTCGCGCAACACAGTCTGTTTTTCGCTGTCTGGTGCCGAACTCCTCATTTGGAGTGCCCTATCAAGTTAATCACTAGCAGCATGACACTTCAGGGATACTGGCGACTTACAAGTTAGTCATGGCCGCAGTCACGGTGATTGTTTCTTTTGCAGTAGAGATGTCTTCGACGACGCTCATGATGTCTTTCCTTCGAGCGAGGAAATGAAGTCGTGCGCGAATGCTTAATTTCTGAGTTGTAGCCCTCTTCGAGATATCTTGATGGAGGATACTGCAGGCGTCTGCGCAGGACTTTGCTGCCTCTGGAAGACCGAATCGTTGGACGAGAGCGCGTATGCTATCGTCAGCTGGCTTGAGCAGTTCTTCTAGCCCCGACAAGCACTTTCGGAGAGCTTCTATCTCGTCCTTGAGTCCCGCGATCACCTTCGGAGTGGATTTAAGTTCTTTAATGGAGTCGTAAAGTAGCGAAACACTTCGAAGCCCTACGTCAACGATTCCAAGAGCTGCTGCAAGGGATTCCAGCCCAGGCATTGAGGATGTAGGTGGTTTCGGCGTACTTAATACTCGTTTTCAAGCCCAATTATAGTGTTGAACATGTTCACCGGTCGGATGGTGCTCACCGGTCGGGGCGGCTGGGTTGTGGCGTAGCTCAGTGTTAAATTATTGGCATTTACGCAAAATTCTGCCTTTCTCGCTGGTGCTAGCGCCCTGTGCGACGTCTTTGCATACAGCTGGCAACGCTCATCGAATCCAGTTGTTGTAAGGTCGTGTGTAAGCGCCATTATTAGGAACGTCCTTTGGCTCTCTCTTCTCGCAGCGAGGCCGATTACCAATATCCACCACTCAGCTCACGCCACATCCACCTCCGCTTTTGGCAAATGTAGGCGAGATGGTGGGGCAATATCTGCTCTCGTTTCGTGGGCCTATCAGGCCGAACCGAGATAGAAACTTCCTTGCGCTGGTGACACTTCCACAATAACTCCCCAAACTTTGACAATACCTCGCCATGAAAACACGTCTTACCCGAACGCAATGAGCATTAATCAGAAGTTGAAGGGTGATGTGAGGGTGGACGGCGACAACAACAAGGTGGGCATCTTTCTATCGGATGAACGTATGCTTCACCGGGAATGCCTCCAACACCTACGCATCACTGATCCCAGAGATGATAAGAAGCGTATTGAGGAAACTAAGGGCGGGCTACTGGAGGACTCTTACCGCTGGATCCTCGAAAACCCCGACTTCCAACGATGGCGTGACGACCAGCAGAGCCGATTGCTATGGATCAAGGGCGATCCCGGCAAGGGTAAAACGATGCTTCTCTGCGGCATTGTCAACGAGTTGAAGAAGTCCATGGCTAAGACAGATCTTCTGTCCTACTTCTTCTGCCAGGCCACCGACTCGCGAATCAACAACGCCACGGGCGTGCTGCGAGGTCTGCTGTACTTGCTTGCCGACCGGCAGCGATCGCTCATCTCGTATATACAGGAGAAGCACGATTACGCAGGCAAAGCGCTCTTTGAGGATGCAAATGCCTGGGTTGCCTTGTCCGAGATCTTCACAAACATCCTGCAAGACCAGAGCTTGAACAGCACGTACTTGATTGTTGATGCGCTCGACGAATGCATAACGGACTTGCCGAAACTATTAGACTTCATTGCCCAGAAGTCGTCTGTATCTTCCCGTGTTAAGTGGATCGTCTCCAGCCGCAACCGGCCCGACATCGAGGAACGTCTAGAGAGGGCGGGACATAAGTTGAGGCTGTGCCTCGAGCTGAATGCAGAGTCTGTTTCTACAGCGGTCAGCATCTTCATCAAGCATAAAGTGCTCCAGCTAGGACAAAGAAAGAAGTACGACGACAAAACGCGAGACGCCGTGTTAAGCCATCTATCCTTACATGCGAATGACACCTTCCTCTGGGTGGCTTTGGTCTGCCAAAACCTCGAAAATACTCGGCGACGAAAAACTCTTGCGAAGTTAAACGCATTCCCACCTGGACTTGACTCTCTTTACGAGCGGATGATGGAGCAGATATGCAATTCGGACGATGCAGACGATGCTGATCTCTGCAAGCGGATACTGGCCTCGATCGCGATTGTATACCGACCTATCACACTTGAAGAGCTGACATCCCTTACGGAGATGCTCGATGACAAGGCCGACGATCTTGAGTGGTTAAGAGAGATCATTAGCCTTTGCGGCTCGTTCCTTACCATTCGACAAGACACTATCTATTTTGTGCATCAATCCGCAAAGGACTTTCTATTCACGAAGGCCTTGAACTTAATCTTCCCATTTGGAATAGAGGAGGCTCATTACACAGCCTTCTGGAGATCGCTCCAAGTTATGTCCAAGTCGCTCCGACGAGACATGTACAACCTACGTGCGTTAGGATATCCTGCCGAGCGGGTTACGCAGCCAGATCCAGACCCACTAGCAGCATCACGCTACTCGTGCATCTACTGGGTTGATCACCTCTGTGACTGGAATTCTAACTCTGCAAACCACGGGATCGACTCTCAGGACAAAGGCGCTATCGAGAATTTCATAAGAAAGAAATACCTTTACTGGCTCGAGGCTTTAAGCCTCTGTAGAAGCATGTCAGAGGGTGTGCTTGCAATGGCAAAACTTAACGCTTTAGCCCAGGTAACTACTAAAGGGGCAACGCTCTATATAATATATGCTAATATAACCTAGAGAAGAGCAGATGCACCTAGCTTCATAAAAATACTTCAAGATGCGCGCCTGTTTATTATGTATCACGTTCAGGCAATACACAACAGCCCTCTTCAAGTATACGCATCTGCACTTATATTTAGTCCAGACCGCAGCCTTATAAGGAGTTACTTTAAGGAAGAAGAACCAAAGTGGATCTCAATAAAGCCAGCTATAGGGGATCAATGGAGTGCCTGCCTCCAGACGCTCAAGGGCCATAGCGACTTGGTCTCGTCAGTGGCCTTCTCCCACGACTCGGCCCGGCTGGCGTCGGCGTCGCACGACAAGACGGTCAAGATCTGGGATGCGAGCAGCGGCGAGTGCCTCCAGACGCTTAAGGGCCATAGCTATTACGTCCGGTCAGTGGCCTTCTCCCACGACTCGACACGGCTGGCGTCGGCGTCGTATGACAAGACGGTCAAGATCTGGGATGCGAGCAGCGGCGAGTGCCTCCAGACGCTCAAGGGCCATAGCTATTACGTCAGGTCAGTGGCCTTCTCCCACGACTCGACACGGCTGGCGTCGGCGTCGTATGACAAGACGGTCAAGATCTGGGATGCGAGCAGCGGCGAGTGCCTCCAGACGCTCAAGGGCCATAGCTATTACGTCGGGTCAGTGGCCTTCTCCCACGACTCAGTCTGGTCAGTGGCCTTCTCCCACGACTCGACACGGCTGGCGTCGGCGTCGTATGACAAGACGGTTAAGATCTGGGATACGAGCAGCGGCGAGTGCCTCCAGACGCTCAAGGGCCATAGCGAATTCGTCTAGTCAGTGGCCTTCTCCCATGACTCAACACGGCTGGCGTCGGCGTTGTATGACAAGACGGTCAAGATCTAGGATGCGAGCAGCGGCGAGTGCCTCTAGACGCTCAAGGGCCATAGCGATTACGTCCGGTCAGTGGCCTTCTCCCACGACTCGACACGGCTGGCGTCGGCGTCGCATGACAAGACGGTCAAGATCTGGGATGTGAGCAGCGGCGAGTGCCTCCAGACGCTTAAGGGCCATAGCGATTACGTCCGGTCAGTGGCCTTCTCCCACGACTCGACACGGCTGGCGTCGGCGTCGTATGACAAGACGGTTAAGATCTGGGATGCGAGCAGCAGCGAGTGCCTCCAGACGCTCGAGGGCCATAGCGAATACGTCAAGTCAGTGGCCTTCTCCTACGACTCGACACAGCTGGCGTCGGCGTCGTATGACAAGACGGTCAAGATCTGGGATGCGAGCAGCAGCGAGTGCCTCCAGACGCTCAAGGGCTATAGCGGCTTCGTCTGGTCAGTGGCCTTCTCCCACAACTCAACACGGCTGGCGTCGGCGTTGTATGACAAGACGGTCAAGATCTAGGATGCGAGCAGCAGCGAGTGCCTCCAGACACTTAAGGGCCATAGCTATTACGTCCGGTCAGTAGCCTTCTCCCATGACTCAACACGGCTGGCGTCGGCGTCGTATGACAAGATGGTCAAGATCTAGGATGCGAGCAGCGGTAAGTGCCTCTAGATGCTTAACATTAGCCAGACACTCTTCCGCATCTTATTTGATATTACTGACTTATATCTTTAAATGGATATTAGCACTATTAAAATCAGCGCTTTATTAGGTTCGAGACTCTTTCTATCCTATTTAGAATCTTAGAGTTTTTAATATCAAGGCCTAGCCTTAAGCGCAGATAGTGTATGGATAATATATAATTCTAAGAACCTAATATAACTACCCTTAGAGTATCAACCATCATATTTAGTAGTATCAGAAAAGATAATTAATATTAGTGTTAGAACTAAAAGAGTATAGATATATAAAGTTAAGCTTAATATATTCTAAAACTAGAATATTTATATTAAGTAACATAAGGTCTACGTGCGGAATTACGTGTTAAATATTTACTACTTAAGTCTAGCTAGAGATAAATAAATGCCTTAATTATGCTAATAAAAAGAATAATTAACCTACTCTAAATAGACCCTTATAAGGTAGCAAATTCTATAAGAGATAAGTTAATTAACTAAAGATATAACTAAAGTTAAGTTAGATTATAAAACTATAGAGCTAAAGTTAGTCCGCTTACTAAGACTTTACATAACTATAGTTATAGCAGCTACTATAAATAAACTATAATTATAATAATTATATAACTATTTTGTACTAGCTAGAACTAGTAATTATTTTAGTTAAAAGTACTAATTAAAATAGCAACCTTATATAAATTTATATATAATAATAAATATAAAGCTAGTACTAATTTCTAAGTATTATAATAAAATTCTAAAACTTAAATAACACCATTATAAGTATTATAGAATAGTAAGAGTTTAGTAGTGGTGTTATAAAAAAAAAATATTATTTTATTAAAAAATAAAACTCTCTACAAAACAGGCGCGAAGGTAATAATATATAATATAATTTTTAAATAGAAGAAATTCTAGATATCTAGGAATAACTACAGCACATAATCTCTATAGAGTTATAATAAATATTAATATATATATAAATTTTAAGTTAATTAAAGTTAAGGTATTTCTTATATTTTTTAGCCTAGTAGGTTTCTCAACCTACAGGGAGAAATATTAGTATAGAGACTTTTATAATATAAGACTTAATATCTATATAGTTAATAATAATAACTAGTAATAAATAAAAGAATATATAATTTTAGCTTTATTTAACAGTAGTAGTAACACTAGCGGGATAATTCTAATATATATATATACTAATATCTTATTTTAAAATAGCGAAACCACTTAGGATTTAAACTACTTAAAATATAAAATATTTACTTATTTTTCAACTTCAGACCTTCTTTTATACGTTGAAGGAGGTAATTATATTATTTAAAAAAATATCTATTCTTTAAAAACTTACTACTTAAGTAGGATTTATTTTACTAATATAGCTTTCTTTTTTATTTACTTTATCTATAAACTATTACTGTTTAACAGGAGGGGTATTTTGCTTTAGATTATAATTAACTATAGTTTTAATCTCTACTAAGAAATTAATTTAGGCCTAATTATTATTAGTAGTCTAAATATAATAGGAGTATAAGGGACTTATAATTTTTTCTAATATTTATAAAAAGGTCTTCTACTAAGAATATTTATACTAAGAAATCTTAGAATTATATTTAATTTATATAAACATATTTACTTTATAAAGCTTTTTAATTTTATAAAGCTTATATAATACACTTACTTTATGTATTCTATATATCTTATTAAGTACCTTTATAGACCTTTATTAGTTTTAAGTGTTTATAGTTAAAAAGTCTTTAAGTTCATAAATTATGATATTAGCTTAGAGCTAGGTTATTATTTTTATTATTTTTTTTAATTTCTTTCTTCTTTAAGCTTGCTCTTAAAGCTATTAAAGTTTATACTATTTTAAGTTTTAAAACTTTATAAGTAAAGCTCTCTCCTTATTATATTTATTATAAAGCCGTAAGTAGATAAGATTTAGGACTTTAGATAAACTAAGTTAGAAATCTACTAGTTATATAATTAAGTGCTTATAGCTATATTAATTTACTAATTTAAAAAATATATTAAAGCTTATTATTCTTAAGTCTGCCCTAACAATTCATAGAGAGTATAATCTATATTAAATAAAATTTAATTATAAATCAAAAAAACAGATATTTATAATTATAATAATTAATTAATTTAAATCTAATTATGCTAAGTGTTTTTAAGTAAGTAGCTAAAAATTAAGAGTATAAATTTAAGCTACCTAGTAAGTTTAAATATAGTACTTAAATATAGAGCGAGTTAAATAATATAGATAATAAATATATTTTATTAAATATATAAAACAGGACGCCAAGGCCTATTTTTTCTTAAAATAAAATAATAGTTATTAGATTTATATTAAAGAGAAGACTAGTTTCACTAGTGACTAAACACTACTAGATAAGTACCTATTATTAAAATTTTATATTATTAGTAAAAAAGTTTACATGAGTACCTCTTAAAAAATTTTATAATACTATAATATTATTATTAAAAATATTTATATATAACTTTATTTATATACGGGTAAGATTTTACTAATATAGTTTATAAACATACAGGTAAAGCTTAGCCTTAAATTTTAATATAAATTTTTTATTAACATGGATTTTTAGTACTATTTTTTATTAACGTGGATTTTTAGCGCTATTTTTTATTAACGTGGATTTTTAGCACTATT
Organism: Zopfia rhizophila CBS 207.26; assembly: GCA_010093925.1. Classification (NCBI taxonomy): domain Eukaryota; kingdom Fungi; phylum Ascomycota; class Dothideomycetes; family Zopfiaceae; genus Zopfia; species Zopfia rhizophila. The sequence goes on from ML994621.1 coordinate 661,875, forward strand.
TTTCATTAACATAGATTTTTAGCACTGTTTTTTATTAATATTAGAGTTTTAGTATTATTTTTTATTAACGTTAGAGTTTTAGCACTATTTTCCATTAATATTAGAGTTTTAGTATTATTTTTTATTAATATTAGAGTTTTAGTACTGTTTTTCACGTTAGAGTTTTAACACTATTTTTTATTAATATTAGAGTTTTAGTATAACTCTAGTTCTTTTAACTTATACTAATAGGGCTAAGTTTTTCTATTAGTTCCTATTAATATAAATTTTAGTATAATATTTTTTACCTTTACGTAAGCATCTAAGCCTTATAATAGAATTCTTATTAGAAATTAGTTTAATTTTTATATAATAATTTAGGGTTCAGCGCTAAAATATAATATTATTAGATAAAAATATTATTATTATAACATTTATTAATATAACATTTATTAGTGTGATGTTTATTAGTGTAATATTTATTAATATAATCTTTCTAATATATATAAACCTATAAGCTTTAGTATAGATCTTTTAAATAATATAATTTCTATTTTCTTCTTTATAACGTTTCCCCTGACGCGATTTCTAATTAATAAATAACCTATATACTTTTAACTAATTAGGTATTAGGTGATTTTAAAATTAATAAATATATAATATATTATATATAATATATATATTATATTTATAGTATATTTTTTCTCCCACACATTTATACCCTCAGCTCTCTTAGATTATTTAAAATAATAATATTAATACATTTTCTCAGACTCTGAATATTTTTCTTAATATATTAGAATTATTTACCAGCATATGAATAAGTGTAAGCGTTAAGACTAGGAATTAAAATACTATATACTTTCTTATTACTTAAAAGAGATTCTTATTCCCAATAGAAAAGGCTATAAGGCTCTATTAGTATTTCTTATATAAAAAGTTTTTAAATACTTAAAGGTGAATAGAAGCTGTATTTACTATTTATACTTAAAAAGAAAACTAAAGATATATTATATTAAATAAGCGCAGGAAGGTTCTGGTTGCGCTAAAATATACTTTTTTTTACTAAGTATTATTTAAATAACTTAGGCTTCCTCTATTTCTTTTATATTAACTATTATACTATACTTCCCCGTTAGTATTAAATAAACGGGGTTTGTGAGATGTATACTTTATAGCTACTTAATAAAAATAGCTCTAAAAACTATAAAGTAAAGTACTATATTTAAAAACTTCCTAATTACTCTTCTATATATCTTTCTATTTCACGGTGTAGAATCGTACCTTTGTAACAAAGTTACGTTTAATATAAGTAAATATATCTTATATTTATAATAAATATAACTATAGCTTGAAAATATAGTTAAGTAAATTTCTATAGTTACACTAAATATAAAGCTGCTTATTTATAAGAAGACTATTTTTTTAACGTATAAAATAGTATAATTTACTATAAATCTTTTAATACTTTATAATTCTATATAGTTATAGAGGTGAGACTATTAATAGCCTAATTCTAAGCATAATTAACATAAGAGTATAATTACTTTAACTTGAGATATTCTTTATTATTCTTTATTTTTAATTCCGGTAATACTGCTAGCTGTAGATTCTTAATAAGAAAACATCTTATAGAATTTTAAGATACTAATATTAGCAAAACTTAAGATGTTATATAGTTAAGTGTAGTAGGTAGTAACTAGACCTCTATATTTATCTTAATAGCTCTAAAAAGATAAGGGGTAAGATACTTAGGCTGTTTAGATAACTAAGCTATAATTAATATTATTTAGCAATAATATTTATATTAAAGTCTATATAAATCATAAAATAATAACGTAATGTAAATATAAACTATATTCTTTAGAAAAGCTAATACTATGTGATGGATAACTACTAATCTTTAAGCTAACTATTATTCAAATAACTCTAGACTTCCTTTTTTAAGTTTGAATAGTATTAAGTAGTAGATCTATACTAGAGATTAAGCATTCTAGGAGCTAGTATAACTTAAAAGATATTATTTACTATATTAGCTTAAGTACTAAAAGCTTTATTTCTAAGTAATTAATTTATTTAAGAGTATATATCTTATTTATACTACTATAGAAGCTAGAAGACCTAGAGAGTATTAGTATACTAATTATATACTCTAGGTATAATAGGAAAAGACCTATAAAATATATAAAGTTATAAATTAGTAGGCCTTCTCTAAGAGATATTACAGAAAAAGTATTAGTAAATAATTTAGAGATTAATTAAATAGAATTTAAATTCACATATAGTTCTTTATAAGATGTTGTTAGAATTAAAGTAGTAAATATAATATAAATTATCTTTCTATTCTTTTCTTACCGCGTCTTCTTTAATTTGGTGATATTAAATTATATTTTAAGTTTTTTATATTTACTCTATAACTTACTAAGTGTCCTTTTAATTATAACGCTTTTATTATACTATTTAATTACAATAAACTAAGGTGTCTCTAGTTTGTAATTTCGTGTAAGTAATTTAAGAACTCTAATATTATAAGTACTATAGAGAGAGCCTTAGCCTGGCATTATTATTCAAAATTCTTAGTAAAAAGAAAGTAGTCTTTTATAGAGTATAATTAAAATAATTAGAATAAGCATAGAAAAAGAGTGTTAATAAGCAAAAGATAAAATAAAATATTTATACTCTAGATTTTTTTTTAGACTACTTATTATCTACTTCTATAGAAGAACTATTATTAGTACTTAAATAGAATATAATTACTTTTCTATTGCTATTACTATTCTACTAAAGTATACTTTAATTACCTGTTTACTATTAGTTAATACTTTATATCTAAATAAAGAATATAAGTGAGATATAGTTGTATTATACATCCGCTTCTTACAATCCTCTCATTTATTTATGTCTAGAATTCTAGGATATAAAGATTAAATAGGAAGTTTATTAAAGTATATTATATATTACTAACACTCTAGTACCCCTTTAGCTAATATACTAACTTTTTAGTAGTATAACTTAGTAATTATATTAGCATTACTAGAATAATGCCATTAATATAATAGGTAGGGAATAAATCTAGCTAATATATCTAAATCTCTATATAACTTAGGTATACAGGATTGACTACTTTTATAATTATACTAAAAAAAGAAGCTTTTATAAGTAAGAGCTATTTCACATATACTTTTATACACTTCCGTTAGAAATTTATGCTATTTATATAGTAAATAGACTTATATATAAAAGGTAGTAATACCTCACGTTTTATATAGCTTTACTAATATAAAAAAATGTGACTATAGAATTATAAGATAAATACCTAGATTAGTGAAATCACTTTATTTTATAGAGCTTACTAATCTTCTTTAGATATATAAAACTATTATATATACTTATACTCTCTACTTTATTATAATATATTAATAGCCTAAAGTAGAAGTCTTCTAATATATACTAAAACATAATTAATTTCCTACTAGAAAGTAATCTATCTCTAGTAAAACTACCCTCTTTTAGGAATACTACCCTAACTTAGGCTATCACAACTAGGCGATGTTATTAAAAATAGACTAGTATTTAAAAAGTAGTTAAAAGTACTTATGCTTATAGTATTACTATAGCTGTTATTAGGCTATACTAAAATAATTTAAAGAATACCTTTAAGAGAAAGCGAAACCTTATGTGAAATTAATTATCTTAAACTAAATAAAGTTAGATATATAGGAATATAGTTTTACTACTGCTGGTATAATTCTCTATTTAAAGCTAATTTATATATTTAATTAATATTATACTAACTAGTTAGCTATAAAGTGTTAATATATTTATTTTTAAGTTAAATAAATAGCTCTAGCCAGTATTACTTACGCAACAGGGGCTAGTAAAGTTTAAAAAAATAAAGATTTATAAGCTAATTATTAAAGCCTATAAAGTAGAGAAAGTAGCCGCTTAGAAATCCAGCAGCTTTCGCGGAAATAGTATTAATTTTTTCTATTATCTAAAAACATGGCTATAGATAGTTAGGCTTATTTTTATATATTCTACCAGTCAAGTAAAAGAGATTAGAATAGAAAATATATAAGATTCTTTTTTAAACTAATAAGAGATACAAAGCAGGGGTGTATGTTAGAATTAATAATAATAAAAAGTTAAAATAATATAACTAAGTTTAGCTACTCTCTTTATTTTAGCTAAATTTATAAGGGTTACTTATATTAATATAACTCTAATATACTGCGCATGTAACGGGCTTACTTTTATATTTATCTTTATTCTTCTTTAAAGAAAGAATAAGTAAATTAGAAAAATTTAATCTTAAAATATACTAATCTTAACTTAGAAAGTAGTACTATTGCTGTAAACTAGTAAATAAGACTTATTTTTATCTAACTAATATACTTTATAGTTACAAGACAGAGACTTTATAAATGGTATTTATTAATATTAAGAATAATTAAACTAATCTAGTAGTTATATTAATGATTAGAAGCTTTAAGCCTTAAATATTTCGTCCCTTTTAAGCTCCTTATTAGTATGCTAGTGGATAAATAATATAAAGCTATATACTACTACTAATCTCTTTAGCTATAGCTAAAAAGTATGTATTAATAACAGACAAAATATATACGTATTTAATATTATTAATAGTCTTTATATTATTAACACGCGAAACACTATTCTAAGTTATGTCTTATAAAAGGGAAACTATAGTCTAAAAGGTGTCTTATCTAACAAGCGTACTATTAACAGCTTAAATAAATAAATTATTACTAAAAATATTATTAAGGATTTACTTTTAAACTAATTTGTTTTTTTCTAATATAAGGGCATTAGTAGCCTGTTTAGTAAAGCTAACTCCTAATAAGGTGCTAGTAGTATTAAGAAACTATAAAACTTTACTTATATCTTATGCCTATAAATTCGTTATTTCTATTATATTTAAGGTGAGTTTAAAACTCCTAGGAGCTATAAAATTAAAGGTAGGTAAAAGAGTTAAAAGAATAATAATAATAGAAAACATTAAATACTTCATCATTAATATAAAATAGCAAGACAAGGTATAAAGAGGAAAGTAATATAAGTAAGAATATAGAAAATAGTAAGTTTTAGCTTTACATATTATTTAAATGCTATGAGTTACTAGGGACCTAATAATAGACTCTTTTTATAGATACTTATTTATTATTAGTTACTTATTCCTAGTGGTAGCTTTATTCTTTCCTATAATTAAAAAGCCGCTTTAGACTCTATTTTCATGAATAGATAGTAGAGAATAACGAAAGTTAAAAATATATAAGTATAGCTACGAAATATATCTTATAGAAAAGATTTTTAAAAGTGCTAGAAAACTATATTAGCTGTATTAATAGCCACCTCTACTAAGTACCTAATACTAATATTTAAGCTAAGTATAAAAACTTCTATAAGGCACATAAAATCAAGATTAACTACTTTCTATTTTAAAATATATCTATAATTTTAGTAATGTATCTCTTACGACTTTTTAGCTCTATTTTTTTTTTTAATAGTATTTCTTAACTTATCTTGTCTTTCTTTATTACCCTGATTTATACACTGCGTTAAGATAACCTAGGCCTAAAGATAAATTACTTTAATTTTAATTTTAATAGTAATATCTTAAGTGTCACCTGTGTACCGGTACTGGTAATAGATAATAACTTTTATATATTTAAGCCCAATATTATAAAGCTAGACCAGTATATTACGAATAATAAAGAAAATATAATATATTAGTTTAAGTAAATTTCCAATCCACAATCTAAGAGAGAATAGTTAAGGGAAAGAGAGAGTAAAAATATATGCTAATACTAATAGAATATAGTATAATAGCAATATCTTTAGCTTATATTCTAACTATACTTTAAATAGTATTATATTAGACTTAACTTATAATTATATAACAGGTGCTCCTAATATGTTTTATATATCTACTATTAATCTTAGTAAGCTAAAGAGGTGTAATATATCTATATATTTTAGAAACTAACTAATAGATAAATAGCACTACAGAATTCAACAGAAATAGCGTGTTTATATTAGATAATAAGATAGTTAATTACCGAGCTTAATTTAACTATAGTCTAACTTTTAAGAAATAAAATCTACTAAATTATTTATATGTTTATTTCAACACGTGATTTTTCTTAGTGATAAGTGAATTTTTATTCGCTAAATATTAGGTCTAAACATAATTTTATAGTCTAAAGGTTTATATATAACTATAGGCCCCTAATTTTATATTATTATACTAGAATACTATTACTTACTATAACTACCTAAGACCTACTTTTAAGCCCGTGTTAAATTTAAATAGAGTAAGGTTCTAGTTTTTTATAAATAATATATAAATATAGGCCGGCCTATGTCTAGTGTAAGCCCCATTAAATTTAATAAAAAATCGTCATTAATAAATCCCGTGGCTATTTATAGAGAAATTAAATTTAAAATAAGAAAAGAGTTATATTTTAGAGTATATCTATATTCTCTAAGCTTACGTAGTTTAGTCTTTACCTATCTAAAAATTTTACATATATTTTAACGTCAAAGATAAGATACTAAGAATATAATAATTAAAATAAAATACTATAGGCCTTAGGCTTACTATATGCCTTATAAATAATATACTAATATCTTTTTTTAATTATATTTATATTCTTAACCCCCTGTACTTTCTACCCTTCTTAGTGGGAACTTATTTTTTTAAGTTTTTTTTATATTTTCTTTTTCTAGCACATGGAGAAATAATTGGTTCTAAAGATATTATTAGATTTATTAATATAAGTTAACTCTTTACTATATAATATATTTTTTTAAGTTTATTAATTTTTTTCTTAGTAGTACTAATATAATTAGCTGTGTTAATTAATACGTTCTAATACTCTTTAACTATCTTATATTTTTTATTCTAATACTTTTAGACTATCTTATACTTTTTATTCTAATACTTTTAAACTATTTTACACTTTTTATTCTAATGCTCTTGTATTATCTTAGACTTTTTAATCTTAAACTCTATAACTCTAGCTTTTAGTTTTTTTTTCTTTATAATAGTAAGCTCTACTATGTCCTAATTTCCCTTACTTATATTATAGTTTTTATTATTCTTATCTAAAGTTATATTACTTAGGTGTTGCTTATATTCTTTAATCTTAAACTCTTTAGCACTAATAATTTCTTATAAGGATAAATACTTTTAGCTTATATTATTAATTACCTTTTAGTACTATTTATATAGAGCTTAGTATACCTTAGTATATTAAAAATAAGTTTTCTATTTTTTAATATAGGCATGCTCGTAGGCAGTAAGTGTAATTTAAAATATATATAAATTTTTATAGAATATATCTATAAATTAGACAGCTTTATAAAGCTTTTTATTAATAGTAAAAAGTTATTAGTTAATGTTATTATAAGACTCTTTTATCTCTCTCTCTAAGCCAACATACGTCATCTAATAAATTAAATAAAATAAATAATTAATACTCTTAAATCTTATCTAAATAGTATCTTAAGATTTAATACCCTGCCCGGGATGTTAAGAGGTTATGTTTTAATAAAAGTTAATATATAATAGTAAGATTTAGTTTTCGTAAATATAAATTCTAGCTTAAATTAGTATCTTCTAGCTTAATAAATAGGAATAGTTTATCTCTATAGAAAGAAAAAGTCCCAGCTATATAGAGCCTAGGTAGACGTAATATTAAGTATAATAACTTATAAAGGTTTCTATTTATAGCCTTTAGGAGAATCTAATAGACTTTAAAACAAAGTATAAATACCTTACATCCTTTATAGTAAAGTATAAAGATGAAAATACTATTTTAAATTTAGAAATATATAAGACTCTAACTGCTGTGGCTGTGGAAGCTTTCTAGTCTAATACCTCCAGTCCTTCTTTAAAAAATAGTATACAGAATAAGAAAATTAAGTCTTTAATATCTAGAAAATACCCTATCTCAAACGGATAGCTAACTCTTTGCTATATATAGTAATATAAATAGATAATATATACAGAATAATCACCTCACCATCTTATTTATAGAATGATTAGAAGGTAGAGACAATTAGTGCTATAAGAAAGATAATATATAAATAAAGAGAACTTACTATTTTTAACTTATCACTAAAGAATAGTGCTCTATACTAAACTTTGATTTATTTAAATTAATCTCTAATATCTAAATGGGCTTAAGTGATGCCTTAAAACGGCTCTAAAGACTAGCACTATTTATATTTACTAACTATCTCTTAAAATAACTAAATTTATTTAATTTTATTTCAACATTAGTTAGTTCTCGAACACTTAAATATTAAAGATTAAAGTAGTTTAGTCTAGTCTTTAAGTGAGAGATAGGAGCTTATATAAGTAGTAATTAAGGCTAATATATTTTATAACTAAATAGGTCTTATAACTAAACAGGTCTATTATGCTAAAACTATTACCAAATACTTAATACACTCTCTATATAAATAGTATGCCACGAAAAGTGAATAAGTAGGCCTAGAAAAGATAAGAAAGACTTCTTATAACTATAAACGCATATAAAAAGAACTAATTTTCTAATATTAAGACTACTATATGTATGTATCACGTGAGTTCTAAGACTTTATAATATTATTTTAATAGTCAGCAACCACGCAACGCAATCCTTATAAATAGTTAAAATCTTAATAATAATAAAAAGTAGATGCTTACTAAGTAGATATTAGACCTTACTTTTTATAATTACTTTTTTTATAAGTGAATTATAGAGAACACAGCTAATATATTACGGCGCCTCTAAGATAAGAAGCTAGTAAATAAAAACTAGGTAAATAACTATATTTCACGTAATTTAGAAGTGAAGCTTGTATAAAGTAAAAAGTATAATTACCAGCAAGCAAAACAGGAAGATCTTAAGATAATTAGTAAGTATTTTTAACTCTTTAAGAACGTAGTAAATAAACACGACATTCAGGATAATAATATCTACAATATAGACAAGATAGGCTTTATAAGGGGTAATATTAAAACTATTAAGGTTATTATAGCTATTAATAGCCCTAAGTACCATATTCAGCCTAGTGATTGTAACTAGATAATTGTAATTAAATATATAAGTGCAGCTAAACACGATATTCTAGCTATAGTTATTACTAAAGAAAAGGTCTTTTAAAATATTTAGTTTAATAAAAATGCTTACGTTCTAGAGCAGTGGAAAATTACTCTTAGTAAAATAAGCTAAACTAATAACAAATTAGAGTATATTTAGCTCACTTAAGTATTTAATTCTACTATAAAGAAGTATATAACAGGAATAAAGTGACTACTTATTATAGATAGATATAGTAGCTACTATTCTAAACTATTTAAAATATACGTAAGAAATAATAATATTATTCTATTATAGCTACTCTCCCATTCCTCACACATTACGTAACCGCTAAATATTAGTTATTTTAGCGTTGTCAAACGACGCTATTATTAAGATATTAAATAGTTAGTTTATAGTAGTTAATATTATGTTAGTGTGGACGACTTTCTTCGCATTTACGCTAAAATTCATTCTAAAGTATTAAGCTATAATAATATAGAAGTAAGCTTTAGAGCTACTAGTATTATTCTATTTAATCCTAAAAAGGTGCTCGTCAAATTAGGAGGTTTCTATATTATAATACCTAAACTAGTTCTTACTTTTTCAACGATAAATTTAGTTAGTAATATATTTAGAATAGTACGATAAATTAAGAAGCAGCAGATAGTAATTAAACGTCGTTAATATAATCTTTAACAGCGTTTAACTTTATCTATAATGGTGGCCTTTATAAAGGCTATAAAGAGCGCTAAGTAAGCTATTTAGTTTCTTATAATTATAACTAAGTAATTAAAGCAAGCAGAAGCCACCAGCGCTAAGATTATTAAAAAGCGTAATATATAGATTAAATATATTACCTAAAAAGAGAGCCTTATAATTAAAGAGGTAATTAAACTATTACAGGAGGCTATAGTAGCTATAGTAGTTACTAAAAGTAAAAGTAGTAATATAAAAGCTTTAGCTTTAGCACAAGCTCCACACTACTATAGTAGCTATAGATTAATAGATTATACTATAAGGACTTATTCTATACTTAAGGAAGCTTTAAAAAGTGTTCTCTCTATATAAAATTAGGTAGTAATAGCATAATTTAAAGAAATCTATATGTTATTTATCATGCTAAGAAATGACAAACCCGTTCAGTTATAAGACCCGTTCGGTTATGAAATACGTTATAGTATAGAATAGAAATACTTAAAAAGTAAATAGATAATCTTCAGAATAATTTCAGAAACCTATAGAATAGTTTTAGAGATTATTAGAATAAGTAAGTGTCTTTTTAATTAGATTATTAAACACTAGCTAACGTATGCCTATATATTAGAAGAAGAGAAGGTAAGGTAATATAAGTCTAATACTAGCTAATCATTTAATTTCTATAGAATAGGCTATGTTTAGGGGTCGATTCTTTTATTCCAAAGCTAAGAGTATAAATAGCAGAATTTAAGTAAAAATTGGCCTTAATTAACCTAGCATAGTATTTATAGAGCCTAATAGACTTATTTTTATTCTATAATTCCTAGTGTATATCATCTTATCTCTATTACTTATTCTTAATAGGTAAAACTAAGTGGCTGAAGTTGGTTTAATATAACTAAGTAATTTCTACTTCCTATAGGTTAAATTTGCTCTAGCTAGATTATAACTAGCTTATAAACACATACTTTACTTTCTTTTTCCTATTATATAATATCATAATAATAATAAAACCTAGCTTATAAGTAGTTACTGTATTAGTTTCTCTTAAGATTAAGCTTTTATCACAGGTGCCAGCATTAATAAGCTTAAGAAATCTAGTAAAAATAGAATAAAGAGAGAGAAAGCTATAAAAAGTATTATATATATATTAGTAATACTTTCTATAAGCTTAAAAGTTTTATATTCTTAGATTATAGCCTAAGATATTCTTAGCGTTACTATAAGTAATTTGATGTTAAATTTTATTAAATATAAAATAAGAGTAGCAGATAGTCTCTATGCTTATATATATTATTTATAGCTTATAGAATAATAGATAGATCTTATATAAAGATGCTAGACTATACTATGTATAGCTATTCTACTAACTTTCCGCTATTTTAAGATATTAAATTACTAGACTAAGTTATATAGTACAGAATATAGCAGCGCTTAAGCAGGAGTTAGATATTTTATACTAAAAGTAAAAGAAAAAAAAGTACGCTTTATTTAAGATAATATTATGCATAAAGATTCTAGCTTAGATAAACTAAAAGTAATATTTTCTTAAGATACTTATATAAGTTAGTAAGGCTATATAGCTTTATTATTAGTAATAATATATTTACAAAACGCTGTGCCAACTGTAGGCTAGAAATAGACCTTTAGAAAGGTATTTAAGGTTCTAGTTATTTCTTAGAGTCTAAACTCTAGTATTTTATTACTATCTTTCATATAAAAAGTAGGCTTAAATGTTTTTGCAGAAATAATCGAATTTTACTATTATAAACTCTTAACTATTAAAGAGTGGTTAATAGTAAGTTTACTAAGTTAACGCCTTATACTACACTTAAGATTAAAATAAATCATAAACTATAAATAATTCCTTTAATAGTGATTACTAGTTTTATTAATAACTTTATATAGCTACGTTTTCTATTAACGTAGCTCAGCGAGAATTGCGTAATTAGAATATAAAAATAAAATTAATAAGATATAGCTTTTATTAGATTATAAATATAGCCTAGTTAGTGAACTAAGTTCTGGGTTTAAAACTTAAACTTAAGACTAAACGCCTTACCACTATTAAAATAGCCGTGAAGTTTAAAGAAGAAAAGGCTAGAATAGTTAAGTAATATTAAATAATATTATTAATTACGGTTTATTACTATGAATGGACAGAGAAGATACTAGGGCAACTTTAGTATAGTAAGAAATTATAAGAAATAGGTATAGAAACTTAGCGTACTAGAAAAACTTAAAAGCAAGGCAATAATTAAAAATCTTAAATAAATACAGTAGATTAAAGAATTATTCTATATAGATACTACTATTAAAATTTATATTAATAGTAAAAAGATTTGTTTGATTACCTGTTAAAATATATTAGCTATAGTATTATTACTTTAGGAGATACATGTCTTATATAAGGCTATACTCTATAGTTAAGAATATTTCCACGTGACTTTATCTACATGCGGGTGAGATTCTATTAATATAGTCTATATATATATAAATAGAGCTTAGCGTTAATTTTAGCTCTTATTAACATAAATTTTAGCACGGGTTTATTAAAATTAGAGCTTATATCTATATAATACTAGACTTTTATATAGCTTTATTAACCTATACTAATAAGCCTAGGTTATTTTATTACGTTCTATTACTATTAACGTAAGTTTTAGCGCGATATTTTCTAACCTTTACTACATAAGCTTCTAGGCCTAAAAACAGAGTAAAATATTACTTTCTACTAAGTTTTACTAGAACTAATTTTTATGCTTATTAGAATTAGGGGCTGGAGGTAAAGTATTAACTAAAAATACTTATAGTTTATTTTATAATATCTAATAGAAATTATAAGGCACTTAGTGTGACCACTATTAGTATAATTTTTAGTTAGTTAATAGTTTTATATATTATAATACTCTACAAATTAGGCACTCTGTATAATAATAATTAAATTAAATATAAGAATTTTTAGTATATAGTAATAGCGCTATAGTTAGAATTTTTGTTTTTAAAAACATAATAAAAATAATTAATTAATTTTACTAGATTTCTTTATATATATACACTTTCTTTTTTACTTTATATTTTTAATTTTTTTCTTTCCCTCCTCCCTCCCCCCTCCCTAATTATTAATAGGATAATTAGAACTTTTTTTCCTATTTTAGGGCTTTTAGTTATTATGTTATATTAAAATTATTTATTAGCATATAAACTAATCTAAGTATTAAAATTAGAGATTAAGGTATTACGTAATATATTCCCTTATAACTTAATAAGGTTTTTATTTCTTATTAGGAAGACTTTTAAGGCTTTATTAGTATTACTTATATATATAATAACCTATAGTACGGAGAGTTTAAGTATGGAGATTATATAGTAGCTATATTTATCTACTTATACTTAAATAACCATAAAGAAAATCAGCAATACATAAATTTTAAATAAAGGAAAATTAGCTAAATTTAATAATATAAATATATTTATTATGCTGAAATATACCTCTCTAACTCTTTTATTACTCTTTTTCTTATAAGATGTTTTTTAAAAGACTTCTACTTTTCTCTTCTCTTATATCTAGAATAGTTAGGATAAGTGCAAAATAAATAGATAGAAATTACTAAATTAATTTTTAATACTATTTATTAGATATTTTAATAGTAGTATTATTATTAATATAGTAATTAGTCTGGCATTAGGTAGTTTAGAAGCAGATAATAATAATATAACTATAGTATAATAGTATTAATAAAAGGGAAGCACTATTACCTATTTAAATTAAAAAAATAATTAATATATAGTTATATTATATCACGTAGTGCTTATTAGTATTTGCTTATGAATATTTTTTTTATTTATATACTTAAAAAGGTCTCTGCAGGTGACGAAAAATACTTTTAGCTATAGTTAAATAAAGTAATTTTAAACTAGCGCTTCTTATTACCTTATAAAGTTAATTAGTAAAATATAACTAAATTTATAATTATATTATTTTTATTCTACCGACCTCACAGTGCACGCTAGATAGTCTAAAGGGTAAAATCTTTAACTTCCTTAAAAATAATATAGAATTATATAACACGAATAGTAATACTTAGAGAATTAAAGAAGTTACTACTTAGATTAAAACTTTATATTTAATAAAAAAATAAATAAAGCTTACTAAAGAATGCTATATATTTCTAATACTTTAATATTCTTTCTTTAGCTAATACTCCGACTTTTCGCTAGTATAATATAGTAGATAATTAGAAAGGAATTAATCTAGTAGAATATAAGGAGACGTGTAAGACATAGTGCTATAGAAATAACTATAATTAAAAAAATACTAAGTAAAGAACTTTCTTATAATAGGTAAGAGTTATTTTATCTATACTTATATATACTTCTATTAAGAAACATCTATCCCATTTCTGTTAAGGGGAGTTGACTATAATAGGTGAATTTATATATAAAAAGTAAAAATATCTTATATTTTATAGAGCTTTACTGTTATAAAAAAAACATTTATTATAAAATTTATATAATAAAGGTCTAAATTTAGGTAGATAATATCTTTTTTTTTTATTAACTTACTAATTTTTTTACTCAGGCCTAATAAATCACTATAGCGTATTATTAATTCTAAGTAAAAAATTTTTAATATATACTAAAAATATTACTAACTTGCTGTAAAGTGTTTTATTTCTAAAGAAAATAACTCCTACTTAGAATTAGAGTATTAATAAATAGGAATATTAGTGCCTAAAGTAGGATAATTATTAATAAATAATATTATTATATATAGACCTATATTCCTAAAGTGGCTGTAGTAGGTATAATTTATAATATAATTAAAAAACATGCCTATAACGTTTATAATAGCATTTATTAAAGTATATTAAGGTAGAAAGAAATTTATAGACAACTATATAAAGAAGGTAACTTTATTAGAACTAGTTATTTATAATTAAATAAATCTAGAATGTGATGTCGCCACTTACATGATTCTTTTTTTAAAGTTAGTTTAATTTATTTTAGTTAATATTCTACTAACTTAAGTAGCTATTCTTCAGCTAATAAATAATCCTTTTTAGTGTATATTTTCAGTTTAATATAATATAGATAATAATAAAGACTTATAAAGTAGATAGAGGTAAGAGATTTAGGCTAGTAGAAAGTTAATTACTAAGGCTTACCTATATAGACTAAGAAAACTATCTATTTAAAAACACGTAGATATTACGCATATTATATAAGAATATAGCCTAGAGATTTGGAACTATCCTTTGCATTTTCTACTTTTAGTAGAAGAGATTAGATAGTGTGGGAGATTCCTTTTAAAAAGATAAAAGTATATTATAGCTATTTATACGTCCGCAATAGCAGAGGTCTGCACTAAAGTAATAAAGTTAAAAGTAAAATCATATAATTAACTCTAGCTACTTTTTATACTTTGTTTATAATTCTTATAATGTATATGTAATTATTCACGTGACTATACTATATAATTACTAATTAATAGTTTATGTTTTTAGTACTCTAATCTATTACTTCTTATATATAATAAGCTTACTTCTATATACTAGCTTAATACGGTTTAGAGAAGCGTATAGGGAAATGTTTTATAAAATAGAAGATAAATACCTTACACTTAAGGTTATAATATCCATCTTCTTATTATTTTCCTTATATAATATCTATAGATAATATAGTTCCTAAATACGTTTACTTGAAACTTATATAAGTAAAAGCTATATATTATTTTAAAAATAGTTCTTATGATATTAGCCTATAGTATCTTTCCTTTATATATGCTTAGAAAGAGCCTGTTTTAGCGCTAAATAATATTTTAGGCTTTTAAATAAACTTAACTAAAAAGTATTATACTAAGGCTTTATAAATTAGTAATATTAATTTATTATATAAAAAAACGCATTTACTAAGCTCTTTGTGCTGTTAGTTCTTAGCACGTTATTTATTTTAATAAAGCTTATTTTAATAGAGCCTATTTTTACTAAGCCTATTTTAGTTAAGTTAAGCTTATATATATTATAAAAGTACTAATAAAAAAGCCTGCTAATAGAGTCTATTTAAGCCTCTCTATAAAGAGCCTAGAAGTTCTAAATAAGCTTCTAGGGCCTATTAGGGCTTTATACTTATATCTATAAGTACATATTTAAAAGGCTTAGTAAATATATTATTTAGTAATAGCTTTAGTTTACTATACCTAAAAGCCTCTTAAGTGTTAGCATAAGCTAAAATAAGCTCTTCCTATAAAAGTTTTAACTAGAATAATAAAAGAATAGATCACGTGCTAGCAGTTTACTATTCTAAGATATTTATTATAAAGATTTTAAAAAGTTATAATTAATTAAGTTATTAAGTAATTACTAAAGATTAAGAATATAGCCCAGCTGGGTAGATTTAACTATACTAATATTCTTTAAACTAAAATTTTCTTAATACACTATTCTAACAGCGTTATGGAAGTGAGTAGGCTTAATTCTTTTCTTAATAAAATATATCTTACTTTTCTATTTTCTTTTTAACTAAAACTCTTTTAAGTAACCGCAATGCGATGAATATACAGTATATTATATAAAAAATTAAATAATTTACTAAATAGTTATAAAGAAGGCAAGTTGTTATTCGCTGTGTATATTATAGATTTAGTTATTTAAAACTTAAGACTTATTTATATAATAGCGGCTTACTCACCTCTTTTTAAAAATAGAGGTCTTAAAATTAGGCTTTTTATAGCTAGATATAGGTAGCTTAATCTTACGCGCTTACTAAGCCTATTCTCTAGCTACTTTATACCCCTTACTTTAAATAGCTAATAGGTATTACTTTAGTAGATTATTTATAAACTCTATTACCTATTATCCGTGCTGTAGGAACTGGATATTTGTGTTTAACTAAACTCTATAAGGCTTTTTATATACTGTAGATTATATATTAACTATTCTATATAGATATTCTAATAAAGATTTTATATACTCTTTTATACTTATAAGAATTTAATTTATATATAACTAATTAGAAATTTTGTATCTACTTAATTAAACCTATTCCACGTAGCTACTGCTGACTTCTTATTAGTATATATTATAAACACTTAGAACTAAACCGCCTTTATTATTTTAATAATATAAGTAGATTAAAAAACATACTGCGCTTAATATCTAATAATTTATAAAAAGCTAGGTTATTATTATACCTAATAGCTAAACTCTATTTACTCTCTTAAAAGTAAGCTTTTAAAGTATTTTCGTACCTAAAATAAACTACTAAGTCTTTAATATACTAGACGTATTTCTAGCTTTTATATAAAGCAAGTAGCTAACATCCTATCTTACTATTATAATATAAAGTTAATTACTTACTATAATTCATAGAGCTGGCTAATGTTTATCTATTTAAACAGAATATAAAATACATTAATCTATAGTCAAGACTATATTAGATACTTGTATGGATTAGATTTAATATAAGATTTTTAAGTAGTATAGTATGCCACCTAGTTATGATGAATCTACCATAACTAATTAACTAAAATTTATTTAAAATTTCCTTAAAAGCTAGAATCTCTAGTTATACTAGTGCTTAGGTTATTTTACTAAAGAAGTAATAAAAGAACTATTTTACTAAAGCCTAATATAAGGTAATTTACTAAGCAGAAGAAAGAAATTTAATAACTAGAATACTTTTTATTAAGCCCGAATTCCGTTCGAAGCTTCTATAGGATAGAGTTTAGATAAATAGGATCTATAATAAGAGGATATTAAGCATTACCTAAATATATTATACTATATAGGCATATAATAATTAATTCTGTTAACACTTTTATTACTTTAAGTATCTTTTATTTTATTACTTGAATTCTATATTCCTCTTTCGTTTTTAACTGTGCTTATTCTTTTCTATTTCTAAAGATCTTATTAAGTATAATATAGTAATATATATTTTAAAGTACAGTCTAAAAATCTCTACTTAATTTCTATTACTAACTAGTATATTTGTTATTACTTGAGTTTATAAACTATACTAATAATAACTCGTTTAGTCTGGACTCTTTTTATAATAAGATATAATTATTATCCCCTGCTATTATCATCATCTCTTATCATTATCTCTAATTATTATTTCTTATTATTATCTATTATTATTATTCTTTATTATTATCTCTTATTATTATTTCTTATTATTATTTTTTATTATTATTATTATTATTACTTCTTGCTATTGCTGTATTGTATGGCTACTATAATATAATAATAAGCAAGCCAAGAAGAAAACACTAACACTAATTTATTATATTATTATAAGATTTCTTACTTAAAAGCTAATTATACTCGCTATAGGAAGAGAAAGCATAATTATTATAATTAAGAGTTCTAAAAGCTTCTAATATACTAGTGCGTGTGTAGAAAAGAACTTAGTGTTATTAATAAAAGCAAAAATAAAAAAAGTAAGCATAAAAATTATGTAGTAACTAATTCTTATTATAATATTAGATTAGCATAATCCTTAGTCTAGCTACTAATTTATTTAATAATGCTAACAGATCTGATAACACCCGAATTCTAAATATACTAGTATATTATGTATTAAAATATAAGTAGATATACTATCTAATACAGACTTAACCTTATAGCCGCTCTTTTAACAAAATTCTCTTCTAAAAGAATAAGGTTATTTTAGGAGCTTCCTAAGTATTAGTTTATATTACATAAAGCTATTAATAGCAAGGCTATAACATATTTTGAATATATTACTACGGATTAGGGAGGTGATATTTTATTTACCTATTATTAATATATAGTTTACTCTAAGCAGTAGGCTGAAGTAATTCTTAAATCTATTTTTTTTAAGTTATCTTTACTAATTCCCGCTGTCTTCTCTACTATATTGTTAATAGTAAATATACGAATTAATAAGTATCTTACTTACCTATCTATAAAGCCTTCTGTTAACGTCTACGATTATAGGGAAAACCTTAATACTAGAGAAAAATATATTTATTTTACTATAATATTATTAGTTAATGCTATTAAGCTGTTCTGTAACTCTAATATTAAACCTATTAACTTTTTTAACCTTAATAGGTATAGACTAAACCTGGTGCTAGCTTATATAGTAAACTTAAGATAATACTCAATACTCTAAAACACCATAAAATATAATTAAAGTGAAAAGGTGACTAATATTTATCTAAATAACTTATTATCTTATATATTATTTTAGATCCTTAGTAAAGTGGGCGTCTTCTTAATGCTATATATAAATCATTATAATATTATAACTACTATTCATAATAAGAAAGATAATAAGCTATAGCTTAAATATCTAGCTTTATAGAAAAATAAGATTATATTCTAGGGCTATAATAATATACTAGCTCTTCCATCATTTCCCGTTTATATAACTAATAGGTATATTTTTATATAACTAGAGAGAAGAGTATATTCTTTATTTTCCCTAACTAACATCCATATAAGCAGAATAATGTACTAGAATTCACGAAGTATAGTACTAGTACTTAAGTAGTTATTACTTAAGCTCTAATATCCTACTATTATTAATAAGAAACCCGCGAAAGAATTTAATCTTAAGCTTATAAGAATTAGTAAGTTTTAGAATACATATTATCTATATTACCTATAGGTAGATAAGAAATCATGAATAGAGTTTAATACTCTTTATAAAGTAGGTATTAACTTCTATTACCTAGACCTAGTATTTATAATATCTACTAAATATAAAGCTTCTAACATGCCTCTAGGACTGGTTAGAGTTATAGGCTAAAACCCAACTTAGGTATAATTATACTACTAGATATAGTTTAAGAAAATATAACTATATAAAAACCAACATGCGCTATAGGCTAGTATATTATAAAAAGACTTTAATTAATTTATGTAAAAATAAGTGTGATTAAGTATAGCCGGATTAGAAAACAAGCCATTCCCACCATAACTAGTTATTAAAAAAGAAAGGTGAAAGATTAAGGTGGAAGAGATAATAAAAGTATTATATAACTAATAGTATCTATATACAGCTCTTCTATAGTCCTTTTAAATTCACGAAATACTAGAGTACGTAACACTAAGATTTAAGACGCTATATATACTAACATTATAGTAGATAATACTATCTCTAATTAGTAAGCTTATACTTTAATTTATAATACTAACACTAACTAATAGTTTATATTACTATAAACTGATATTTATGAAAACTATTTAAGTATATACCGCTCTTATTATAGCTGTCTATAAGATAATGCAATTCCTTTCTTTATTTTTATAATAAAAAGTATATAGTTTACTTATTGTGCTCTAGAGTTACGTATAATAGATTCTAAGTAAATTCTTATAGTTACTTATAAAATAGCTGTTTTAAAGCGCTTTTTATAGAAGATTGCTTAGATATAGTTAATAATACTACTTTTAAAAAGAATAAGATTATATAAGAGTTAATAAATAGATTTAGTTTTAAACTTATATTTAGCCGGTTTTCTAGTAAGAATCTATGGCTAAGGCCGGGCTATTAAGTCTTATATTTAATTCTCTTAAGTCTCTTAGTATTGCCTTGCTTTCTTTTTTTGTATTCTACTTCTTTTTTTTTATATTCTTTAGAATCATTACTGGCGTGTTGGCTAAGCAGTGTGGTAACTAGTATAGTAATAAAAGTAGTATAAATATTTAAAGAATTAAATTCTATTTAGTTCCTTCTCTTCCTCTTACGTGGCTTATGTGCAGTTATTTTTCTATATTCTAAACTAGTAACATAACTAGTATATTACTACAATAATTAAGTAGCTAAGATTAGTTAAATAGAAGTATAGTTTTATTTACTAGTTTACTATAATTAAATTACTTTCTAGATTAAGATTAGTGCGCCTTAAAGTTAAATTTCTTTAATTTAAGTATTTTTTATTTAAAGAAGGATAATAGCATATCGCTGAAGAGCTAATATATAGAAGTAAGTTTATTATTTATATAATTATTAGTTATAGAGATTAGAGTATAGTAGCGTGAGTGACTAATTAGTAATATATAATATATTATAAAAAAGTAATATAATTAGCCTATGTGAATTTATATTATTTTATTTTTTATATTTATTATTCTAATATACACCCCTGCTCTGTACTTCTTGTATTTTTAAAAAAGAATTTTTTATATCTTCCACTACAACCTCCTCTACTTGATAGGTAGAAAAATATAATGATAAGTCTAACTATCTAAGTTAATTCTTAAAAACATAAAGGCTAAATAATAGTAAGTTAAGGCTACTATATAAAAAGTTATAATTTATAATTAACTTAATTTAGTCTGGCTTAATCTATCCATTACTCTAATCTAAAGTGTGAAAAGTAATCTTATATAATTAATCCCAAGGCCCTAAATAGCCAATTATATAATATAAAAGGGTTTAGGTTTATTAATTACTAGTTAGTAGATTTATCTCTACTACTTTTTATATTTTTTTATTCACGTCTTACTAGGATAACCTTTTGTTAAAAAGTCTATAATAATTTCCTTCTAGATATTAGTATATATTTATTATTATGCGGGCTAACTTACTAATGAAAGGGAGAAGTCTTAAAATCCAGAGTAATAGTATTATATATAGTAAATATATATTAAGTAACTAGCCTAAAATAGTAATTTATTTTATTTATAGATAATAGATTATAAAAAGAGCTCTAATAGCAGTAGCTATTATAAGCTATTCTAAAACATTAATTAGCCTTTAAGACTGTATAGAATAGTACTTAATAAGGCTTTATACTAGTAGTAGAGAGAATATCTACGTATTTTCTAATACCTAGAAAGCGCCTTATCTACTAGTTAGTAATATTCTATATATAGTATTACTAATAAGAATGATTTTATTTCTACCCTATTTAGGAAGCTCTAGTATAGTACTTATATAATATATATATTTCAGGTCTGCTTTAGTAATAATATCTTATATTATTAAATTAGTTTAGTTTTTATAGTGGTTTTATAAATCTACTCTAAGATTTTACTTAATACTTAAGTTCTTTTCTCAATATATTAACAGCTATATTACTTTGTTTTTGGAAGTTAGTTTACTAGAAAAGTAATAGAAGTAGCCTTTTTAGCTAAGGCTAATAACTTATGCTTTCTATTTATAAATTAGTTTAAATAATAGAGTTAAGACTTCACCTCTAAGCTATATAAGACTACTATATAAGGTAAGTTAAGTAATAAATAGCCTACTTATTACTTACCTATATATAGAGAAATACTTTAGAAAGAGACTTTTTCTTATAACGCTGTTTATATTATCTGCTTTAATTATAAGATCTGCTTCTTCTTTATCTAGTTTCTATTACTCTTAATTTTTTAAAGGGAATATAAGAAGTACTTTCTTTTTTCTCTTATCCTAATATACACTATTTATTTCTTTAGTTTTTATAATTTCCTTTAATTCTCTATATAGCTCTAGCTGACTTACTAAATACTTCTATAGTTTATACTAACTAATTAATATAATATATTTTTAAGAATTTCTACTGGAAGCTTGCTGCGCTCCAAGTATCCGGCTATATTTATTATAAAAAATAAAATTTTCGTAGTTAAATTCTTCTAAGAAAACTTTTTCCCTAAGCGTAGTATCTAGATTATATAATACTTATATATTATTAGACATAATCCCTAGTCCTGTGCTTTCTGAAGATAGGTTATTTCTAAATTACTTTTTATAGATATAGATATTATACTAAAACAGCTATAGTAAATGCTTTTTAAGGAAAAAATATATAGTAATACCAGATATTCCAGCGCCTATAATAATTATTTTCATTTTTAGTAATTATATAATTATAATTTTATTAGATACGTGATAATAGGAAAGTAAAGATACTATATATTATATTATTAAAAGCCTAAATAGGCTCCGCTCAGTAAGGCTTATAGAAATTCTAGAAACCTAAATAAGCTTTTCTACTTATAAAGCTACTTTAGCTACTTTCTTTATTTATAATATATATATCACAATATCTTCTAATTAACATTAGAATGAAAACTATGGATAAATGTAATTCTTATTATATATATAGTTATTAACCTTCGCAAGCCTTAATTCTGCGCTGTAGTTTCTAATAGTATGTGTATTTAAATTCTATATCTTAGAATCTAATATTTCCTAACTTAAAATAGTTTATTACTAGTATGTATAATTATTCTGTCTTACGTTCCTATAGCTATATAATAAGCAGAGAATAATAGCTACTATTATACTAGTAATAATAATTACTATAAGAGTAATCTTTACTAGGTAGTACTTAAGAATATCTTAGAATAATTTAAAAATATTAAAGCATTTAAGTAGGAAGCGCTTACTTTTAATTAAAATATCTATAGTCTAATTATATTAGTAATATTAAATACTATAGTTATATAGATTTACCGGCGATTTATATAAAGTTAGTATCTTTATTTATAGCTAATAAACTATTTACCTTTCTAGTGTAGCCTTAGTAGTATGTTTTTATATACTATTTATCTTTACTATATATTTAAATTAACTCTATACTTATTAATAAATTATTAGGTTAATTATGACTTTACTCTAGTGCACTTTATTACACTTAATACTATCTTTTAGATACTATTTTTAATTATTACTATATATACTATCACGACTCCCTAAAGAAAGACATTAATTTCTAATGTCTTTAAGACTAGAAAACGCTGGAGAAATGTACCTAAGAAAAGTAAGTAAATATCTTTTAAACACTAAACACAGTTCTATCTTATAGAAATTAGGAAAGTGTATAGTAAATAAAAAAAGCTATTATACCTTAAGTGAAATTAATTTCGTGTATTCTAGACTCTTCTTAAATACCTATAATATTTAAGTACTTCGTTATTAGTAGTAATCCGTAAATTTAATAATAAATCTTACGTTATATATAACCTAATCTAAAAATTATAAAAAGTATAAGCAAAAAAGGATGGAAGAAGCTTTAAATCAATTTTTTATAATAATGTTTTCTTATTTAATTTTTAGATTTAGTCTGAATGTTGCGAGAGATAATAAGTTTTAAGCCCTATCTTTAATATTAGTTTTTAACTTATTTTATTAAGTGGTATGTTATATATAGGAATAATTAAATTCCCTATCTTTCTTTTTAACTTTATTTTATTTAAATGTACAGATAGGGTTGACCCTTGCTAGTTAAGATAGATTTAAAAATATAGTTAGTAGTTTAAATAAGCTTCTCTAATATATAACTACAAACATATTATAAAAAATAGAGATAAATAATAAATAAAAAGAACTCTACTAGAGACTTATTATACTAAAGCTTGTAATACTAAAAGAGTATATTATAGTATTTTAAGTTACATCCCAGAGTACACCTCTACCACTATTAAAAACTAATATTAAGATTACTAGAAGAAATAGGACGATAGTAGTAATTAAAGTAATAAAAAAATATATATAAGTCTTAAAAACTACTATAACTCTTTCTTTAACGGAAATAATATATAAAGAAAAGCGGGAGAGCGGTTGTCTGAGGCGGGAGTTAAATTATAAGTATAAAATAAAAATTAAAGGTAATAAGTTTAAAGAGAAAGTAAGATATATTCTTAAGTAACTTAAAATAGCTATTATTAATCACGTATAGAGTTAGAAAGATATTAAAAAGAAATATAATAACTTTTAATAGAAAGAATGCTTTATAATACTGAATATAAAGAGAAATTTAAATATAGATATTTTTTATACTTTATATATCTAGAATTACTTTTAGATAATTAGCTAAATTGTGCCTGAGTTATAAGTCTAATTAACCCTTATTTTTATTAATTATATACTATTTTAACCCTAGGGATACGTTTTACTTCTCTAGAATATATAAAGAAAGTTTTTAGATTAAAAATAAGAGCTAGTTAAAGAGGTCTTTTTAGCTCATTTATCTCTTATAATATTATCTAGCTTTTTAATTTCTTAAGTTTACTTAATTTCTTATTTAGTCGCTTGCTGCTGTAGGATGAGGGGTTAGATTTCTATTAGTTAGAAGAATAATAACACTTCCTCTCTATATAAGTAATTTAAGTTTAAATAGAAAATAATTTATCACTTACTAAGTAATTTATTATACTCTAAACTTTATTTAAGATCTTACTACTAGTAGAATTATATATATAGACCTAATTAATATTTGTGTAGAGTATAAATATAAAGATCTTATAACTAGGTTTCACACTAAGTTTATGTGATTTGTTGATGACTTCTTTAGTTCTTTTCCTTCGCAACATCTAATCATCCTTCGTGATTTTCGTAATTTTTTCTTTAGTTGCTATCTTAATGTCATGTGAGAAGTAATAGAACCATTATTCTCTTTAGGCTTATAAATAGTAATAAGGAGTATTAGGACTTTTACTAGAGTATTTCCGCCTTATAACTAGGCACCTTTAGTGCTATTATTAGTGTATATAGAGCCTATTTTAATTTCTTTTCTAGCTAATATTTAATAAGGCCTATACTGTACTATAGGTTCGCTATTAAACGGAACTATAAATATTATATAGTAGTATAGCATCACTCTTAGGGCCTTTATATCTCTTATTTTTATTATTTTTAATTTTTATATTTATCTACTAGTTTTCCTTCTTAAGTATATTTTCTATTCCTAAATTTATCTATTTATCTGAGGCGTAAGTAAAACCACGTGATTTAAAACTATCCTTATTAGAAGCTTTTTTATTAGTAATATACTCTATATAACCCTTAGGATTAAGAGTTTTTCGGATTTCATAAAGCGGATTATGTTAGTATTAGTTATTAATATTATCCTACTTTTCTTTAGTAGTTATATAAATATAATAGGTAGTTTCTCTAAAATTAAGTATAAAGCATATACGCGGATTCACTGCTGGATTAGATGAATTACTATTATTAAATATATTATCTATTTAACTCTTACTATAGCTTCTTAAAAGAGTTTTTGTAGCTAGTTATAAATTTCTAGTTTAATAGTAAGTTTCTTATAAAAAAAATTAAATATTTAAGCTAAAATTAAGTAAGGCTATATTAATTATGGCTATAATTTATCTCTTATCTATAAAATTTATAAGGTGGTACTTTTATAAAGTATTTATAAAACTCTATTTAATTCTTACACCTTTAGCTATTATTTTTATTTAGTTGTATATTTCTTTTTAGGAGTATTTAAAGCCTCTAAAAGTATACTTACTTATAACTTTCTTTTTATATAAAGCTATTCTTATGTCCTGGTTTATTCACGTTATATACTATAACTTTAAATATAATACTTTATTAAATATAGCCGAGATCACAAGCACTAATATATTTATAGATATTATAATAATACAATTAAAACTTTCGCGGCTATAAAGAATTTAATTAAGATAGTTTCTATACTTCTATTTACTAACAGTAAAAGACTTTATATTTCTATAGAATTATTCTTTCTATATTTACTTTTAAGATAGTAATATAATAGATACCGTTAATACTATCTCCCTTTTTATAGAGAAAAGGTATAGATTTATGGTAAATTTACTACCTAGCGGCTCCTAATCTAAATATTTAACTATAAAAGTAATTATTAAAAGCCTGTTTAGAGAAGAATTAAGACTTAAGTTCTATAGTACTATAATTCTATTTACTACGGGGATTAGAATTATTATATAGCTTTTATATATTTAGTACCTGCTAAAAAGCCACTAATATTATGAAGTTATAGTCTAAAGAATAGTTCTCTTTTAAGAGATTAAGTTTAAAGGTAAGTGTTAAATACGCTATAATAAATATTTAATAATAATTTATAGTGCACAGGTACTGGGTGGGCGATATTATAGATAATTTATTATTAATAAATATTAGATTTATAAGTTCTATATGTTTTAGGATAATAGAATACTAATACTACCCTAAATTCTCTAGATTAAGGTCTTTATTAAAGGTAATTTCATCTATTCTAACTAGGCAGGCAACGTTTATTATGCGTCTAAAGTAAATAAAAACTAACTAAAATATTTTAAATATCACTATTATTCTTTTAACGCGGAAGTTTAGGTTGAAAAGTAAATAAAAAAAGTAAAAAATAAAATAATAATCTCTTATAAATAACTCTCTAGAGCTTATAACTATAATTAATATAAAATATAATATACACAAATAGCCGCATAACTAATGAAATTTGAGTAGTTATATACTAAAAGATTAATAAACAAGTTACACTAGAAGTCCTTAACTTTTAACTAGAAATATAATAAAGTAATAGTTTATACTTAAATACTGTATATAATTACCTTAGAAGTAAAAAATATACAATTAATAATTCTTAAGGAAATCTATAAACTGTTTAGTTATATTAGTAGTAATTAAACTGATTAATTAGACTGCTCTAAGTATAATCTATATTTTAAATAAAAATAGTAAATAGTTCTTAATATCCTTTAGTTCACGATTCGTAAGGTATATTTAAATATAAACTATATTTAAGAATAGAAGTTAGTCTTAAGTCTCTTATATCTATTAAACTAGAATAAAAGAGAATAGTTATATATATTATTGGTTATTTTTTTCCATATTTAATAAGTGCTCTTTCTTTTTATTAATTAAATACTAAAGTATTAAATAACTATAGAGAAAACACATAAGCTATGATAATATTTTAATTTATATAATTTTATACTAGTAAACTTTAGACTGCACTCTAAACAGCGTACTATATATATAAAGTAATATATAAAGTAACTTAAAAAAAAGAAGCTAAACTTAGATTAGCTTTAAATAATAGCACACTATACACAATATTTAGCTTTAAGTAATAAGTTATAGAAATATATAGTAATATATATTAGATATGCCTTTAGTAATAGCTAAAAATTAGTTCCGAAGCCATACAAAACAGACTAAAGTAGTTATAAGTGTTAAGGTTTAAACTTATAATTAATATATTAAAGACGTAATATACTTCTCTAGGTTTGAAATAGTATTTTAATATAAGAGAATAGTTTCTTACAGAATCAAGTCCTTAGGCAGCAGAAGTAAGAAATAACTAGGTATTATATAATAGATATAGAGATACTAAATACCTATAAACCTTAGACTTATAAATTAGAAGCTAGTGTAACCACTATGCTAATAGTCTACTCTTTTATATAGAAAATATATTATAATAGTAAATATATATTACCTAATCTATTAACATTCTTTTACTTACTGGTGAATTATATAAACTAATAACTTAACCAGCGCTAATTACTATAGATATAAAAAAAAAAGTAAAAAAGATAAAAGTGATTATTAAAAGGCCTTACTAAAGTGCCTATAATAAACATATAAATTATTAAAACGCTATATTAAAAAAAGTGCTTATTAAAATTAGAGAATAGAGTAATAATTTCTAAATTTTAGCTCTTAAATTTTATGTTTCGTGATTTTTATTTTACTCTTCCGTGTTCTTTTAGCTTGTGCTATACTAGTATAGAGTAATAAGCTACTACACAAAATAGTAAAGTTAAAGAATATATAGCTAAATTTCTTATTAATACTTCTAAAACTCTAACTAGAATATAAATTTATGTATATTATAATATACGAAACTAAAACGTTACAAGGACGAAGCCTAATGCTATAGTTATTCTAGATAAAATTTCCATTTTATAGTCCCAAAATTCAAAGAGCTTCTGATATTAATGTAATAGGAAATATAATTTAAGTATCTTTTATATAATAAGAGAATAGACTAAGCAGATAGTTAAGCCACACATAATTTTATTATTAAAAGTAGAAATAATATTAAGTAGAGACTAAAAAACATAGTAATAATACGTTTATAAAGAAATAGAGTAGGATATAAAATGTAAATTAGTTTAAATATCTCTAGCATAATAGGATTTTCATTACATTAGAGAAGAATATTATAATTTTATTAAAAGTTAAAATTATAGCAGTAATAAAAGTAGTAAAGTAGTAAGAATAGTAGTAATAATAATAGTAGTAATAGTAGTAATAAAAAATTATTATCCATAACCGCCCCTAATCGTAATTTAATTAATTATATTCTAACTTTAAGAGAGATTTAGAACACATTCTATTCTCATAGCAACTACTCTAAATATTTTTATTAATAACTTTAATATTGTTGAAATTCTTATAATCTTTTCTATAAAGCGCGCACTTTTTTTATAACTTCTTAGAAAAAAGTTCTAGCTATTCGCCCGTTATAATATAGCTATCTAAAATATACTTACTATTAAATATAAATTCTAATTCACTAAACTTTTACTATATCTGTAGTACTTTAAGGATATTGTTTTTAGTATCTTTAGAGAGCTATGCTACTATAGTATGTTTAATTCCTAATCTCAAATACTTAATAATTCTAGTAGAGAGTAGCTATAAATAGTTAAAGATCTTTTTAATAAGTATTATAAGTATACTAAGCTCAAGTTTATTTAGTATATAAAAGTAGTTAGTAGCGTTTAATACTTTAAGAAAAATTTATTTATTATATCTCCTTAAAGAAAATAATGTCTTATGTAATATCCTAGGATACCTAGAGAGTAACTTAATACTTATCTTAAGAATCTTAAGTAGCTAAGTTATTACGGGCATATTCTTCTTAATATTAAGTATAGAAAAAGAAAAGAGATTAAATAATTATATATATAATAGTAAAAAGATCAACAAGCTGTCTAATATAAAATTTATAGATTAATATTATTATTATAGTATAGCTTAAAAGGGTAATAAGTTTAAACTAGTAGAGAGCTTAAATAAGCAGAGGCCTAAATAAGTAAAAAAATCTAAAGAACTAAAGTTAAGTTACTTAACTTATTTTAGAATCTTAGAATAAATTTAAATTAAGTATAGCTTTAAGTAAGTCTAAACTATAACAGCATATCAGGCTATAAACTAACTCTAAAAAAGAGTAAATAAATACATACAGTAGTAAGTAGAAACACTAAGTTAGTAGCTTATTTTAAGGCTAAAGAAAAAACTTTTTAGTGGTAGAAATATAATAGCTATTATATTTATAGAAATAACTCTACTAATACCCTTCTACACGTGCAACTATACTTCTAAACGGCTTAAATTATATTCTATTAACTAGTAATACTACTATTTTACTTTATAATTATTTTATAGGTTTTTTTTACCTATCTAGTATTTTTCTTAAGCTGAGATTTTATAGACTAGTTAGAAATACACTAGTAATAGTAAGTAAAACTTTAAAACTTAAAATAGCACTAAGGAAAATAATACTACTATATAAGTAAAAATAATCTTAACTCTAACTATAGGCCTATATATCTAATATAGATAAAATATATATCTTAATTTTTTTTTAGTCCTAACTTGGATAGATTGAACTGGCTAGTTGAATAATTTAGCTAGATATTCCTAACCACTTAAAGTAAATAAGCTTAATAAAATTAACAAGTTAATAAAATAACAGCAGTTTAGTGTTAATACTGCTTATTTTAGATCTTTTAGACTAATATATTAAGATTTTTACTCTAATTATTAGAGTTTATAATAACTTTTGCTAACTACCCTATTAGAAACCTACAGTATATAAAAACGTCTACTAGAGATAATTTATTTTAATCTATAACTAACTAAATAAAAGGAAAAGCTTAGTAGAAGTAGAAATAATAGATAGTATTTTATCCTATTCTATTACAGAGACCAGACTAGGACGATACCTTAAAAATATTAGGATATATATTAAGTTATATAATAGTTCTGCTCTTTTAGTTACTAAGCTCTTTTTAAAGAGTTCTAGAGTTAAATAACGTAGTAATAAAAGGGTATCTAGGTAATTAGTACTATTATAGTAATAATAGAACTTAAATACTATAACCCTTAGCTAGAGTATATTAGTATCTAAGATGTTTTTAATAGTCTTAAGGTATTCTAGTCTTAAGTATATACCTAGCTCTAAAACCTAGCTTAAGTAAATAAAATAACTTTTTTAGTAAGCTTTAGATTTTAGTTTATAATAATAAAAATAAACGTGCTTTAGAGTGCACGGTCTTAAGAATTAATATAGCTACTTTTTAATATTATAAATTAGTTTTAAAGTTTTTACTACTCTAAACGTAAGAAGTCGCAGGAATGACCTAAGCTAATAAATATAATACTATATATAAGTAAAAAAAAAGAGACGGGATTTTTATTTACTTATACCTATACTTAATTTCTTTATTCTAAGAGTTATTCATATTTACATGGATATAGTATGCACGGAGAAAATTTTAATGAAACTATTAAAAATTTTATACGAAATATTACGTAATTAATGTGCTAAATAAGTTTCTTTAGATTAGACTTTTTTAAATTAAGCTTTTTTAAAAATAACGTCTGGTTTTTTTTAGTATATCTGATTTAGACCCATACGCAATACTAAATCTAGCTTTAAAAAGAATTTATAAAAAACAATTTTTACTACTTCTTTAGCTATTTAATAACTATTATTTTATTTAACTAATAAAACCTTATGACCACACTCAGTGGCTTGGACTTTCTATATAAGGTAATAAGATAATATTCCTAGAATCTAATAGATTATAAGCGCTTTTTACTAATAATTTATATATTAAAAGGCAGTACTTAAGCCTATTTGTTCTTATTAGAAATATTTCAAAATCTTTAGCTCTTTAAGAACTTGTGTTGATAAAATCTATTAAGTAGTTTAATAGTAAGTAAAACTATAAAGAGGTTTACCTTTAACTTAAGCTATTAAATATTTTTAGTAATTAGCTTATCTTTATTACAAATAGCGACTTATCTAAAAAGAATTTAAGAGAAAAAGCTATTACTATAAAAGAAGACTATTATAAGACTATTATATAAGCATTCCCGTGTATTTTAAGAAAGCTATTTATTATAAATAATATTATAGACTATCTTTACTCACGCTTCTTTCATCCCTTTGCTGACGTATTTTGTTTTTTTTTAGCTAACTTAAGTAGTTTTAGAGCGATTTCTTGTTACATTATTTTTTAGCTTAAAAAGTCTTAGACTTTATTTCTACTAAAGCGCACTTTTCTATAGCTTATAATTATAACAAAAAGCGTAACTTAAGCACGAGAATGAGAACTTAAAGACTTATTTTTATAGATGCTAAGTAAAGATACTTTAACGAGCTTATTTAATTACTTCTTAAATATTAATATAGTTGCGCTATTTCTAGCGGCTAAAATATTAAATAATACTCGCTATTAACGCTTAAAAGAGCATCTTATGAATGTATCAGACTAAGTTTAAAAGCATAAAGTAGATTCTTATTATCTATTTTTAGTTAAATACTTTAATACCTTTTTTAGGCTTACTTATAAACATCTTACTACTAATTCCAACCACCTATTTAACTTTATTATAGTGGTAAGAGAGTTTAATTTAGTGGCACTAGATCTAAAATAATACTTATTTAATTTCCTTAAATTTATAAAGTTACTACAAGAGCTAATAGATTTCGCAGTTCTAATAATTATATTAAGTTTCTTTTTAGATAGCTATCCTTTAGACTCTCTAAGTACATTATAACTCTCTACTATATTTCTTTCTTTAAAGATAATGCTTATTAATTTACAGTGCTTGAACCTAGTGCTGTATTAGAAAAGCTATATAAAAATATTTACTATAAGGTAATTAGAACTATAATATTAGCTTATAATAGTTTTACAGATTAAATATTACCTAGCGCTTTTATTAGAATAATTAAGGAATAAATATAATATTATTTTATAAAAGCTCTTAAATTAGGTGCTATAAACTTTACTTTAAAAACCCACAAAACTATTATATAAAGTTTTAAAGGATTTTGGCTTAAAAGCTGAAGTAGAGAAATTTATCTTACTTACTTATATTATAAGCTATATATTAGGCTTTCTTACAGCTATACTATCTATAAAAACTGTATTTCTATTTTCAGAGAAAAGTCTCTAGAGA
The DNA here is from genome assembly GCA_010093925.1 of Zopfia rhizophila CBS 207.26. Lineage (NCBI taxonomy): Eukaryota > Fungi > Ascomycota > Dothideomycetes > Zopfiaceae > Zopfia > Zopfia rhizophila. The sequence goes on from ML994621.1 coordinate 694,595, forward strand.
ACTCTTAATTATTTAATATTAAAAATTATTTTCTTTATAAGCTTAATACTCTTAATGCGAAAGTATATATTTATTTACTAACTACTAGTACAAGTATTCTCTTTATTAATAGAGAGAGAATATAAAAAGTACTACTACTAGCTTTTCTAAAACTATTAGAAAATTAAATTAGTTTACTTATATTAGTGTTAAGAAATTTTAAAATTATATTTAGAACTAGCTCTAGTAAGTTAACTTAACTAATTTAGTAATAAGTACTAATTAATATATTAAGAAGACATAATAGCGCTAGGACTGTTTTAAGGCTGGTTTATCTAAAAGTATATTAAAGTATTTTCAGAACTAGTAAAGGTTACTTTTTAGTAACGAAATTTTTTAAGCATTTTCCTATTCTCTAAAGCCTTAGAGTTACTAGTCTTATTACTTATAAATTGTTTTTATTTAGCTGTAAATATTAAGTCCGCTTTTAAAAAAGCCTATAGTAGTAATAAGAGTATTCTAGATATTTCCTATATAATATCTATTAGCACTTAAGTGGGAATACCTGTGGTAATAATTTATAACTTATTATTATATTTTTTTATTAATTACAACGGTATAGGGCGCTGTACTTATGATTCTAGTAACTTAATTCTTCTAACTAATAATTAAATACTAACTATTATTAAGAGTATTATATTATTAGTCTAAATAACAGTACTAAGAAAGTGTTGCTGTAGAAAGTATAAGTTATCTAAAAATTAAACTTAACTTAATTAACCTTTAACAGCGTGAGATTAACATCAGTAGTATTATAATAAATATAACTAATTCTAAAACAAATTATATTTACTATTCTTTAGGTATTTTAAGCTAAAGAATATTAATAGAGTTGGCACCTATTAAGATATGGGCTAGCTCCAGAACAATTCTATCTTTATAGTATTATCAGAGATAGAAGTACTATTCCCACTTATTAAAAAACCTAACTTTATTATTTCTTTAGGTATAGGAGGCTTATGTTTAGATTCTAATAAACTAAGTACCTCTAGTTTATAGAGACTATTAAAGGATAGATGCTTTCCTTAAAGTTTCTAAGTATTCTAGAAGATTATAAAAGATAAAAAAAACTAGTAAGCGCTGATAAGTTCTAGTAGACCTAAGTCTAATAGAAAATTTCATTAACTTAATATTAAATTTAACAGTTCTAAACTAATGTTAGATGGAGTAAGTAATATCCCTAATTTTTAATTTAAAAATTTTAAAAATCTTTTAATTTTATTTGTTCTTAATAACATAGCATAGTGTACTATATCTTTTCTGTTTTATTTTAAGCTTTATACAATTCCTAAACACGTTAGCAAAGAATATATTAGCTTAGAATTAATCTAATATATCTTATAATAGGGCGATTTAGTCTTTAAAGTCTTAATATACTAGCTCTATAAAAACTTAACGAGATTACTAATTAGTGAAAGGCATATTACTAAGATTAGTAAAATCTCTAACTTTAACTAAACTAAAAACTTTTCTAAAAGCATGAACTTTACTGTACCAGACGGGTTTTTAATATACTTATAAGAAAATAGCTTAGCTACCTATAATATAAGCAACTCTCTATTCTTAATAGAAAAACTAGTAAAAGTATAAAACTTTAGGGCTTACTTTAAGAGAGCTGATTACTATAAAAGAAATTAGTCTAATAATAATTCTAAACTTCTACTAGCAAAGCGTCGTCAATTATTATGATAGAAAACATTAAAGAATTATACATTAATTAAATAAAAAATTAATTACTTATTAGGCTTTTATTATAAGATTATTATTAAAGCTATTAGTGCTCTATCTATAGTAACTATAATAATAACTATCTAATTATTTAAAAGCTAATAAAGATATAACACGTTTATATAATTTAAACTACTAAATTCTAATATTACTATTACACTATATTCACTACTATTACTAAGACGGAAAGTATGGAGTAGTATATAACATTATATATTTTACTACTAGAAACAAGGAGACGTATATGCTATTCACGATTTTATAGTAAATAAAACTAAGTTAACTTTTACCTATTCTATTTAATTAGCTTAAGGCTAGCTATTAATATTATAGTTTATATTTTCTATAGTAATTATTACTAAGTGCATAGAATTAATATAGTAGCTTATAAATTAAAAACTAAGAATAACTATTCTACTTATATAATGAGTAAGATAAGCTGGAATAAGGACCCCTAATCTTCTAATATTAATAAGAAAAGATTTGCAATGTCCTAACTATAATAAAATAAAAATAATTAAGGAATAATTAGTTATAGTAATATTATTATGTGCTTTTTAAAACTAAAGCTAGTATAATCCTATATTTCTACTAATTCTAATTAGTAGGCTATAAATTTAAGAAACCCTATAGCCTCTAGTTAGCTATATAGCAGTGTATTTTAGAGCATTTTTATATACTATTACTAGTAAAAAACTACCTAGCTTAAAGTAAAACTCAAGATAAGAGCTTAATTTTATTTTAAAACTAATATTTAAAAGAATATCAGCCTTTTATAATAACTCTTTATAATAAGGCATATTTCTCTAGAGTTAATTTAGAAATGTAAATTATAAAAATAATAATCATAAATAAGATAACGTTTATTATAATTAGTATAATATTAAAGTTTACCTATAGTCCTACTTTAGCCTAGAACTAGACATAAAAAGGCATTATATAAAGAGTAAATAATTTTAATAAGTTATGTTTTTTACTTTATAAATATAGTTTAAAAGCGCTAGTACTAATAATACGTTAAGTTAAAATTAAGAATTACTAAACTAAAAGTTTTAAGGTTAACTAAACCTAGAATACTAATTAGATAATTAACTTTAGGCTATAGTTATAGTACGCGCTTAAGTCCTAGTCTAAGTCTAAGTCTAAGTCTAAGTCTAAGTTTAAGTCTAAGTTTAAGTCTAAGTCTAAATTTAAGTCTAAGTCTAAGCTTAGAAATAAGTCTAGAAGTTAATAGTTAAGAAAGTTTTTCTAAAGTTTCTTACTAATTACAGGAGCTAACCTTTTATATTCTGATTAGGTATATTTTTAATATATATCTAAAGTACGCATCTAGTAATAGATTTTCTATATAAGAGAGAATAACTATATAAAGCTATATTCTAGACAGTTTTCGTGCTTATAACTCTACTAAATATTAGTACTTTTATATTCAAAGGATTTTAATAAGCTTATCTATTTATAATTACTTAGTATATGCCTAGTAAGGGAGTAGGCTGCTGCTACCATTATACTTAATAACTTAACTATAAATTCATAATTTAGAAAAGTTACTTTTAGAAAGTATTTGGCTAGTTTTTTTATAATAGCTGAGTCTTTTTCTCCCCTAAAGAGCCTTTCTAGAAATAGTAATAGTTTAGACTAGCCTAAACTATACTCTAACCTATATAAAATAAGAAGTTCTGTTTAATAAATCTACTCTAATTTATATATTCTGTTATATAAATACTAAAGGAGTAACAGTCTAATATTCTTTTTATTCTTAAACTTATAGATAATAGAGAACGTAGTTATACTAAGAAACTATAGTTTATTAGCAGTAACTTTATGAATAGAAAGAAAGTAATTAATATAGTTAATTACTAGGAAAAGTATTAGAGATTTAAATAAATAAAAGCACTTATAATAAAGCTCTATAAGCTAGTAAATAAGTATTTCCCGCATTTTTCTATTCAAATTATCTTGAAAGTACTCTATGTAATTAGGATCTGGAGTTAGCTTTTTCTAGATTTTAATTAGTATACTAATAAATAATAAAAGATAAGACTTTACAAACCTCTAAATCTTTATAATATTTAAATACTTTATTTGTATACTTATTCTTTTTAGTAGCTATAGCTAGTAAAACTAGAAATATAACTTAGCATGTTATTAATAACTCTATATACGAATTTAAGTAAAAGAAAAGAGCCTAATTAGGATCCTTAGAACTTTTACTTCTAGTAAAACTATTTCTTATATTTTTATCTTAACTTCTAAATAGATCTCTAGGGTCTATTAAGGCTTTATGCTTATATCTCTTCTATAAGTGCATATTATATGTTCAGAAGACTTAGTAAATGCGTTATTTAGTAATAGTCTTATAATATATATAATAGCTTTAGTTTACTATACTTAAGAGCCTTTTAAGGTCTAAACTATTAGTATAAGCTAAACTAGGCTCCTCCTATAAAAGTTCTAGCTAAAATAACAGAAAAATAAGTCACGTGCTAATAGTTTACTATTCTAGGATATTAGAGTAATCTTATACTACTATTATTATTACTAAAAGTTAAGTAATTATAACTACCCTTTTAGCTAAAGACTTTAAGGCATTATGTATTAATTAAATAAATAAGTAAACTACGAATTTATATAGGGCACTAAATTTATAAGGTTGTAATATAATAAGTAAGATACTTATAGTTAAGTTAATACTTTTATATCCAATACCTTTTAACTATAGCTAGTAATATTTGTTTTTATAATTGTAGTTTTATTAGTGTTGGTAATTTTATATTATTTTTACTAAAGCCGCGTCGCATTCCACGTTCATAGAAATCTTAATAGAAAACAGGTAGTAAGCTAAGTAACATAATAAATTACATAAGTAAAAAATACTTAGAAAGAAGAACTAAATATATATCTACTACTTAAGTAGGTAGTAATAATAATAAGTTATAAAATACTTAAGCAGAGTTATGCTAAAATATCTAAGCAGTAGTAGTTTTATAATATATTAATAAATCTCTATATGTGTTTTATATGCGTGTATTGCTCTATCCGTTTATATCTTCTACTATAGTATACTTTATTACAAGACTTAATTTATATTTCTGCTCTTAAAAAGACATCTCTTTAATAATATAATGTTATAGCTTAAGTATCTTAAAACTTACGAAGTAATTAACTACTTTATTATATATAAAGAATATCTAAGCCTTTTTATAGGAGAGCAAAAATGTTAACTTTCTTACTTTTATAAATTAATATCTATATAACTCTAAATACTCTTTACAGAGGCGCTGTTGAACTCTTCTCTATATAAAAATAAAAAAACTAGTTTCATAAGAAATAGTATAAACTATAGACTATAATAATATATTATTAGGCTAAGATAACGTGACAGTCTATGCTAGTTAGTAAATATAAAATAACTAAAAAAAAAGCTTAAGTAATGGATTAAGCTCTACTGTAAATATTAGACTAATATTAGAATAACTCTTTTCTTTATTTTAAGCTAATTAGTATAGATAGGATAATAACTCTTAGGTATATAATAACCTATATAAAAGCTATAAACTAAATAATTAGCTGTAATGACACTGTCCTATATGTTATAAGCATTTTTATAAATAATATAAGTCTTTATATTAGATAGATAATAAGCTAAGAGCTCTCTTATTTAGATAAATAAGAATAAAATTCCTATATAATAGTTTAATTCTTTTAATTCTTATTAATGTTTTTAACACTTGAGTATCTGGTCTAGTTTATGTCCTATAGCTTATAGGTTTCTAGTAAACTTCTATATTACAAAATATCTCTTTATATTATTCATAAAATTTAATAACTCTATTCTTATATAGAGTTTAATTCTTCTTATAATTAGGTATACTATTTTAGAGTCTATTAACCGGAGTAATTTAGTCTTAAAAGCGCGGTTCCTAATTAATTCCAGGAATCTAAATAGATTTGAAAAGTTAAATTTATAAAAACACTTCTAGAATTTGTTTAGACTAAGTTAAAAAAGCTAATTAGTCTTATCTTTAACGAGTCCTAAATATAGTTTAAGCGGAAATATTATATAAGAATCTATAATATTTTTACTACATGTGTGTTAAGTATATAGTCTTAAATTTATAATAAAATAAAATAAGAAAGTAGCTGTAGGCTTATTACAGAGAGACTTAAATAAACTCTATTAATAAGCTTTTTTATTAGTACTTTCCTAATTTCTATAGGCTTAGCTTAGTAAGAATAGGCTTAGTAAGAATAGACTTTATTAGAATAAACTTTATTATACTAGAATAAATAACGTGCTAAAAACCAGCAGCGTAAAGAGCTTAATAAATAGATTATATAATTACTTATAAAACATACTTTATTTTTTAGTATATTATAAGATTTTTCTTATATTACTCTTAGTAGCTGTTTTACTAAACTAAGTTAAGCTTTAAATAAAGGTAGTACTTATAGCTTTATTAAGTAGTAATTTTATAAACTACACTACATATACCTCTACTCTCCCATTATAATAGGGTGGGGGAATAGAATAAGGATTAAAATAAGTTTCTAAACTTAAATACTAGGATATTCTAACTATTCTAAGGAAACTCTGTTATAAGGCTAAAAAAAGGATTTAAAAGAGTTTTACTTTAGAAAATATAAGAAACGCCTACTAACTTTTTTATTTAATTGAAACTAACTAGAGATATAGTATATAAGCTATGTCTATAATTTCTAAATATATTTTTACTTTCCTTTTATATTCCTAGTATCTAACTATACTTTATAGTTTTTTTTTTCTGAAATATATTTGTGAAATTAGCACGTTTCAAGACGCAGGGCCTCTTAAAAATAATTTACTACTTTTAATATTTTCAGAAATAGATATAATATTTCCCCTAGTTAAAGAACCTAACTTTATTATTTTTCTAGGTATTAGTAAACTAGGACTAAGGAACTATAACCTATCTATAGATAACTCTTATAGTATCCAGAAGAATAAAATGTTCACTAGATTATAAGACCTAATTCTGGAGAAAATGCGTAATAAACTAGTAAGATAAGCTTATAAAATAACTAAATAGCTCTTTTAAATTCTTTATAAAGTTTATTACCTTAGTATTAACTTTAAAGGCGTAGAGCTAAGGCTGGATGATATAAGAAATATACTTATACTTAAAGAAAAAGTCTAAAGAGATTATTTCTTATTTAAAAAAATTAATAATATAACACGCTGTGTAGTTGCATCCCTATTCTACTTTAAACTAAACTTAATACTAAAAAGATTTAATAAGAAGTATATTGGTACTAGTTATATTTTTTATTCTCTATATAGTAATAATTTAGTGTTTAAGTTACTACTCAATTAACTATCAGACCAGTTCACTAGATTTTATTTAAATAATAATCTAATCCTTAGGACACTTTATAATTCATCTAATCTTAATAAGAATAAAGATTTCTAAAAGCATATAGAGCTAAATATTATTAATAAGTTTATAATTTCTTTTAAATAAGGTAACTCAAAGCCATGTGATATTAGCACTTTATTATTTTTAATAAATAAGTTAATAAAGGCATAAGGCTTGAATGCTGACTTTAGAAGAGCTAGTTATTAAAAAAAAAAAAACCACTAATTAGAAACTTCTAGCTATAAAATAATAGTATTATTAAATAAGTTAATATAAAGTTACTTAAGGCTATAGCTTTATACCTTTCTACTTTCTTACTTTTTAAAGAAGGAAGTTATGTAAGTATATTTATAATAAAAGAGACTATAGTCACAGTTAAAGGCGGCTTTTTTAAAATAAATTTAATAAAAGTTCACGCAAATAACAGCAGCAAGGCGTAGTAATAGAATATAAATTCTTTATAATAATTAATTAAAAGAAACTAATAGCTAGTAGCATGTATAGTATTTTAAATAAAATTAAATCTATATTTATACAGCCTACTGCATGGATTTTACTTATATAATAGATATAAATAAAAAGTAAAGATTATTATAAATATAATAACTATTACTATTTAATAAAAGATACTTAGCTACTGTTATAAAATTTCTATTTAAAATATATAGTCTCTTTACTTCTATAGATATGCGATAAGTTTTAAATTACTATTTCTAACTTAAAAATAAATTAGAAATACTCTTAAAAGGATAAGAAATAGTATTATATAAGCTAAATCTATTACTATTACTAAAAATAGAAATTTATAAACTAAAGTATAACTACAGTAATAAACTAATATCTAATATAGTTAGTATTTACTATTATAATTACATATATTATTTTATAATTAATATACATCCTACTAAGGAGCTCCGTGATGGAAAGTGGGTACCTACTAGGAAACTTAAAGTCCTATTTTATATATTATATTTCATAAGTGAGCTGCGCACCCAAGCGAGTTGCGTATCTTAGAATTCACTAAAATATCGAAATTTTCCACCTTAATATCTCAACAACCACTTAATGATAAATTCTAAAAATTGAAATTTGAGCTTTCATATACACATTACAGCTTTCATGAGAGTTGCATAAACATTGGTTGAGTAGTTTCTGAGATATAGCGATTTAGAAGCCAAAACGAAGCCAAATCGCTATATCTCAGAAACTACTCAACCAATGTTTATGCAACTCTCATGAAAGCTGTAATGTGTATATGAAAGCTCAAATTTCAATTTTTAGAATTTATCATTAAGTGGTTGTTGAGATATTAAGGTGGAAAATTTCGATATTTTGGTGAATTCTAAGATGCGCAGCTCGCTTGGGTGCGCAGCTCGCTTATAGAATACAATATACTTAAAACTAAAAAAAACTTAGTAACACTTATAACCTTTTTTATAAATTAGAATATATATATAATAAAATAATTAATTGCTTTTTTACTAGCTATATATAAAAACTTAAATAAGAAACTTACTATTTTAAGTAAACTTAATTTATTCTATTAAAGGTAAAAAAGCTTTATTATTTACTTTCCTAAATTTTATAAACTAGCTATTAATACTAAATTAAACGAAATTAGTTTAATTATAATTAAAAAGATTATTAAACAACAACCTTTACTAAGTAATAGTAGGTATTAAAATTTCTAATATATTAAATAACTACATTAACCTAATATTTTTATATAATAATAACTTTTAGTACTTTTTTATACTATACTATTATAAGCTATAACTTATATTATAATAAGACTTTAATACTATAAAAATTAATATCTTTAATTATAATTTCTTTAAATTAGCTAAATAAAAAACTTAAAAGTATAATAGCTAATACTTTAAGTATAATAAACATAACTATATTTTTTAAAACTACTTTATTTTTTTTAAAACTTTAATTTACAAGCTTATTTAAATTCTAATAATTAACTTACTTTTATTTGTTCCTTAGATTTAAATTTTCTTATAAATAAAAATACTTTTAAATTCTTTAAGCTAGTTTACTAAAAACTTAATTTTAAAGTTAAATTATTTTTTAAACTATTTTTAATACTAGATTTCTATTAACTTATAAACTTCTTACTTAATAACTAATTTTTAAAACTATTAAGTAAATATTTTACACACTATTTAATAAAATAGTTTTTTTATTTTATTACTATTTTAATTAATACTAGAGCTACTAATATAAGTTATATTAGTAGACTTTTAGCTTATACTTAAAAACTCTAGTTTTTACTTTTTTTAAACATTTTTTATTTTACTAGTTTTAATAGTAAATATTTTAAAGAAAGTTATATTTTATATACTACTAATATAACTCTTTATTACCTAAATTATATTAAAGATATATTTTTTAAATAGCTACTAAAAATTATAAACTAATTTTTAACTAACTATAAATAAAAAAGTATAAAATTAACTTTAATTATAATTTATAAAAATTGCTTTTTAATACTTTTTATTACTAAGCTTACTATTTATACTTATTTTAATTTCTAATTTACTTAGAAATATATACTACTTAATTAAAAAACTTTTTAGTAAACTTTTTACTAAAAAGCTCTTACTCTAATACTACTTATATATAGTATACTTAAACTTATTTATTAAAGTTATTACTAACTATTTAATTTCAACATAATTATTAGTTAATTAAAATAAATTACTGGTTATAAGAACTAAATACTTACTTAAAGACTTTTTTAGTAAACTATTTTTTAAAAAACTTTTATTTAAAATTTAAAATTGTATTTAAAGACGTATCTAAATTTAATACTAAATTAAGTAAAACCTTTATAAAAAAGCCTTTTTTTTTAAACTTTAAAAACTTTTTAGTAAAGACTTTACTAAAAAAGCTTTATAAGAAACTTAAATTAAGTATAAATATTTACTTAATTAAAGTAATCTTTTTTATATAAATAACTTAAAAATACAAACACAAAATTTTTACTATTTTAATAGTTAATATTAATAAGGCTTTAGTTTTAAAAACTTATATAAATTTTACTACTAAAGTTCTAAAAAATTACTATAATATTATTAGAATATTTTTATATAAAAAAGCTAATAAACTACTTAAATATTACTTATATAACTATAAGAGTATTCTTAAAAAAAAGTAACTTAAATTTAGACCTTTTTATAAAATATTTTAAAATAAATTAAAAGTTTTTAGAAAGTATTTTAACAACTACTTTACTAAAGAATTTATTAAGGTAAGTATGTTTTGTTATAGTAACTATTTATAATACTTTATAAAAGTTTTTTAATAAAGTCTTCTCTATAAATCTTTTTATTATATTACGTATTTATATATTAGCTTTACACTAGTGCATAAGCTTTTACCTAAATACTTTATTTATAGCTTATTTTATTTCTTTCTTTTTTTACGTAATATTTTAAATTATTACTTGGTACTATATATAGTAATTAATTAATACTTTTTTTTATATTTTTAATTTTTTATATATAGTACTCTTGTAATACTATATTATATTATTACTACTATTAGTAAAATATTTAACTCTTTAAATATTCCTATTTTAACTATAGAACTTATGTAGTTATTTAAAAAGTAAATAACTATAATACAGAATACATTTACTAAAGTACTAGAATAATAATAAATATAGCAAAATATTAGTAAGTATAACAACAGAAATCTATTAATATTCTTTAAAAAAAATTATAAAAAGTTTAAAAATAAACTATATCTACTTCTTTTTACTTTATTGTTTAAGTAACTACTACTAAAAAAGCTTTAATAAATGCTATTAGTTTATTTAAAAGTAGTTTAAATTCTATAATTTTAATTCTACTTATAACTATAATTAGTACCTATTTCTAAGTTCTTTAAATTATAGTTAAGTAAGTAAAGTTAATTTTTATACTAAGTTCTACTATTTTATTAGTAATAATAAAATCTAATTGCCTATTTAACTCTCTAATATTTACTAAAAAGTAAAAGATTTTATTTATTTTTATTAGAAAACTCTACTATAAACTTAAAAATAATATTAACTAATATTCTACTAAATGTTTTTACTTTTTATATGTATACTTAAGACTAAAAAAAAAAAACCTAGTAACACTTATAGACTTTTTTATAAATTAGGATATATATATATAATAAAGTAATTAATTACTTTTCTACTATCTATATATAAAGACCTAAATAAGAAACTTACTATTTTAAGTAAACTTAATTTATTCTACTAAGAGTAAAAGAGTTTTATTATTTACTTTACTAAATTCTATAAACTAGCTACTAATACTAGATTAAACGAAACTAATTTAATTATATAATTAAGAAGGATATTAAATAATAAGCTTTACTAAGTAATATAAGTGTTAAAATCTTTAATACATTAAATAACTATACTAACTTAATATTTTTATATAATAATAATTTTTAGTACCTTTTTATACTATACTACTATAGACTGTAATCTATATTATAATAAGACTCTAATATTATAGAAATTAATATCTTTAATTATACTTTCTTTAAATTAGCTAAATAAAAGGTCTAAAAGCATAATAACTAATACTTTAAGTGTAATAAATATAGCTATATTTTTTAAAACTACTTTATTTTTCTATTAAAATTTTAATTTATAAGCTTATCTAAATTCTAATAATTAACTTACTTTTGTTCTTTTTCTAGATTTAATTTTTTTTATAGATGAGAATGTTTCTAAACTTTTTAAGCTAGCCTACTAAAAGCTCTATCTTAAAGTTAAGTTACTTTTTAGAATATTTTTAATACTAGATTTTTATTAACTTATAGACCTCCTATTTAATAACTAATTCTTAGAACTATTAAGTATATATCTTGTATACTATTTAATAAAATAGCCTTTTTTATTTTATTATTATTCTAATTAATACTAGAGCTACTAACATAAGTTATATTGGTAGACTTCTAGTTTATATTTAAAAACTCTATTTTTCGCTTTTTTTAAACGTTTTTTATTCTACTAGTTTTAATAATAAATGCCTTAAAAGGGGTTATATCTTATATACTACTAGTATAACTCTTTATTATCTAAATTATATTAAAGATATTCGCCTTTTTAAAATAGCTACTAGAAATTATAAACTAATTCTTAGTTAACTATAAATAAAGAAGAATAAAGTTAATTTTAACTATAACTTATAAAAATTGCTTTTTAATACTTTTTATTACTAGACTTACTACCTATACTTATTTTGATTTCTAATCTACTTAAAAGAATATACTATCTACTTAAGAAACTTTTTAATAAACTCTTTACTAAAAGATTCTTACTTTAATACTACTTATATATAGTATACTTAAACCTGTTTTCTAAAGTTATTACTAACTACTTAATTTTAACACGACTACTAGTTAACTAAAATAAATTATTAGATATAAGAATTAAATATCTACTTAAAGACCTTTCTAGTAAACTATTTTTTAAAGAATTTTTATTTAGAATTTAAATCTATATTTAAATACACACTTAAATTTAATACTAAATTAAATAAAGGTTTTATAAGAAAGCTTTTTTTTTAAGGCTTTAAAAATTTTTAGTAAAAGCTTTACTAAAAGGGCTTTATAAAGAACCTAAATTAAGTATAAATATTTACTTAATTAGGGCAGACTCTTTTATATAAATAGTTTAGAAACATAAATACGAAATCTTTACTATTTTAATAGCTAATATTAATAAGACTTTAGTTTTAAAAATTTATACAAATTTAGCTACTAAGGTTCTAGAGAATTACTATAATATTTTTAGAACATTTTTATATAAGGAGGCTAATAAACTACCTAGATATTATTTATACAACTATAAGATTATTTTTAAAAAAGAAAAATAATCTAGATTTAGACCTTTCTATAAAATATTCTAAAATAAATTAAAAGTTCTTAGAAAGTATTTTAATAATTATTTTACTAAAGAATTTATTAAAGTAAGTACGTTTCTTATAATTACACTAGTTATTTTTATAAAGAAACTTAATAGAAATTTTTAATTTTATATAAACTACTAAGCTCTAAATACTATTACTATTAAAAACTATTATTCTATTTTATTAATTTAAAAAACTCTATTCTATTTTAGTAAGGTAAAGTACTTTATTATTACAGCTAATATAAACTTATAGGTAATTATAAGTAGTTATAAGTAATAAGGCGTTATATTAAAGCTATTCTAGTATAAAAAAGAGAAAAGAAAAAAGAGTGGAAAAAGAGAAAGAAATAAGGCTTTTATAAAGTATTCTTAAAATATATATAAAAGCATAGCACATAACTTACAAATATAATAAATAACTTATATATAAAATACTTTATATAACTATAAAATATAGCTATAGCATGTAACAGATTATTATATTTATAAAGTTAGATATTATTTCAGCTTTTAACTACGTTTGTGTGGTAGAAAAAGATAAATAGTTAACTACTTTCTAAACTTAATATAATTTATTTAAATAATTTATTATACTCTTTAGACTAGCTAATACACTAAATATGTTCTAACGCTATATAAATAATATCCTTTAACTATTTCTTAATATATTTTATATAGTTTATTTTAATAATATTTTAATTTATAGTAACTTTTTATATAAATATAGATAACATATAAAATAAATTCTAAAAGCTCTAAAAAAAGGCTAGCTTTTAACTTAATGTTAATAAATATAAGTTCTATTAAAAATAAGTTACCTATTTTGAGTACGTGATTTTAATAAAAAGAATTAGTATAAATCTAAATAAGGTAAAGAATATTCTTAACTAGACATTTTCTAGAAATATAAAAAATATAAAAGTATTTCTAAAGTTTATTAATTTCTATTAATAATTTATTAATAATTTTTTTTATATTACGTTCCTGTTTACGGCTCTAACTAAAAAGAATACTTAATTTAAATTTAACAACGCCTGCTAAATAGTGTTTAAATTCTTAAAATATATATTTATAATTATTTTAATATTCTAACACTTTAATCTAAAGTTGCTAATTATTGTAAAAGCTAATTCTTTAAACTATATAACTATTAAAGTACTTTTTTAAAAGAATAAATTAAATAAACTAAGACTTATTACTTATTTCTTAAAAAAATTAGGCTCTACTAAAAGTAACTATAAAATTTATAATAAAAAGCTATTAGCTATTATATACTATTTTAAATAATAAAGACTTAAGCGAAAAAGTACTACATTTTTAATCTAAATATTAAATAATTATAAGAATTTATAGTATTTTACTATTATAAAATAGCTAAGCTACTAATAGGCCTGTTAAGCTAAATACTTATTTTAATTTAACTTTATAATTACGTACTAGCTTGGTAAGTAAAGTAAGAAACTAAATATTTTTACTTATTATATATAAAACGCTCTAGCTTAAAAAGAAGTTTATAAAACTTAATAATAAATACTTTTCTACTTTAAACTATTTAATAAAACACTAAAATTAAACTTAACTAAAATAAATAGGTTTATTTAATAGATTATTAATAATAAGTACTCTAATAATGAGTTTATCTAGAAAATTCTGTTACTAAAATAGAATAGAATCTAATACTCTAAAAAGCTTTTTTTAAGTAAGTATAAAGACTAAAAAAGTTAGTTATACTACTATAGCTAATTAGTAATACTAAATAATAATAAACTTAAAATTAAAATCTTTTAAATTATATATAATTCTTTTGTTAGTAGCCACCTTAGTTGTAGAAAAACTCTTAAAATTCTATAATATAAATACTATTAGTTCTAAATGTTTAAAATAATATACTAATTTATTTTCTACTACTATACTTGTTAAAGATTTAAGGCTTTTTATAAGAAGTATTATAGCTTCTTAAAGCCCCTACTTATTTCTAAAAAAAAGTAGAAGAATATTTCTGTAGACTTTATTACTAATATCTTAGAATCTAAAGACTATATTAATATTATAGTTATAGTAAACTACTTTATAAAATACTAATATCTAATTTCTTATACTAATATAACTACTACAATTATAGTCTACTTTTTTTACTAATATATATAAATAAACTATAATCTTTTAGAAATAATTAGATTAAACTAAAGAATATAATATATTTTTACTTTTTATAATAAACTTTGTAAATAATTATAAATTAAACCTTAATTATTTTTTGTATACTATCTAGAAATTAATAGCTAAATAGAAAGAGCTAATAGCATAATAAAATAAGTTCTATATATATATATATATATATAAACTACTAATAAATAACTAAGTAAACTAGTTTTCTTTAGTATAGTTTAAAGTTAATAAATACTATATTTAAATTTATAAAAGTTTTATTATTTTTAGCTAACATAGGCTAACACTTTTAAATAAAGTTTAAATATTTTATAAAAACTTAAAAACGGCCTTACTAGGCGTTATAAGCCTTAGAAGCTAACTATATAGTAAAGAAAATAGCTAATATTTAATAGCTAGTCTAAAAAGAAATAATTTAGGCCTAAGTTCTTTAAGAATAATATATAAATTAAAAATAATTATTTACACCTAACTACTAGATAGAAGACATAGTCTAGCTTAATATATAAAATATTAAAATTAAATAACTATTTAAAAAGCTGAACTTAAAGGCTTTAGGAAAATACTATATTTTTTAAGTAATTTCTTTATATGTATACTAACTTAAACTTTCTAAATTCTTAAGTATATACCTAGTTTTTATGTATCTTTACTTTAGCTAGTTGTACCTAAATCTAAATATCTTTAAAGTTAATAAAACTTACTACTAGAACTTATTAAAATTAATAGTAATATTAAATACTATATAAGTAAATTAAGAAGTTACACTTTAATTACAGACGAAAATGCTATAAATACCTTATTAAATAGACTAAATATAATAACCTAATATAGTAACTTATAAATAATCTTTGAAATATAACTACTATAAAAGAATTTTATTTCTAGAATTTAAACTAATCTACTATTTAAAATTTAACATAAATATTTATTATAAAAGCTTGGATTTAAAAGAGGAGTATTATTATAGTAATTATTTATAATATCTTATAAAAGCTTTTTAAAAAAGCCTTTTTTTATAAGTTTTTTTATTATATTATATGTTTATATATTAGCCTCGTGCTAGTACATAAACTCTTATCTAAATACTTTATATATAGCCTATTTTAAATCTTTTTTTCTTTATATAATATTTTAAATTATTACTTGGTATTATATATAGTAATTAATTAATATTTTTTTTTAAGTTTTTAACTTCCTACACGTAGCACTCTTGTAACACGTTTTTTATAATTATACTAGTTATTTTTATAAAAAAAACTTAATAAAAACTTTTACTAATGTTTAAACTTTTAGTAATTTAATATTTACTAAACTTTTTACTTAGTATAGTTTTTTTAAGTTTAATTTTTATTTTAAGTTTAGTATTTAGTAGTACTATTTTAAGTAATAAAATATAAAATATTAAGTAGTTATAATTTATAATTTATAGGTTTAGTTTATTATTTAACTTTAAATAGTTTTAATTAAATATAATCTAATTTTTATAATAGCATTTTTATTTTCAAATATTTTTATAAAATAAAAACTTTATTTTCTTTTTTAAAAGTTAGTTTCTTAACTTTAAACTTGTTTTTTTGTTACTTATGAAAGTACTTTTTTCAAGTAATTATTTATACTATTTTTTAATATATAAGTTAAAGGTTTTTAACTTGAATTTTTACTTTTTTAATATATTTTCTAGTTTTTATAGTTTCTAATAAGTTATTAGCTTATAACTATAGTGTACAAAATATAGTAATTTTTTATAATTAATAACTTTATAAAGTTATATATAAATTTAGTTATTAATATATGTTAACTTAACTATTTATAGTTTAGTAATATATATTTATAAATATTATTTTAATATTTAGTTTATTTGTTTTGTTTATTTGTTTATTTATAAGTAGTAAGTTATTAAAAAATAGTTTTTTATTTCTAACTTTTTAATAAACGTTTTCTAGAATATTAACGTAAAATATTTGTTTTTATTTATAAATTTTTTTTATAGTAGTTTATACTTTATTATAAGTATTTTAGTAATTTTAGTAATTAACTTATTTATATTTAGTTTTTTATAAGTTAATTTAAATTATGTATACTTTATTAGTTAGTTTATAATTACTAATATAGTATTATACTAATATTTTTAGTATGTTATTAACTATAGTAGTTTTATAATAAAGTTTATTATAACTAATTTCTATAGATTATTAATTAAAGAAATTCGTCGTATTAATTTATATTCTTTATATCTTAATACTTTATTCTTTTTCTACTTTATATGTTTAGTTAGAATTGTCCAAATCCTTTTTTTAAATTTTAAGAATCTAGAAACTCTT
Source organism: Zopfia rhizophila CBS 207.26 (assembly GCA_010093925.1). Classification (NCBI taxonomy): domain Eukaryota; kingdom Fungi; phylum Ascomycota; class Dothideomycetes; family Zopfiaceae; genus Zopfia; species Zopfia rhizophila. The sequence goes on from ML994621.1 coordinate 712,177, forward strand.
ATTAATGTGTTTTATAGTTTTATTTTAATTTTTTAGTACTTATATATTTCTACTAACTATTATTTTTTAATTAACTTTATTTATAAATTATTAAGTATGTAAATAGTTTTATTTTCATGCCATTTTAAATATTTTTAATTAAATTTTCTAATTTGTTTTTTTAAGTTTTTTTTAAAATAACTATTATTTTAATATTTAAGTGTATATATTTTAGTAATTTATTTTTTATACTTTAAATATTAAGTTATAAATTTCTAGTATATTTTTTATATAATTAGCTTATTAGCTAAATATATTAGTTACTTTTTTTATAAAGTATTTTATATTTAAAAGTTACTAAAAGTTTTAACTATTAAATTTATTATTAATTTACTTTTTTTATTATAATAAAAGCTATAAAATTTTTGTAATTTAAGTATATAATAATCTTATATTTTACTTTTTAAAGTAAGTTTTCTATTTTTTAAATATTATAGTTTAATTTAATAATTATAAACTTATGTAATATAAAGTTTACTAAATACATTTTTCTTATTTTTATTTTTATAGTAAAATTGTACTAGTTATTTTAATTAGTATATTTATATAAATTTTTGTAAATAACTTTAAGTTAAATATTTTTAATATTAATAGTTTTATAAACTACTTTTTAAGTTTTTTAAATACCTAATTTTTTATTAATTTTACTTTAAAAATTTTATTAAAAGTATTATAATTTTTAAGTATTTTGTTTAATAAATTATTAATAGAATTTTATAATAAAAAAATAAACTTTTTTTATAATAATTAAAGTAAACTAAAATAAGATTTTCTTTACTTTATTTAAAGTTAACAATAATTTTTTTTTCTAAATAAAATATATTTTAGAAATTTAACTTTTATTTAATAAAATATATACTTTTCTATTTAAATATAAAGTTTGTATTTTTTAAGTATTTTTAACACTTTTTTTATATATTTTATATACTTTGATAATATTTTACTAGTATATTTTAATATATTATCTAAATATGTAATTATAAATATATTTATGTATTTATATAGTATATACTTTATAATTATTTAAAATATTACTAGTATGTTTATAAGTTTAAATAATATAACTAAGTATTTAAATAACTTATATTTTGTTTTAAAAACTATTATTTATATATTTTTTTTACTATTCTAATTTAGTAGTATTTATTTTTAATATTAAATAAACTAAATTATTTAGTTTTTTTATAGTTTTTTATTATTATATTATTAAAGTGTTTATAATTAACATAAAGTTATATTTTTTTAATATAAAAAGTGTTAATAATGTTATTTTGCTTTTACTTACTTTAATATATATATATATATATATATATATTATTTTTTTTAATGTATTATTATGACTTTTTTTATTAATAAATTAAAAGTTAATATAATAGTTTTAATTTTATATTAATTTTATATTTTAGTTCTATTTTATAGTTTTATTTTTAGTATTTTATTAACTTGTTTTTAGCTTTTTTAAAAAACTACTTTCTGAATTTTTTTTTATACTTTAAAAGTATTATTACTAATTATTATTATTTTTTTACTTATATACCTATTTTTAATATTAAATAGTATTTACTATAAATAGTTTTCTATTAATATTTTATAATTTTTTTTTAAATTTATAATAGAATTTTAATATACTACCTAGTTTAATTTAATATAAAATTTTTACTAATTAAATTTATTATTTTAATATAATAGTTATTTAAGTAACTTACTACTTTAATAGTTAAGTTTTTTATTTTAAAGTTTATTATTTTTTACTAAACATTATTAATCTATTATTAATGTATTTTATTTATATAAGCTTATTTAAAACTTTATATAAAATATATTTATTTTAAACTTATTTATTTAATATAAATAATTTACTAGCTTTACTTTTTATAAGTATTAGAATATTGTCACTATTAATATATATATTTATGTATAACTTGTTGTTATTTGTATATACTTATTATATAATTATATTATTAACTTTTTAGTATTAGTTATTAAGTAGTTTAATTTTAATTTACTAACCTTCTTTTTTCTATTTAACTTTAGTATTTTAAAAGTAATTTCTTTTTTTGTTATTTTATAAATTAGGTATTAATTTAATTAGTATTTTATAGTTAGTAGTAATTTATACTCTATTTATATTTACTTTTTATAAGTTTAATATTTTTATTTATAAAACCATTTTAAAATTATAAGCTTTTTATATAGTTTTATTACTAGCTATTTATTTTAACATTATTTTACTTAATAGTATTTACATTTAAGTTAATATTAGTTTTATATTAGCTTTTTATAAGTAGTTATGCTTAAATTTTAAACATTTTTTTTTAAGTTTATAAAAATTAATTTTATGTTTTTATAAAAATTAATTTATTTTTTAGTTATGTTAGTACTTATTATATTCTAAATTCTTTAATTTATATTAAGTATTTTGTTTATTTATAAAAAATTTTTTATAGTTTTGTAATTTATAAACCTAATATTTTTTATATATACTTTTTTTTACTATATTATTATTTTATACTTATAATACTAATAATAGTGTAATTTTTTATTTATTTTAATTTTATTTAAGTTTTAGTACTTTAACTAACGAGTTATAAAGTATTTTTATTTAAATTTTATTTATTTACCTAAATAGTTCTAAACTTTTTAATTTTTTATACTACTTATTTTTTGTATTTTATAATACTTATTAGCATTTATACACTTTTTTTTAATAATATTTTAATATTTTATTATACAACTTTATTTAAGAAAATATTTTAAGTTATAAATTTAGTAATATTTTTTAAATACTTATTATTAAATAATAGTAAATATAAGCTTTTTACTTATATTAGTTTTAACTATTACTTGTTATTTAAACTTTTGATTTAATTATATAAAGAATTTACTTTCTTATTTTATAATTTTATATAATTTTTAAAATTGTTTTTAGTACTTATATTTTATTATTATATTACTATATTTAAAATATTTAGTTTTATTATTAATACTAGTTAATTAAGTTTATTTTTAACTTTCTAGTATAGTATTTTACATTCTTGTTTTAAGTAAAATATGTTTTTATATATTTAGTATTTTTTTATTATATTCTTTGTGTAATTTATTTTTATATTACTTACTTTTTTATCTAAATTATAGCTACTATAACTTTATTAAATACTTTAATTTAAATATAAACTACTTTAATATTAAGTTTTTTTTTATTTATAGTTTTTTATATAGAGTTTTTTTTTTTTCTTTAAGTAAGCTTTTTTTACATAGTATTTTACTTATTTTTATATTTTTTAGTATGTTAATTAAATTCTTGGGCTTTATAAAAAGTGGTTTCTATATTTCTACATAGTAGAGCCCAGAAACCTAGTAGCTACTATTAATATTCTATTAGAATTATATTAATAAACTATTAAAGTAAATATAGAGATATGTGTATAATTATATAATTATTATAAGTTACTAACTTACTAACGTATATTATACTAGTAATAAGCCGTTTAATTAATTATTATAACGGTTAATTAGTTCCCTCGCTTCCGAATCAGATAACTTATTAAACTTAATAGAAGTTAGTTAACTTAGTAAAGATAGGAAAAAGTAATATAGTAAGTTAAGATTTAACAGAATAGTATTAAACTATTTCATTTAAGATATAAATCTTAATTTTAGAGTAATTATAAAAAATCAAAAGTAACTGTAAGTTATTTGATGCCTTATACTTATAATAGATCCCCTATACGTATATTATATACTAATTAGAAGTATATTAGATACTACTAGAGAAAATAAGGGAAAATAAGTCTATACTTAGTATTATCTTTATTATCTATACTTATTTTTATTATGTTTTATTATAGCTGGTTATTTAACTTACTTACCTAATTTAAGTATTATTCCCTATAGAACTTAAACTTACTATAGAGTAATTCTATTTATAAGTTCTGTTTTTACTAGTTCGCCTTAGCTTATTAGTATTACTTATATATTTCTTTATATTATATCTTCTATAGTAACGCCTTCTTACTTATGCTTTTTTTATTATTATAGTTTATAATATTATCCCCTTCCTCTAAGCCTTTAGCCTAAAGGTTATTCTATTCTTTTTTTCTATAGACAGTATAAAGACAGCTAGTTCTTTATATAAAAGCTAAGATTATAAGAACCCCTTATATCTTTTCTATTCTTCTAATGTAATGGGCTAGAGCCTAGGATGGTTAACTAAAATAGTTATCTTAACTTTAACTCCGTGCATAACCACGTAACCTTAGTGACTTAGTAGAGATTAACTATTAAGTCTCTATAGCATATATAGTTAACTCTTTATTAAATCCACTCTATTTTACCTAATTACCATTATTGGCCTGGACCCTTATATTTGGATTTAATTAACTCTATTTTTCACAGAAGCTGAGAGGCCTTTAGTAGTATAATTAATCTTATAAAAGAGTAAAAAGCTCTCCAGTATTAGGGAAGCACTATCTAGTAATATACTAAGTATTAATAGATATTAATAACTACTTAATATTTATACTAATAGCCCGAGCAACGAACCTGCTTAACGTAGGATATAATAATAAATAAATTAGCCACAAACTATACCAGTCACTTGTTTCATAAGGGTTAGAAGTCCCAGCTATTAAAGTAATAATAAGCTAGGTAGAGGTTAAACTTAATGACTATTCTACTTAGTATAATAAAGGGAAAGCTTTATTTCTAGCTAATAAAGCCAGCAACAGCACCTCACTTAAGGAGATTATAAATATATTATAAGTAATATCTAAAAAGCTAACTACACTAGAAGGTCGTGATTCCCTATTAAGGCTATCTTTATAGGTTCTAGTAATAACACCAGTAACTCTCTTCATACTAATACTATAACTAGTAATTAAACTAGTAATTAAACTATTTAATTTCCCTAAACCCTTTATATTTGATGGTATATGGTCTTTTTACCCTACGTTCAAGCATTAAGCTAAGGCCAAGTTATGATTTAATAGATACTATATAGGCAGTAAAAAAGGACAGATAGACTATCTCTTTTAGTATTTAAAAAGATAAGTAGTATAAACTATTTTTTTATAGCTCTCTAATTAAAGAAATAATACCACCCTTAAAGTAATATAGGCGTTTATAGACTCTTAGTTTAAAAACTAGTACTAAAGGCAAAAGTCTCTAGATAAGCTGCAAAGCATGAAATAGAAAAAGAAGTTAGCAAGAGAGTACTATATAGAGTTTAATAAGAAGCTACTGCTAGTAGAAAGTGATTAACTAAATAAAGACATAAAAAAGAGTATATTTATCTAGGGATTGAATAGAGAGCTTTAGAAGTATATTACAGCTCTTTTAGCAACATTAAGCTTTAAAGAGTACACTTAGAAAGTAATTCATGTTAGTAATAACCTTATATAGATTATATTAAGTAACTATAGGATTACTATAGCTATCTATATAACGCCGTCCGTACTAATACTTAAATTAATAAATTAGAAAGTAACACTTACGCGTATAAGAGCAGCAAAACTATAGAATAACTAATCTAAAATACTTTAGGTAAGCTAAAAGGAATTTAACTGATACTATAAGTAAAATTTCTATTATCAATACAGTTCTCTTAGCTATATAAAAAATAAGTATAAATATATAAGAGTAAATTAATTACACTTAGCTATTATAATATTAGCAAAAGCTAGATAAATAGACGCTAATAAAAGAAATAAAGAAAATAGAGATAAAGAAGAAAAAAAAGTGTTAGAAAAAGAATAGCTCTTACTTACCATTATAAATAGGGGCTTCTAGTCAAAATAGGTAAGATAGTATTATAAAGAGAATAATAGAAGTTTTAAAATATATATATAGATATAGACTCTATTACTATATACTTATTAATCAACCAGATAAATATCGCATATATAATAATTAATACTAGGTGTTTATGCTATAGTCTTGTAAGCTCTATTTTTACTACTAAAGCCTATTTAGCGCGTATTAATATAGCCCTGTAGGGAGTTATTAGAGTATATAAGAAACCTAAAAGGGTTACCCAGATTACACAAATTAACCTTAATATTAAAGGATATACTAAATGAGTCTATATATATGTTATTGATAATATGCTCAGGTTTAATCTTATTTTAAGCAAACTTTAAATAAACTAAAATAATGTTACAATCACACCAGTAAAGAAATCATTTTATATTTATACTTTAGAAATAAAAGTTTATAGTAAGAAAGAGAAGAAACTATGTTAGTAAAAGCTAATAGAGATTAGCGCAGCTACTTTTTTAATGTAAATAGATAGATTAAAAAGAAAAAATAAAATACGCATCTTTATAGTATCGCTGGTAGACATTTAAAAGGCCTTAGTATTTAAACTAAAGCTAGATTCTAGAATACTACTTCCTAAGGCCTATTAGAAGTACCTAAAGCTGTTTTTAGAGAAGAAAGCAGACAAGCTCCCACTACTGTAAGGTTCTAGAATAGACTATTATATTAAACTTAAAAAGATTAATAGGAAGAACCCTAAGGTCTTATGGGGACCGCTGTATAATATATTAAGAGAGAAATTACTAGTACTATAAAAAGAGTTAATGCTGCTACTAGAGAAAGACTTTATTTACGTAAGTAACTCTCTAGCTATAGCTCTAGTACTATTTATATATAAGTTTAGTAGAGGCCTTTACTTTTACGTTAACTACCACACGCTTAATAAGATTTCTAAGAAGAATAAATACTCTCTTCCCCTAATCCATAAGACGCTTAGCTAGATTAGTAAAGTAAGATAATATACTAAGCTTAACATTTCAGTAGCCTTTTATAAGATTTGTATTATAAAGAGAGACGAATAGCTAACAGCCTTTTGTATAAGATTTAAACTCTTTAAATAGCTAGTTACACCTTTTAGACTAGCAAGAGCCTTTAGTATGTTTTAGTAGTATATAAACTAGACCCTATAGGAGTATCTTAACGAGTTCTATTTAGCCTTTTTTAATAACATACTTATCTACTCTTTAGGCTTATTAGAAGAGTATTACTAGTAAATTAATCTAGTACTAAAGAAACTTAGCGCCGCAGGTTTATATCTGGATATTAAAAAGTGCAAATTCGAAACTAAGAGCACGAAATATCTAGAGTTTATTATTAAAGTAGGGCAAGGAATTTAAATAAATCCTATTAAGATAAAAGTAATTACTAAGTAATAGCCTCCAACAACTATAAGAGAAGTCAGAAGTTTTCTTAGATTCGCTAATTTCTATTATTAGTTTATTAAGTCTTTTTTAGAAATTACTGCCCTACTTATAAGACTTATGAGTAACGTGCTGTTTTAATAGACTAATAAAAAGCAAGCAGCATTTAACAAACTAAAAAAAATCTTTATATTAGAATTAATACTAGCCTAATTTAATCCTAACTATAAAACTGTCTTAGAAGCTGACTCTTTAGGTTATATAACTAGAGAAATCCTTTTATAATATAGTAACAATAGCATACTGCGTTTATATACGTACTTTTTAAAAAAAAATATACCTACAAAATATAATTATAAGATACATGATAAAGAACTTCTTATAATTATTCATTACCTAAAGGCATAAAATGCTGAATTACGGTCTATTAAAAAGTTCTAGGTTATTACTAATTATAAGAATCTTAAGTACTTTATAAGGCCTTAAAAATTAAGCGAAAGATATACGCGCTAGCAGTTATTCCTTAGCCGATATAATATAGAAATTTAATATAAGCTAGGAAAAGAAAATATATAAGCTAATATACTATTAAGACGCGAACAGGATTATCTAAGTAGAGAAAATAATAAAAGGCTAAAAAGCTATATAATTCAGCTATTAAAGCTAGTAGTTATATATTAGAAAAAAGAGCTTAAATTAAATGATAATAAGCAAGCAGTATAGGCCTTCTCTACTTAAATTAGTTTTTTAATAATTATAGAAGATAGCATAACTGAAGTCTAGAAGTCTTATACCTAGGAGTCTTATAACAAGCTTAAATAAAGATAGTATAATGTAGTACTAGATAATAAAGTATATATAAAAGCAGTATAGGCCCTTTATAATTAGGAGCAAAGATTTTTTTTAGAACTTAAACTAAAAGTTTCGCTAGCTGAGTGCACGATTAACGAAGATAAGACCCTTTATTATTAGAATAGAAAGTAAGTACCTAACTTAGAGCTATTAAGGATATTAATTATTTACTAAATTTATTTATTATAAGTAACAGGACACCCAGGACGGCAGAGCATCTATTTAATATTAATAAGAGATTACTTTTAGCCAGGGATGTTAAACCACGTACAGTGTTATATTTAAAACTATAATATTTATAGCTATATAAAGTTATAGAGAGATCACTAGCAAGAGCTATTACGCCTATTATCTATTCCTAATCGTATTTAAAAGAAGATCTTAATAGATTTTGTAACCAGATTACTAGAAAGTAACAGCTGTATAGTTTTATTAGTAATTACTAATAGGCTAAGTAAGGACATAACTTTCTACTCTTTTTTAAACATAGATATTAAGACAGTAATATAGGCTTTTATCTATAAGATTATTACTTACTATTAGATTTTTAACACTATAGTATTTGATTACGGTAGCTAATTTATCAGCAAGTTCTAAACTAAGCTTTATAAAATTCTAAGAATTAAAAGGCGATTGTCGACAGCATTCTATCTATAAACAGATAGTTTAATAGAAAGAATAAATAGTATAATTAAGGCTTATTTTTAAGTATTTATTGTGTAGGACTAAGCAAACTAGGTGAAGCTCTATCTAATAGCTAAAATTACAGTAAAGAAAAAAGACACTATCTTAATAGAAATAAGCTTATTCTTTTTCTAGTATAGATACAATATAGAACTGCTATAAGTAAATATTAGAACTAGGCGTAATATAACAGCTTAAGACCTAAAAGCTAACGCTAAAGAAATTATAGAAAAGCTAAAAAAATATATTAACTTAGCACAAGCAACTATAGCTAAGGCATAATAAGAATAAAAAAGATAGATAAACTAATATTAGGATAAAGCCCTATAACTACGTGTTAGAGATAAGGTATAGCTAAAGCTTAGTAACTAACTTTTCACTAAATAAAGAAATAAGAAGCTAGACTAAAAGAATACTAAATATACTATAGAAAATATAATTAGTTTGCACACTATAAAGCTAAATACGCCTCTAGGGCTAAATCTAACGTTTTATGTAAATAGACTATAGCTAGTAAATAATAACCTATTATTAAGCTAGCCTACAGACGACCTTTAGCCACTATTAATTTAAATAAATAACTATAAAAAGCACGTAGTGTAGGATATTATTATTAAGATATAAATAAAACAAAGGTAAGGCCACTAGCTATAGTACGAAGTAAAATAAAAAGGCTATATATTAATAACTATAAAGCTAGTAAGTTAGCTAGAAGATATAGTAGTATTAGACTATTAGAAAGAGTATACAGCACTTCTATAAAAAAGCAGACACAAATTTCTACTAGTAAACTATTAATAAGAGCTTTAGAAAAAGCTATAGTAAATAGAACCTAAAATAGGCTTATAAAAGCTTTTAAGTAAATAGTTCACCAGAAAGCCCTTATCTAGTCTATAAGAAAGGGGGTAATATAATAAGCTAGAGTTTAAGATAGTTAACTAAAATAGTTATTTTAGCTTTAACTCCGTGCATAACCACGTGACCTTAGTAACTTAATAGAGGTTAACTATTAAGTCTCTATAGCGTATATAGTTAACTCTTTATTAAATCTACTTTATTTTACTTAATTACTATCATTGGCCTGGACCCTTATATCTAATTTCTTAAGAATAACTTAAGCGGAATTATTCTTAATACAAGCTTACTATCTAGTAAAAAGAGTTTAAAAGAATATCTATTAAATACTATCTTCTTATTTTTACTGTTATAATAATAACTATTATTATTTAGTATATCTCTCCTTAAGGTAATATTCTAAGTATATTAATTAAAACATAAAGTGCGATTTTATTATAACGTAATCTAAATAGAATTATCTAAATCATAACAAAAAGCGTTTTTAGTGATAGTTAGAGAAGATTTAAAATAACTTATTAGTCTATTACTACTATAAAGAGAAACTCTATGCCTATAAGCACCAGCTTTATTATGAGCTAGCCTAAATAGATTCTTAGAAAAAAGAGATATTCCAGCATAAGCTTACCTTAATTAACGAAGTTCATATAATAAAGAAAAAAGAATAGAGTTATTAGAACTAATTTAATATACTATAATTTATAGTGTCTAGTGTCGGCTTGCCTTTCTTCTCTAGTTTTAAATAAAATATTTTATATTCTCTATATTCCTTAGACATGTCTTTAGAGTAAGTGTTTACTATTTCTTTTAGTAATACTAGTTAATTAGCTTTAAACTATTCTTCAGGTTCCTAACTAGCTCTTATGTATTATCTTTAGATTTATAGTTTTTTTATTTAACCAAATACTTCTACTAACGCCTAAACTATTAGTAGTCTAAAATTTATTAGACTTTATACTTAGTAGTATCTTCCTTAAGTTTAAGTTTTATCTATAGTTTAGCATTTTATAGTGCTAGTTCTAGTAATAAAATATAAAAAACTAAATAAATCCTTATATTCTTAGGTACTTATAGTTTGTAATTTACAGGTCCTATTTATCATTTAATCTTAAATAGTCTCAGCTTAATGTGATCCAGTTTTTTTAATAGTTATTTAATTTTTAAATTTTTTTATAATAGGAAAACTCTATCCCCCTCCTTAAAAATTAGTTCTTTAATTTTAAATTTATTTTTCTATTATTTGCTGAGGTCTTCTCTCTAGGTAATTTTTCCTACTATTTCTTAATAAAGTTATTATAACTTCTTAACCCTTATTCTTACTAATTCTAATATTTTATTTAGTTTTTGTGGTTCTTGATAAGCCGTAGGCTCATAACTATAATTCATAAAGAATAGTAATTTTCTAGTAATTAATAACTTTATAGAGTTATATGTAAACTTAGCTATCAGTAATAAGTTAATCTAATTATCTTATTATTTATTAACATATATTTATAGGTATTATTTTAATATTTAGTTTGTCTATTCTGTTTACTTATTTATTTATAGATAAAATGCTATTAAGAGATAATACTTAGCCCCTAGCTTTCTAATAAACATTTTCTAGAATATTAATATGAATAATTTATTTCTGTTTATAATAAATTCTCATAGCAACCTATATCATGTAATTAAGAGTTTAATTAGTAATATTACTAATTTATTTACTTTAACCTCTATATGTGTTGGTTTAAAGTATATGTATTTTATAAGTTAGTTTACTATAACTAGTATCATATTATACCATTAACCTTAAAAGGTAGTTATTATTAGTATTCTTGTAATAAAGTCTATTATAACTAATTTCTATAGTAGGTCTGGTAAAGGAATTAATTATATAAGTCTATATTTCTTATATCTTAATACTTTATTCTTCCTGTATTTAATGCATCCTGAAAGAATAGTTCTAATCTTTTTTTATATTCCTAGAATCCAAAAATATCTGTTGATCCGTTCTATAGTTTTTTTAATTCCTTAATGTCCATGCATTTCGGCTGAGTGTTAGTTCTTAATAAGTTTAGTTTATAATACTTCTAGTATAAAAATAGTTTCTGTTTCGTATTATTATAGTCGTCTGTGGTTATATTCTCTAATTTATTTTTACTATATATTCTTAATAATAACTATTATCTTAATATCTATTTATAAGCTTTCTAAGGATCTATTTGGTCTTTATCTGAGTATTATATTATAAATTTCTAGTATATCCCTTATATAGTCTACTCTTTAACTAAGTACGTCAGCCACTATATTTTCTTTTCCTAATTTATAAAGTATTTAAAAGTTAAATATAGAAACTAATTTTTATTATCTAATTTGTTATTAATTTAGCTTCTTCATTATTATAAATGCCGTCAGATTTTTGTGGTCTAAATATATAATAATTTAGTACTTAATTCCTTTTAAATAATGTCTTTATTTTTTAAATACTTAAACTATTACCAACAGTTTCTTATTATAAATATCATAATTCAACTTGGTAGTTGTAAGTTTGTGAGATAGAAAGTCTACTAGATATTTACGCCTATTATTTTATATTTATAGTAAAATGGCTTTTATAGCTCCGTCTAATACATTCATATATATCTCTATTTAAAGTTATAAATTAAATATCTTTAATATTAGTAGTTACTGGAATATTTTTTTTAGTATTATAAAGGCGTTTTTCTCACGTTGCTTTTACTTAAATTACTAATCTTTTTTTAGTAATTCCGTTAAAGGTAATATGATTTTTAAGTAATCCTTAATAAATTATTAGCAGAATTCTATAAATCTAAGGAAAGAATAAACTTCTTTAGTGTTTATTAGTGTAGGCTAAGATAGTACATTTTTTATCTTATTAGAATTAACTACTATTCTGTTTTAGGATATTAAGTACTTTAAGAACTTAACTTCTGTCCTATAGAACACACATTTCTCTGTTTAAATATATAGTTAGTGTTTTTTAAGTTTTTGTAATACTCTCTTAGTATACTTAACATATTCTTCTAGCATTCTATTTATATATACAAATATATTATTAAAATATGTTATTATAAATACGTCTAGATATTCCCTTAGTATATAGTTAATAATTGTCTAGAATATTACTGGTGCGTTTGTGAGTTCTATTAGTATAACTAGATATTTAAATAATTCATATCTTATTTTAAATATTATTATCTATTCGTGTCCTTTAGTTATTTATATTTAATAATATTTATTTTTAATATTAAAAAAGCTGAACCACTTAGCTCCTCTGAGTTTATTTATAAGTTTTAATATTAATAGTATTAGATAATAATTCTTGACTATAGTCTTATTAAAGTATCTGTAGTTAATATATAGCTATAATTTACTATTTTTTTTTAGTATAAAGAGTATTAGTGAAGCTATCTTGCTCTAACTGGTTTATATATATCCTTTTTATTAATTTTCCCGTAAGAATTTTCGTAATTCTTTTTGTTGATGAATGGATACTTGATATAATAATCCTAGTTTCAAATCCGTTTCTTTTTTAAGCGTGATTTTATGGTCCTAGTCCTAGTATTCTAGTAATTAGTCTTTAGCTTCTTTAATAAACTATTCTCTAAATTCCTTTTAGTATTCATCTAGTATAATAAATGTGGTGTTGTAAAGTATTATTTTCTTTATCTATATTATAGCTTTCATTTGTCTGTAGTGGTCTTTCCTAGTTTCTATAGACTTTATTTTCTAGTTAATTATTAGGTTCCATTATACTAGCTAATCTTATCTTAAGATAAAATCTTTATTACTTAGATTTATAATCTTAATATAGTAGTTATTTATATAACCTGCTGCCTTAATAATCATATTCCGTGTTTTAAAATTAATTAGACTTTTTTTAAATACTGCTGGATTATTATCTATGTGTCTTACTTATACAGGTTTATCTAAAACTCTAGTTAGTATCTAATATCTCTATATTTATTTATTTAATATAAGTGTCTTATTAGCTCTACTATTTATAAGTATTAGTATCTAATTACTATTAATATATATATTTATATATAGCTTATTTTCGTGTTTCCTCTGGTTTAGTTAGGTATATATAATTAATATATTATTTCTAATCTTTAGTTCTTAGCTCTCTAGTAGCTTAGTTATATACCCTTAGTTTTTTAGTTTTTTGTCTATAGTTAACTCCTAAGTGGCAGTTGTTTCTTTAGTGTTTTTTCTTTAGGTTTGTGGATTAAGTATTTCTAGAGTTAATATACTTCTCTATTAAGTATTTTATATATATTTCTAGCTTATTCTCTATAATCCTAACATTTCCATTTTAAGAAACATTCTTGATATGTGAGTTTTTTATGTGAATCTATAGCTAACTATCCTTTCTAATAGTATTTAGCTTAGTATTATTAATATTCTATCTAACACTTATCTTATAATAGTTATTTATATTTATTTAAATTTAGGTCCTGTAGTTTGTCTTTTGAATTTATGTAAACTAATTCTTACTATAGGTTAAGTTTTTTTTTATTTACTAGTTACTATAGTACTTTTCTTATCTTTAGTCCTTTAATATATATAGTGTGTTTATTCTATTTATAGTTTTTTCCTATATAGTTAAAAGCTATATATATCTAGTATTTCTTTCTTATTATTCTGTTTACGGCATTATTATCCTGTATTTATAATATTAGTAAGGGGGTTTCTTTATCCTTTTTACTTTAATTCTATCTTAATTTTAAGTATCTAATAGGGTGATAGTACGTTGCATTACTTATAACTAGTATAGATATTTATTAATAGATTTTATTTATCTATATAGCTAATTCTTGTTTATTTAGTTCTTTATATTATTTATTTCCTGTTAACTATAGTACTTATCAGCATTTATATATTCTATCTTTAAAGTAATTTCCTAGTGTTTAATAACATAATATTCCTCCTAATAGTACTTTAATCTATAAATCTAATAGTATCTCTAGTATATATATTATATAATTATTATAGATATTAGCTCTTTACCTTCTATTATCTTTTAATTTTTCTTTTATCTGAATTTCTAATTTTTCTTGTAAAATAGTCTACCTTCTTACTCTATAATCTCATAAAATCTTTATATTTCTTTTTTAGTTTCTATGTTATATTATTAAACTGCTACTTCTTATATTATAGTAATTATATTACTAGGTTATCCTATTAGATAATTTTTAACTTACTAATATAAAACCTTGTATTCTTATCTGAGATATGTGTGGCTTCTATATATCTAGTATTATTCTTTCTAAATTCTCTTTATAATTTTTTTTTTTATTATAGTGTCTTTTACTTATTCTACTTAGACTATAGTAATCTTAATTTCTTTAGGTGCCTTAGTCTAAACGTAAGCTTTCTTAACATCTAATTATTTATAATCTTTAATAAAGTGTTTTTATTTTCTATATTCTAAATAGGCCTTACGTGTATAGTGCTTTATTTATTTCTTAATTTACTTTCCTTATCCTCTTCTAATAAATATCTATTTAACGTTAATATTTATTTTATTATAGGTTTAGTTATTTTTTCTGTTTCTTTTAGATATATAAATTACTAATCTTTCACGTACGTTTTTTTCTTATTTCTGTTAGTACTAGTAATTATTAATAGTTACTATTTATTTAATAATTTCTAATAAGGTACTTAGCTGCTTTCCTCTAGAAATTTTATCTTTAATTTAGTTTTTTAGTTCTTTATAGTATATCATAACTAGTAGTTAGTTTACTTAATTAAGTTATAATTAGATTTATTTAAATTCCGCTGTATAGTTTACTGCTGATGTTTATTATTTAAGTTATTAAAACTTCTAAATTACCTCTATTTCTTTATTAATTTCTCTAAAAATAATAATTATTTCTTGTTTAAAGCGTTTATAATTTCTAAAAGCTTATTATATATTATTATTATAATTAGTTAATCCTACTGCTCCTAGATTAGGATCTCTATTAACTAGGTAGTTTTTTATTAGTAGTTTAAACTATTATATAGCTCTACCTATTATGTTTATACCAGCTACTAGAATCTAATCCTAATTAATTAGAAATAACTTTTAGTTAAACTAATAGTATAGGTCTATTATTACTATAAAGATCTTAAGTTTATCTTAATTACTATTAAACTTCTTAAGAGGCTGTATCTTCGCTGTTTCTTTTTTTTAATTTATTTTAATTTATTATTATAGATTTATTAGAGTATCGCGCAGCTCTATAATAGTTACTTTTTATTTTTAAATAATTTATTATATACTCTTCTGTTCTCCGGATGTATTTCTAGTTGTAAATAAAAATCCTACTATAACTTCTTTTTTACTACTACTTTTTTTTAATAAGTAAAGTTCTTGTTCGTCCTTGTAGTAAGTTATTATAGACTTTTAATAATTAGTTATTAGAATCTATCCAACGGCTTCTTCTACTCTTTTAAGGTGGTAGTTATAATATTATAAGTTATTAACTTACTAATATAAATTATACTAGTAATAAGCTATCTAACTAATTATTATAATAATTAATTAGTTCCCTTACTTCTAAATTAGATAGCTTATTAGACTTAATAGAAGTTAGTTAACTTAGTAAAGATAGGAAAAAGTAATATAGTAAGTTAAAATTTAATAGGATAGTATTAAACTATTTTACTTAAAGTATAAATCTTAATTTTAGAGTAATTATAAAAAATTAAAAGTAATTATAAGCTGTTTAATATCTTATACTTATAATAAATCCCCCGTGCGTATATTGTATATTAATTAGAAGTATATTAGATACTATTAAAGAAAATAAGAGAAAATAAGTCTATGATTAGTATTATCTTTATTATCTATACTTATTTTTATTATATCTTACTATAGCTAGTTACCTGACTTGTTTACCTAATTTAGATATTATTCTCTATAGAACTTAAACTTACTGTAGAGTAATTTTATCTATAGGTTCTATCTTTACTAGTTTATTTTAACTTATTAGTATTACTTATATATTTTTTTATACTATATTTTCTATAGTAACGCCTCCTTACTTACGCTTTCTTTATTATTATAGTCCGTAATAATAATATTAATATAGTAGTATAATAGTAATATAAAAAAATTTTCGCTAGAAAAGTAAACTTTAGTAAAGATTTAAAAACATAACTATTACGTCTTAACGTATATATTTAATTATTTAAATTAATAGAAAATTTTTTTTCAGCGTCTTCTCTTTCTCCTATATGAAAATAATTAACTATAATAAACTAGTTTAGCTATAATAAACCGTTATGTGAGAACTAGCTTAGCTATAATAAACTAGCTTAGCTATAATAAACTAGCTTAGCTATAATAAACTAGCTTAGCTATAATAAACTAGCTTAGCTATAATAAACTAGCTTATTATATTTATATTATATAATAAATATATATAATATGCATGTAATTTATGTTCTAAGACTATAAGTAAAAGAGGCCTCTTATTTTAATATTATTTAGTAGCTTAAGTATCTAGCTATAAAGACTTTAGATATTTCTATTATTAGAATATTCTTTTATGCCTTTAGAATATAAGCTATTAGACTTAGGTTTAAGCTCTAAAGCTTAAGCAATACTAAATAATACTCTATTACTATTAATAAAGAGATAGATAAGAAAATCTTTTTAGTAGTTATACACTTCTAAGCAGAACACAAGCAGATATTAAGGTAATTATATATAAAATAAAGACTTAGAAAAGGGAGCTAAGAATAAGTATATAATCTTATATAGTAATATACACAATAATATATAAACGTAGTTATAATAGTTTAAAAGGTAGATAAAATAAAATAAGTATTCTAAATACTCTATTCTACGTAAGGAGACTAAGCCTAGTATAGTATAACTAAACAGTATTTTTCCTTCTATTAATATAGTATAGATATTATTTAAAGTATTACCTCTTATATTTTTTCTAGAGGTTTTTTTGTTTACTTAACTAGAAAGAAATTAGCTTATATAGACCCATTAGAGGGACTAATATCAGGCAGTAAATAGAAATAATAATAATAATTAAATTCTTTTATTAAAAAACGCTTTATTTATTTTTTAGTTTATTAAATAATATATTTATATATTTTTATTACTTTATGTTAGTTAAATAATTAATTAAGTTTTAATTTTTTTATATTAGTATTAGTAACTATTAATAACTACTATTTTCTTAATAAATTTAAGTAACATATTGGACTTTTTATTTTATAATTTTATTTTTAACTTAGTTTTTTAGTTTATTATAGTATATTATAATTAATAGTTAATTTTTTTAACTAAATTTTAATTAAAGTTATTTAAATTCTATTATATATTTAACTACTAATGTTTTTTATTTAAGAAGTTATAATTTTTAGCTTATATTTACTTTTTTATTTATTTTTTTAAATATAATAATAATTATTTTTTGAAAAAAAATTATATAGTTTTTAAAAACTTTTTTAATGTTATAAAGTACTATATATAAAAATTAAAAACATAAAAAAAAGTCTTAATTAATTACTATATATAGTACTAAGTAATAATTTTAAATATTATATAAGAAAACAAAAAAAAAAGAAAAAAAGAAAATAAGTTGTAAATAAAGTATTTAAATAAAAACTTATATACTAGTATAAAGCTAATACGTAAATATATAATATAATAAAAAAGTTTATAAAAAAACCTTTTTAAAAGATTTTTATAAAATATTATTATTATTTCTTATTTACTGCCTAATTCAGTCCCCTTAATGGGTTTATATAGGCTAATTTTATACTATCTAGGTAAACAAAAAACCTCTAAAAGAAATATAAGAAATAATACTTTAAAGAGTATTTATATTATATTAATGGGAAGAAAAACACTATTAGGTTATGCTATGCTAATACTTTTTAAAAATATCTATATCTTTTTTATTTTATTTACTATTTAAGCTATTTTAGCTATATTTATGTATTATCTTTATATAGTTATATATATATCTCTAGCTTCTTTTAAGTCTCTTTTATGTGTGTATATAATTACCTTAATAACTATTTATATTCTATTTAGAAGTCTATAATTACTAAGGGGATCTTCTCTTTTATCTTTTAATTAATAATAGTAAAGTTTTTTTTAGTATTGCTTTAGCCCTAAGACCTAAACTCAGGCTTTTTTATTATATTATAAATAATTAGAGAATATGTCTAGTGCTTTATAGAAGTACCTAAAGTCCCTATAACTAGATATCTAAGCTATTAAATAATATTAAAATAGGAGACTACTTCTATTTATAGCCTTAAAACATAGATTACTTACATATTATATATATATATACTATA
This sequence comes from Zopfia rhizophila CBS 207.26, assembly GCA_010093925.1. Classification (NCBI taxonomy): domain Eukaryota; kingdom Fungi; phylum Ascomycota; class Dothideomycetes; family Zopfiaceae; genus Zopfia; species Zopfia rhizophila. The sequence goes on from ML994621.1 coordinate 731,103, forward strand.
TAATATAATGTGATATAATACAGGAGAAAAAAAATCATTAAAGAAATATTTCCTATTAATTTAAATAACTAAATATGTATATTAAGATATGATGGTTATGTTTTTAAATCTTTACTAAAGCTTACTTTTCTAATAAAAGAATTTTTATATTACTATTATACTGTTGTGTTAATGTTATGTAGCTATATATATATCTCTATATTTACTCTAATAGTTTATTAATATAATTCTAATAGAATATTAATAGTAGCTATTAGGTTTCTAGGCTCTACTATATAGAGATATAAAGTCCACTTTTCATAAAACTCTTTTATAAAATATTATAAGTAGTTACTATAATAATACTTTTTTTAAAATTTAAGCTTTTATAATAAGTATTTATATTAAGTTTTAAATAATAAGTTAGTTTAAATTTTAGAAGTAAACTTTTTTTATAATAGTTATATTTTAAAGATTATTTATAGCTTACTATATAAAGTTATTATACTTAGTTTATTTAATAAAGTATTTATAGTGTTTTTATTTATAATTAAAGTATAGTTTTTTAATTTACTTAATATGGTATTTAGTATTACTATTAATTTTAATAAGTTTTAGTAGTAAGTTTTACTAACTTAAAAAGTATTTAAATTTAAGTATAGCTAGCTAAAGCAAAAATGTATAAAAAACTAAGTATATACTTAAAAATTTAAGAAGTTTAAGTTAGTATATATATAAAAGAAACTACTTAAAAAATATAGTATTTTCTTAAACTCTTTAAGTTTAGCTTTTTAAATAATTATTTAGTTTTAATATTTTATATATTAAGTCAAACTATGTTTTGTATTTAGGAGTTAAAAGTAAGTAATTATTTCTAATTTATATATTCTTTTTAAAGAGCCTAGTCCTAAATTATTATTTTTTAAACTAATTATTAAATATTAGCTATTTTCTTTATTATATAATTACCTTTTAGAACTTATAACACTTAGTAAGACTATTTTTAAGTTTTTATAAAAAGTTTAAAACTTATTTAAAGTATTAGCTTATATTAGCTAAAAAATAGTAAAATTTTTATAAATTTAAATATAGTATTATTAGCTTTAAACTATATTAAAAGAAGTTAGTTTATTTAGTTACTTTATTAGTAGTTTATATATATACATAAAACTTATTTTATTATGCTATTAGCTTTTTTATTTAGCTATTAGTTTTTAGGTAGTACATAAACAATAGTTAAATTTTAATTTATAGTTATTTATAACATTTTTTATAAGTAAGTAGGCTATATAAGTAAGTAGACTACTTTAAAACTTACTAAAAAAATTAAGAATTTATACTTAAATATCTTAATAACTACTTAATAATAAATTCTAGAAATTTAATATATAATTAATAGTACTTTAAAATAGTGGCCATTGAATTTTTAAGAGCTAGTAGTTAAACTATATTAAAATATTTAAGAAAAAGTAAATTTAGAGACTAAAACACTACTATCTTAATAACTATTAATTACTAATTCCTAAAAGTTTAATAATTTCTATTTTAGAGTACTATTAATTACCTATTAAATTTCTAGAATTTATTATTAAGTAGTTGTTAAAATATTTAAGTGTAAATCCTTAATTTTTTTAGTAAGTTTTAAGGTAGTCTACTTACTTATATAGCTTACTTACTTATAAAAAACATTAACGTTTATTATAAAAAGTAAAACCAAATTAAATTTTTTTAGTTTAATATAATTGTTTTTAAAAAACTATACTTTATTTATATATATTAATAAAAAAGGTAGGCTACATTTATAGTAGTTATATTAATATAAGAAATTAGGTATTAGTATTTTATAAAGTAGTTTACTATAACTATATTATTAATATAGCTTTTAAATTCTAAAAAATTTGTAACAAAGTTTATAAATTTTTTGTTTACTTTTTTTTATAAATAAGAAGAAGCTTTAAAAAGCTATAATATATTTTATAAGTAAGTACTATATATAAATAAGCACCACACCTTAGCTAAAGAAATTAATAAGTTAAACTATTAATAATTATAGCTTAATAAATTACGACTGTATTTATTTATAGAGAAGGTCTACTATTACTAGCTATCTTAACTCTTTAGTGTAATTAATTATAAAGTATATAATATACTATAGTAATTTATAACATTAATAATCATATACTTAAATAATAACTTAATGAAATTAATTTATAATATAACTATAAGCCTAATTTAAAAAAGCTTACTTAACTAAAAAAAAAAAAGAGTTATTATTATATATATTTTAGATCTAAATTTATAAGGATTCACGCTTAAGCTTATTTATATATAAGAAATAGCTAACAGTTAGCATTAACTAGCTAATTAGAAATTATATTTTCTATATTATAAAGCTTAACTTCTTATTACTCTTTAAAACTATCTATCTAGCTTTAATTACTAAAGCTAATATATATAGAGAATTTTGAAATACAGGTATTATTTCATTTAACTTAAATATTATTTTATTTAGGCTAGATATTAGGTTATAAATACTTAAGCTATTTATAAAAATAACTTTAAAAACACTTAAGACACTAAGTAATATTATTAAATTAAATAGTTAAATTATTTATATATATAGATATATTTAACAGTACTAGTATAGCTTACTTATATTAATTCTAAAACTAATAAACTAGCTTATAAAAAGTATATTACTAATAGTATATATTAGTATTTTAATATACTTACAGCTAACTACTCTATAGCGGACTAATAAGACTATAATAAAATATAAAAAGTATAAAAAAAAGTATATATAAAGACTAGAAACTTTATTATAGGCAGAAGGTATAGCTATAGCAGCTTAAACTAATATTAATATATAAATAGAAATAGAAATAAGTTCTAGTAAAAAATATAAAACTAATAGCCTATAATAGCCTAGACGCTGTAAACGCTGCAGGTAGATTAAATATAATATAAGAAAATATAAACAAGCTAAAGCTAAAGCTAACTATTTATTTATTAATTATTATAATAATAGTTAATAGTTATAGGTTGTTATTAGCTTTTAAAGTAATAAAGATTAGCTAAAGTGTAGCACTCACTTATATATAGCATTTACTTATAAAATACATTAATACTTTTTATAAAAGGCCTTAAATTTTTAATAAATATAGTAGCAAAAAATATATAAGTATATTATATTAAAGTAGCTATTAATAAGAAAATTATATATAATTTAAAAATCTTAATTTTAAGTTTATTATTATTTAGTATTACTAATTAACTATAGTAATATAACTAACTTCTTTAGTTTTTAAACTTATTTAAAGAAAGCTTTTTAAAGTGTTAAATTTCATCTTATTTTAGTAACAGAATTTTTTAAATAAACTTATTATTAGAATACTTATTATTAATTATTTATTAAATAAACTTATTCATTTCAATTAAATTTAATTCTAGTATTTTATTAAATAGTTTAAAGTAAAAAAGTATTTATTATTAAACTTTATAAGCTTTTTTTTAAGCTAAAGCACTTTATATATAATAAGTAAAAATATTTAGTTTCTTACTTTACTTACTAGGCTAATATATAATTATAAAGTTAAATTAAAATAAGTATTTAGTTTAGTAAACTTATTAGTAGCTTAATTATTTTATAGTAGTAAATTCTTATAGTTACTTAATACTAAAATTAAAAAAGTAGTACTTTTTAGCTTAAATTTTATTATTTAAAATAATATATAATAGTTAATAGCTTTTTATTATAAATTTTATAATTATTTTTAGTAAAACTTAACTTCTTTAAAAAGTAAGTAATAAGTTTTAGTTTACTTAGTTTATTTTTTTAAAAAAGTACTTTAGTAGTTACATAGTTTAAAGGATTAAGTTTTATAATAATTAGTAACTTAAAATTAAAGTATTAGAAAATTAGAATAGTTATAAATACATGCATTAAGAATTTAAACACTTTTTAGTAAGTATTATTAAATTTAAATTAAGTATTATTTTTAGTTAAAGCTATAAATAAAAACGTAATATAAAAAAGTTATTAATAAATTATTAGTAGAAATTAGTAAACTCTAGAAATACTTTTATATTTTTTACATTTTTAGAATATTTTTAGTTAAGAATATTTTTTTTATTTTACTTAAATTTATGCTTATTTCCTTTATTAAAATTATATACTTAAAATAAGTAACTTATTTTTAATAAAACTTATATTTATTAATATTAAGTTAGAAGCTAACTTTTTTTAAAACTTTTAGAACCTATTTTATATATTATTTATATTCGCGTAGAAAATTACTATAAATTAAAATATTATTAAATAGACTATACAAAACAAATGAAAAAATAGTTGAAAAAATATTATTTATATAGTATTAAAATATGCTTAGTATATTAGCTAGTTTAAAAAATATAACAAAATATTTAAATAAATTATATTAAATTTAAAAAGTAGTTAACAATTTTTTTTAACTACACAAAAGTAATTAAAAACTAAAATAATATTTAACTTTATAAAGTACTTTACTTTACTAAAATAGAATAAGGTTTTTTAAATTAATAAAATAAAATAATAGTTTTTAATAGTAATAGTATTTAAAGCTTAGTAGTTTACATAAAATTAAAAATATCTAGTTAAATAAACTAAATATAAACTTAAAAATAATATATAAAAACTAATTAAAAACTTAAAAAAGTATTTAAAACTACTTAACTAGTATTATAAAATAAACTAGTAAAAACTAGGTTTTAAATTTAATTAAAAAAGTAAAATAAAAAAAAATTCTACTTAAAACTAAAAAAAGCTAATATATTTAAAAAAAAAAATTGTACTAATGTTTTTTATAAGTGAGTGGGCTATATAAGTGAGTGGGCTCTATAAGTAAGTAGGCCACTTTTACTAAGAATTACCTTTTCTTTAATAACTTTACGAAAACTCAATATTATTTAACAAAATTTTAAAATTAGCTTTTTAGATATTAAATACAGCTAGTATTAAATTTGCATTATAATAATCTTACGTAATCATAAGTTATTAAGCTTAGAATTTACTTTACTTTAAATTAATTTTTAGCTATCTATATTTATAATATTACTTAATAATAAATTATAAAAACTTAAATATAAGGTATTAAAGCCTAAATTTATAATATATTGAAATTTTAACGCTATAGTATTAGTAGTTTTTAAGATATTATAAAATAGGAGCTAAAACTTCTCCTTACCTAGTGTTCTTAAAAACCTACTTATTCTATTACTATAAAAGCATAATATAGTTTAAATTATACATAAAATAGCTTAAATTCAACTTCTATAGTTTCTTATTTAATAGTTATTAAAATATTAATAGCTAAAAACCAAAATTTTAAAAAGCTAATTCTAAGCTTAATAACTTATAATTACGTAAGACTACTAGAATGCAAATTTAACACTAGCTGCATTTAATATCTAAAAAGCTAATTTTAAAATTTTGTTAAATAATATTAAGTTTTCGTAAAGTTATTAAAGAAAAGGTAATTCTTAGTAAAAGTGGCCCACTCGCTTATAAAAAACGTTAAAAACTAAAAAAGAAAAATTAAACTACTACTATATAAATATTATATTAATACTAATACTAATTATTTATTAAATTTTTAATATAGTTTTAAAATTAAGAAAATTCTATTTTTTTTTAAAGTATAATAATACCAAAACTTTTAAACTTACTTAAAAATTACTTTTAATTAAATTTATAAGTATTTATAAAAAAAATATATTAATAGCTATAATTATAATATAAAAAAAAGGGAGTACATATATAAAACTATATAATAAAGTTTTATTAATAAAAAATTGTAAGTAACTTTATTATACTTTATAAGTATTTAAAAAAAAAATTAGTAAATAAATTTATTTATAAATAAAAGTATTTAGTTATATATTTATATAATAAGTTTTAATTAAAAATTTATATAATTTTTTAAACTATTTTAAGGTTTTAAAGTTTTAATAAAAACCTATTAAAAATATTCCTACTTTAAAAAATAACTTATATAAAGTTATTATTAAATTTATAGTTTATTTATAAACTACACCTTAAATTTAAATGTAATTAATAAATTAAATAATAACTTTTTTATATTTTATAGTTATTATTATATTATTTTACTTTATTAATACTATTTACTATTTTAAAAAAATATTATTACTATAATAAATAAAAGTACTAATTAACAAATTATAAAAAAAAGTTTAAAAAATACCTTTATTATAAAAGTTAATATTATTTAAATATTAAAAAAAATAATAGTACTTAAGTTTACTTTTAAATTTAAGTATAAGAAATTAATTATTAAAAAAATTTAAGTTAAAGAAAAAGTATAAACTAATTAGTATACTTAAGTAGTAACTACTATACTTTTTAATAATAATATATAAGTAAATATTATTAATAAAAAGTTTATTTTAAAGTAAAGTTTTAATGAAATTTCTAAATTTAAATTACTAATATTATATGTATTAAATACTATATAAAAATATAGTTAATATACTTATAAAATTTTAATTAAAATAAAAAATAATTAAAGTTAAACTAAAAAGTTACTCCTTTTTATAAAATTATTAATATAGTTTTATAAACTTTTTTTAAACTTTTTAAGTTTTAAAAAATATATATAATTATTAGTTTTAAGCCGTAATAGTAGCTAAATAAGCTTAAAAACTATTTAAAAAGAAACTAGACGCCGGAATATAATTCTCTGTACTTAATTATTCCTAATAAACCCCTTATATTCTATCCGTAGAGTATAGGGGACGACGGCGGGTTGTAATCTTATTTCTATAGTTATAAAAACTATAACCACAACACGTTAAGAAGTAACTAATAAGTAAGTAAATAATACTAAGAAAAGGATAAATACTAGTTTAACTAAGACTAGCAGAAAGCAATCAAAACCCTCTAGAAAATTAAGAACGATTTTAATAAAGAAAAGAAAAAGAAGCTATATTATAGAATTCTTACTAATATAAAAAAGATACTAAAATATATTTAAAACCTTTAGATATGTTATTAAGCTATTTAAGATAAAAATAAAACACAGCTTAACCAGATTAAAGCCGGAATTAATAAAATTAGGAAAGAAATATATAAAAGAAACTGCCTAGAGATTCTCTAAACACGAAATAAGACTTAGATAGCTATTATTATGTAGATATTATATATAGTAAATACTACTACTATATTACAGAAAACTACTATCTAAATCTGCTTTAAGGATTCCTAGGGAAAAGACTTAAGAGAGATACTAAAAATAGTAAAAAAAATAATACTAAAAGCCTTTACTATAAACATCCTAAAGAATAGTAATATTAACATTTACGTGCTATTACAGACTATAAAGAACTAAATTATAAATAGACTAAATATACTAGAATTTAAAATCCTAAAGAAAGATTATCTCTTAAAGGTTCTAGAAGTTTTACTTAAGATAAAAATTAATAAGAAAAGAAACGTAGATAACTCTAAGCTAATATATATAATATATAAAGCTACTAAATATTTAGTATTAGATATAGCTATTATCTAAATCTAATAACTATACGACCTTAAGGCGTAGGAGATATGTTATAGAAACACTATAAAAAGTCTAAAAGAGCTAGAAAAAACCTATAGTACTCTAATTATTAGAACACCTATACAGGCGATTTAATAGAAGATTATAAAGAGTAAATTAGTTATTAACTTCCAGCTCTTTAAAGCAAGGCTATTTGATAATAGTATAATTATTAAATAATACTTTTAATATAATTAATAAGGCCATACCTAAAGCGTATATAGTAAAAAAATATAGTGTAAATATTATATAAGCCTATATAATATAATAAAATATCCCTAGAAAAAAGTATCCTGCATAAACTGTAGTAAAGTCTATAAAATATAGTAATAAAAGAAGTATAAGATATTCTAGAGTTATCTAGAAAAGATCTAGATAAAAAAAATAGCCTTTCTTAAGCAAACGCTTTATATTTATACTGTAGAAGAAATATAAGCAAAATAACTAAACCCTATATAAAGTAACTTTATTATTATAATAAGAAAAAAAAAAGACAGATTATTTTATTAGATAACCTATATAAAAGACTATTACTAAAAAGAGGACTAGGTAGACCCTTTTATGTAGAAATTACTAATAAAGATATATTATAATTAAGGCTTATACTAAGCGCAGGTGACATATACCTAGCTTAAGTAAAAATAAATAATAATTCTAATATTAATATAAAAGACTTTATACCTACTTTAAATAAGTAAACTTACTATTATCTAATATAACTATAGAAATGTAAATTAAGGTGTATACTATCCCTTCTTTAATAGAATAATATAAGTAGAGTATTAGGTATTTATAATCTAAAAACTAGCGTATAATAAATATACTAAATTAATATACTACTTATGCGGATACGCTCTGGCTTATGAAGAAAACTCTATAATAAAAGTATACTTTATAATTAGCTGAAATATTAATACTGTGTATTAAAGGCGTAAATAATATAGTTTATTTATTATAACACTCTAGCTTCACTTAAAGAAGCTAGAGACTATTATTATTAATATTTATAATCTATATAAAAACTACCAACAAATAAAGACCTAGCTAGAGATTAATAAAGTAATTAAGAAAGTAAAAAAAGAAGTTATACTTTTTAAAGACTTTAATATATACTATTTAATATAGAGAAGAAATTATGTTATAAGCAAAGCACAGGCAGAACACTTACTTTTTAAAATAAAAGTATAAGATCTTTAACTCACTATACTATAAGGTGAACTAATATAGAAAAGAAGATAAAAAAAGAGTATTATCAACCTTACATTTCTATTAGACACAATATACAAAAGAGTTAGCTTCTATAAAACTAAGAATAAATAAACTCTAATAAAAGACTATATATTAATATAAATCTAAATAGATGCTGTTATTTATTTATAAAAGAAAGTAAACGCTACGCGCTTAAAAAACTAGACATAAAAGAATTCCTTTAAGATATTAAAAACCTTAAGTAGATAACGGCCCCGGAATCTCTAAAAGCTCTTTAGAAAGAAATTATATATACTCTTAAGATTTACTATTTACATGTAAGACCTAGTTTATAAGTGTGTAAAATATAGTTATTAAAAGCAGTCTAGCTTTTTACAAGCATTAGATAAGTAAGGCGCTGGTATTATAACTATAAAAAAAATTATAACTACTAAAGCTACAAAACGCTGTCCAACCAGCTCTAAAAAGAAATCTAAAAAGTAAAAAAAAATAACTAGAGGTAATTTATACAAGAATTTATAGCAGACCCTATAAAACTATATAATAAGGGGCTATAGATTCTTTTAAAATAGAGTAAAAAAAATACTAATATAATAAAAAATAATCTCTATTTTTTTAATTTTAAAAGCTTAATTAGTAACCCTCTTACTAAAGATAACACTATAAAGATAAAGATTCTAGCTAAGAAGTTTTTTCTAAATATAGATAAAGCTAACCTGAAAGATATTAATAATAAGACATAACTAGAGCACACCTGAATTAATATTAACTTATATATATCTAAGAAGGTGATAAGTAATTTAATTATAAAACTTTTAAATAAAAAAGCCCCAAGCCCTAATAGTATACTAAATAAGATTCTAAAAATTATACTTCTATTAATAGCTTAGGAGCTTATATAGGCGGTTTACTAGTACCTTAAAAGCAAAATAATACTAACATACCTTAAAGAATTAATTATAATTACTTTATATAAAGAAGGTAAGAAGGATTATTTTTTTCTAAAAAGATACTAACTAATCACGCTAGAAAATACTCTAGTTAAGATAATTAAAAAATAAGTAGTAGACATGATAGCTGCTGCTGCTAAGAGATATAAACTACTTTTTTAGAATTAAATAAAAGTAAGAAAGAAGTGCTTAATACTCTTTATAATTAGTATACTTATCTCTAGTATTTAGATAACATGAAGAGTGTGTTTAGACTATATTATTTTAATACTAAGCTTAGATCTAACCAAAGCGTTTAACAACGTCTCTTATAAATATCTACTATATATTCTAAGGAAGAAAGAGCTACTAGAATAGATAGTTTACTTTATATAAAGCTTTATAATTACTCAACAAACGTGCATTATATTCCCTAAGTATTAAAGTAAATAGATTTAAATATAAATAGGTATCCTATAGGGATTCCTACTTTTATTAATTTTATTCCTCTTCTTTATATCAAAGCTTCTGAAGGAGTTTTAGTGATTAAATAGTAATATATTAGTGTTTAGCTTTATTAATAATATAAATCTTATCTTATAAGGAAACTTAGCTACTAAGAATTACTAACGCCTAATAGCTATATATAATTAATATATAGTATAAGCTAAACACTATAGAGCTATATTCATACTAAAAAAATACTAGCTTATATATTTTACTAGAAAAAAACGCTATAATAGTATAGACTTAGTATTAATAGTATAAATTACTAGCTATAAAGCCACTCTCTAAAGCTTAAGTATATATATTTTAGGGGTCTAGGTAGACCTAAAGCTCTAATAAAAAAAATATATTTATAAAGCAGCAGAGAAGGGTATAGTAGCCTTTAAAACTATATTATAAATTATTATATTAACATAAAGCCTGTTTATGAGATGCTTATGTCTTCTATATATAATAATTATCCGCCCAATAATACTCTACAGTACCTAGATATAGAGAATTTATAATAATAGTAATTTAATAATAAAGAATCTCACTCTACCGCTTTAGAAGACTTAAAACTAGTATTTTTATAAGATTATAGGAGTATATAAGAGAATACGAATAATAGCTATTAAGAGAGAGATAGCAGTTTTATTAATTATATTTTATATAAATACTATAGCTCTCTAGAGGACTCTAGACACTAAGTAAGACTTAATAAAAAAAAAGATAATAAGTACCCTTAATAATATCTAGATATTACTAGTAAGTTAATAGCAGATTATAATATAACTACTGACTCTACTAGAAAAGCTTTAAAACTAGGTAAAAGAATACAAGAAAAAAGTCCTGGCCTATTTTATAAGAGAAATCCTTAGAAATTACTAGCACTAATAGAGACAGAGATGTGTAGAGAAAATATAAGTATATTATATTAGTAGCTATTAACATTACTAGCGTATAGCTACTCTTATCTTAAAGTAAGTAAATATAAAGTAGTAATATTAATAGTAAAGTATAGTAAAAGAATAGATAGTAACTATCTAATATATTTTATAAGAAATATTTATAATTTTATTTTATAAAGAACTCTTAAAGGTGGAAGCTACTACTCTATTTTTATTATATACAAAAGTCCTTAGCTTTAACGCCTAGCTAGTAAAAATAGAGGTTTTAAATAAGTTCCTATAGTATAACTGCAGCTAGCTAGTGTAAACTATATACTATATTTTTTTCTATTATCCTAGGCTTAAGAGAACTAAACTAATAGTATTATTTTTATTAGAATAATTAGAAAAAATACTAAGCTAGAAAGATAACACTTAAGCAGCTATAAGGTAGTTTATAAGATTAAAAATACTTACTTAGTTTTATATAATAAAAGTGATTAATATTAAGAAAATAGACTACTTCCGCCTATTCTAGAGCCTAAACAAATAATAGGAGACAGAAAAAAAGGGTATAAGAAAAAGAAAAAAATAAGATTATCTATAAGATATAAATATAATAACTAAAAACATAGATCTTATAAAAGATAAGATAGTAAAAAAGAAGTGTTATAATAATAAAGTATTAGCACCTCTCTAGTATAATATATTAATAGATTTTCTTATTAATAAGTTTTTCTTATAAAAGGAATTAGCCTATATAGACCCATTAGAAGGACCGAATCAGGCAGTAAATAAAAATAATAATAATTATTAGTTTTAAAATAAAAGTATAGTACTAAAAAATTAGTAAGTATATATTTTAATTTAAAAAACTTAAATAGTTTACTAACTTTTTTAAGTATAAAAAGCATATTTATACTATATTTATAAAAATTATAACTATTATAAAAAAATATATAAAAAAAAAAATTAAAAAAAAAAATATAAATAAAAAAAAACTTTAAAAATTAAAAATAAAAAATTAAAAAATTAAAAAATTAAAAAATTAAAAAATTAAAAAATTAAAAAAAAATTAAAATAAAAAATTAAAAAATTAAAAAATTAAAAAATTAAAAAATTAAAAAATTAAAAATAAAAAAAATTAAAAAAATTAAAAAAATTAAAAAAATTAAAAAAATTAAAAAAATTAAAAAAATTAAAAAAATTAAAAAAATTAAAAAAAAAATTAAAAAAAAAAATTAAAAAAAAAAATTTAAAAAAAAAATTTAAAAATTAAAATGAATAAAAAATTTTAAAAACTTAACTTTTACTAATATTATAAAAATACTATAAAAATACTATAAAAATAATTACGTAATTAAAATAAAATAAAAACTACTTTACTTTTTAAACTATTATATAATTTTTTATTAATTTTTTTAAGTTCTTTACAATTATATAATAATAGTAAAATAAAAAAAATTAAATATAAAATAGTACTAGTTTAATAAATATACTAAAAAAAGATTTAAAAAAAATTATAGTTTATAACTTTATATCAATTGCAAAAATTTTAATAAAGTTAATAAAAAACTTATTTTATTTTTCTACTAATTAGTAAAATACTAAATTAATTAGTAAGCTTAATTAATTTTACTAAACTAAACTTTAAAAATACTTAATACTATATTAAAATTTAATATACTAATAAGTAAAAAATAGTATTTTATATATATTATAGCTACTTTAAGTATTTAGTAATACTATTTAAACTTACTAATATTTTTATTACTTTTTAAAGCTATATTAACTATACTTTATTAAACTTAGTTAATTTTTTTTATATAGTTTATTTTAATAATATCTTAATTTTTTAATAAATAAAGAAAATTATTAAAATTATATTTAATAAGTAGTAAAATACTTATAATAGTACTAAATTTTTATTAATTTTAAAAAGTATATATTTACTAATAATTAAGTTAAATTTTTAGAGTTTATTATTTATTGTAATAGTATTAAACTAAATTTTTAATAAAATAGTTGTAAATTAAACTACTTTAGCTTTTTTTTAAAAAATATGTAAATATTTTTAAAATTTATAAACTTTTATAAACATTTTAAGTACTTTTTTATAATTATTTATTTTATTACAATTTTTTTTTTAAAAAAAAACTCTTAAAAAAATTAAAAAAAAATTTAACTTTTTAAGTAAATTTTAGAAATAAATATAGTAAAATATAAAATTAATATTATATTTTTAAAAATTTTTTTTTTTTAATTTTAGAAACCTAATTTTTTTTATACTTAAAATAAATACTTTTACTTAAAATTATATTAGAATTTTCTTTTAAAAGTTTAATATTAATAACTAGTATTTTATTACTTTTTAGTTATAAAAGTTACATTTTATAAAATAATAATATAAAACTTATAACTTAAAATTAAATATAATTATAAATATTATATAGTACTAATATTACTATATTAAAAATCTATTATTTTAATTTAAAATTTTTTTACCAACTATAATAACTTAAAAGGCTTTATAAATATTAAAACTTTTAATAGTAAATAAGTAAGTTAAGTAATACTACTTATTTTATATAATTTTAAAATTTTGTACTATTTAAATAAAATTAACTTTATGTATAAATTATTATAAAAATTATTAAATTTTACATTTATTTATTATTTTAACACTAATTTAAGTAGTAGTTTATATAATAGACTAAAGTTTAAATAGTAAGGTTTTTAATAAAATCTTAGTTAATAGCTTTTAAGTAAACTATACTATAGTAAATAAATTTTCTAACTTAAGTTTAAAAATAAAAACTAGCTTAACCTCTATAGTTTTAATTTTTTATTAAATATAATTTTATTACCTAGTATTAGCTCTTTAAGTATTACCTTTTATAGTTTACTATATAAACTTTTTATAAACTTAATTATATAAAGAAAAACTTATTACAAAATATATAGCTTTTATTTTTTTTAAAAAAAAAAACTATTTTTATATTTTTAGTTTGCTATATATGTTCTATTTTCTTACTATTTATAGTACTTTTTATAAAGTAAAAAAACTTATAATTTTAGTTATAGTACTTTATTTACTTATTATAAATACTTTTTCATTTATCTTTTTACTTTATAAAATAGCTTTATAACTAGAAAAAACTATAGTAAATTACTTATTTATACTAGCTAGTATAATAGCTTAGTTATACTTACTACTAACTTTATAAAATACTAGAAATTAATTTTACTAGTTTTAGTATTTTGTAGAACTATTTTTATATTTATAAACTAAGAATAGTAAAAAATAATATACTTTACTATTTTTGTTTATAACTATAAATACATATAGTAGTAAAAAAGTCTTTTAGTTAAACTTTTATAAAAAATACTAAAAAGCTAATTTAGTTTATATAAACTTAAATAATAATTAAGTTTTTTACTTTATAAAAGTTTGTATAAGTTTTAAGTACTTTTTTTACTAAAATTTATTAGCATACTAGGCTTTAATTATGTTATTAAATAGTTTATTTTTATTTTTATTTTTAAGTTATAATAGTTTATAGTTTAATTAATATATTTGTTATATTTATTTTTATTTATTGTATATTTATAAACTATTTTAAACTTTAATTAATATACTTTTTTTTTATATAATTATATAAAATTTTAATATTTTTAAATTTTATTCTAAATTTTTATATAAGTTTATATAATTTTTTATTTTATACTTAAAGATTTTATATAATATTTATAGCTAGTAACTTTTATAATAAAAGTAATTTATAATAAAAAAGTAAAAAATTTTATTTCAAGTACTACTATTAGTATAATTTAGAATATACTAGTAATTATTTATAAATATTTTATTTAAATTTTATAAAATGTTTATTAATTTTTTTAATCTATTTTAACTAGATTAGTACTAAATTATAGTACTAAAAGTAAATACTAAAAATATTATAATACTATAAATTTATTTTACTTATAAAAAAATAGTTTTTTATATTAATATAGTAAAATAGTAGAAAACTTACTACTATTTTTTTATTTTTTGTAAAATTTTATAAATATGTATATTTTAGTAAAAAACTAAATTAAACTAAATACTAAAAATATAGACTTTTTTATAAACTTTTCTTAATATTATTAATATTTATAAAAGCTATTATATTAAAGTGTTTTAAGTTTTATAATAAGTATATAACTTTATATTTTTTTAGTATAAAAACTATATTGTAGCAAGCTATTTAACTAATATAATAGTTATAAATTATTATAATAACTATTTATAATATCTTATAAAAGCTTTCTAAAAAAGTTTTTTTATAAGCTTTTTTTCTTATTATATGTTTATAAACTAGCTATATACTAGCATATAAATTTTACTTCTAAATATTTTTACTTATAACTTGTTTTATTTTTTTCTCTTTCTTATGTAATGTTTTAAACTATTACTTAGTATTATATATAGCAATTAATTAATACCTTTTTAAAAACTTTTAACTTTTATATATAGTATTTTTATAATACTATATTGTGTTACTAACTTCTTATAAAATAAATAACTTAGAACTTGTTAAAATTCTTAAAAACCTTACTTCTTAATTTTTAACTTTAAAGGCAAGTAATAAATTACTTATAAATACTTTAAATAAATAAAAAGCTTACTACTAAAAAAGTATAAAAGTTTTTTATAAAAAAATTTATAAATTAAAGTAAGTATCTACTTACTTAGTTCTTGTTATTACTATTTCTTTTATTAATAAAAGTCTAGCTCTTACTACTAGTATATCTAGAAATAGCTCGAGTTTTATAAACCTAATACTTATAGTAATTTTAACTATATTTCTTTTACTAACTTTATTAAAATAACTACTTAATTCTTCTACTTTTTTTATCTAATATTTTAAATTATAAATATTTATTAAATAACTATATAATAAGCTTATAAAAAATAAAAATTAGTACTTAACTAAATAAGTCTACTTTTACTATACTACTAGCTATTTATAAAAAAGAGCTTTTAATTTAATAAAATTATTTTAATTAAATGCTATATAGAGTTTAGTAAACTTACTTAAGTGTACTTATAAAAATTTAAACTAAAAAACTACTATATAAAGAAAGTTAGTGTATATAAACTTAAGAAACTAAATTTTTTTTTTTTTTTTTTTTTTACAGAAGTTCATAAATATGTTTTAGAATTTAAATAGAATAACTTTATTTTAATTACGTATTTAATAAAAGCTCTTTACTTTAACCTTTATTATACTTTAATTAGAGTTAAATTTTTTAATAATTTCGTTAAATATATAAATATAATTAGTAAATATTATAATAATATACTTATATTAGTTTTAAAAGAAAACTAATATAACTTATACTACTTAATTATAAAACTAGAAACTATATAATAAAAAAACTCTAATATTATAAAAATTAATACTATAAGTTACACTCTTCTTTATTTAGCTAAAAAAAAAAAACGTATTTAAAAGAATTTTTATTTTAAATATAGTAAGTATAATTACTTTATTTAAAATTACTTATTTTCTTTACTTAAACTCTAATCTAATAGTCTACTTTAAAGAAACGTTTTTTTAATAGTTATTCTACTTATTTTTATTTAGTTCTAATAGATTTTAGAATTAGAAACCTAACTAGTAATTTAAATATAACTTATTAAAAGTTTTATTCTAGAAATAAGTTGCCTTCTAAAATACTTTTAATACTAAATTTCTATTAACTTATAAACATTTTATTTAATAACTAACTTTTAAAATAACTAGGTAAATGTTTTATATACTATTTAATAAATAGTATATTTTACTTTATTACTACTTTAATTAATATTAAAGTAACTAGTATAGATTATATTAGTAGATTTTTAGTTAATATTTAAAAACTCTTTTTTTTACTACTTTTATACATTCTATATTTTACTAGTTTTAATAGAAAATAACTTAAAAAAATTTATATTTTATATACTACTAGTATAACTTTTTACTATATAAATTACGTTAAAAAGATTTATTTTTATGTAATAGTTACAAGAAACTATAAATTAATTTTTAGCTAACTTTAAATAAAAAAGCATAAAGTTAACTTTAACTATAATGTGTAAAAACTACTTTTTAATACTTTTTATTATTAAGCTTACTATTTACACTTATTTTAATTACTAATACTTTTAAAGGAAGTTACTAACTACTTAAAAAACCTTTTAGTAAAGTTTTTACTAAAAGGCTTTTATTTTAATACTATCTACTTACTTTATTTTTAAACCTACTTTTTAAAGTTACTACTAACTACTTAAATGTAACATAATAACTAGTTAATTAAAATAAACTATTCATTATAAAAATTTAATACTTACTTAAAAAAAATTTTAGTAAACTATTTTTTAAAAAGGTTTTACTTAGAAGCTAAATTCATATTTAACTATATACTTAAATCTAATATTAAGTTAAAAAAAACCTTATAAGAAAGCTTTTTTTTTAAGGCTTTAAAAACTATTTAGTAAAAACTTTACTTAAAAAGCTTTATTAAGAACTTAAATCTAATCTAAATATAGATATTTACTTAATAAAAGTAGTACTTTTTACTTAACTTACTTAAAAATATAAATATAAAAATTTTATTATTTTAATAGTTAGTATTAATAAAACTCTAGCTTTACAAGTCTATACTAATTTATTTATAAATGTTTTAGAAGAATACTATAATATTTTTAAAATATTTTAATATAAAAAAGCTAATAAATTACTTAAATACTAATTATATAACTATAAAATTATTATTTTTAAAAAAGTCTGAATTTAGCCCTTTTTATAAAATATTCTAAAACAAACTTAAGAGTTTTAAAAAGTATTTTAATAAGTACTTTACTAAAAAAAATTTTAAAATAAGTTCTCTTTTTATGTTTTTTCTAATTATTTTTATAAAAAAACTTAATAGAGATTTCTAATTTTATATTAACTATTAAGCTTTAAATACTATTACTATTAAAAACTACTATCTAATTTTATTAATTTAAGAAACCTTATTATACCTTAATAAAGTAAAGTATATTATAAAAGAAAATAAATAGTTAACTACTTTCTAAACTAAATATAGCTTATTTAAGTATTTTATACTACTTTTTAAGCTAGCTAATATACTAAGTACTTTCTAATATTATATAAATAATATTTTTTAACTATACCTTAATATGTTCTATATAGCCTATATTAATAACATTCTAATTTATAGTAACTTTTTATAGAAATACTAGTAATATATAAAATAAATTCTAAAAGTTTTAAAAAAAGCCGGCTTATAACTTAATATTAATAAATGTAAATTCTACTAAAAATAAGTTACATTCTTTAAGTACGTTATTTTTACAAAAAAAAAGTATAAATTTAAATAAAGTAAAGAATATTCTTAATTAAAAAAACTTCTATAATATAAAAAATATAAAAGTATTTAAAATTCTAAAACTTGTATTTATAATAACTTTAATTTTTTTTTATATTTTGACTTAAAACAAGTAATTATTATAGAAACTAATTTTTTAAACTATATAACTACTAGTATACTTTTTAAAAAAAAATAAAGTAAACTAAAACCTATTACCTACTTTTTAAACAAGCTAAATTCTTTTAAATATAACTATAAAATTTATAATAAAAAATTATTAGCTATTATATACTATTTTAAATAATAAAAACTTAAACTAAAAAATACTACTTTTTTAATTTAAGTACTAAGTAACTATAAAAACTTATAATATTTTACTATTATAAAGTAGTTAAGCTACTAATAAGCTTACTAAACTAAATACTTATTTTAATTTAACTTTATAATTATGTACTAACTAGGTAAATAAAAAGAAAAACTAAATGTTTTTACTTATATTATATAAAATATTCTATCCAAAAAAAGCTTATAGAGCTTAATAATATATTAAAATTTAACTTAACTAAAATAAATAAACTTATTTAATAAATTATTAAAAATAAGTATTTAAATAATAAGTTTATTTAGAAAATTCTATTACTAATATAAAATAGAACCTACTACTTTAAGAAGATTTCTTTAAGTAAATATAAAAACTAAAAAAGTTAGCTATACTACTATAGTTAACTAGTAATACTTAATAATAATAAACTTAAAAAAAACTTTTTTAAATTACATATAATTCTTTTACTAGTAACTATTCTAGTTATTAAAAATTTTTTAAAATTTTATAATATAAATACTACTAGCTTTAAATATTTAAAATAATATATTAATACGTATTTTATTACTACACCTACTAAAAATTTAAAGCTATTTATAAAAAGTATTATAGTTTTTTAAAATCTTTCTCTATTTTTATAATTTTTATTACTAATTTTTTAAACTCTAAAAACTATACTAATATTATAGTAGTAGTAAACTATTTTATAAAATACTAACATTTAATTTCTTATAATAAGATAATTACTTTAATTATAGCTTACTTTTTTTACTATTATATATAAGTAGACTACAGTTTTCTAAAAACAATTATATTAAATTAAGAAATATAATTTGTTTCCACTTTTTATAATAAACTCTATAAATAGCTATAAATTGAACTTTAATTATTTTTTACTTATTATCTAGAAACTAATAACTAAATAAAAAAAGCTAATAGTATAATAAAGTATGTTTTACATGTATATATAAACTACTAGTAAAATAACTAAGTAAACTAGCTACTTTTAGTATAGTTTAAAGTTAATAATACTATATTTAAATTTATAAAAGTTTTTCTATTTTTAGCTAATACAAGTTAATACTTTTAAATAAGATTTAAATTTTTTATAGAAATTTAAAAATGTTTATACTAAGTACTACAAGCTATAAAAGCTAATTATATAATAAAAAAAATAGTTAATATTTAATAACTAGTTTAAAAGAAATAATTTAAGCTTAGGCTTTTTAAAAAAGTATATAAACTAAAAATAATTATCTACTCTTAACTACTAAATAAAAAACATAATTTAGCTTAATATATAAAATATTTAAATAAAATAACTATTTAAGAAGCTAGACTTAAAAGTCTTAAAGAAATACTATATTTTTTAGAAAGTTTCTTTATATATATACTAACTTAAATTCTTTATATTTTTAAATATATACTTAGTTTTTTATATATTATTACTTTAGCCTACTATACTTAAATTTAAATACTTTTTAAATTAGTAAATCTTACTACTTAGGCCTATTAAAGTTAATAGAAAAACTAAATACTATATTAAATAAATTAAAGAACTATACTTAAAAAAAATAGTAGTTAGCTTTTATTAGAAACCTAACGTATTTTATAAATAAGTAAGCTACTTAAGTAAGTAGGCTACTTTTACCAAAAATTACCTTTTCTTTAATAACTTTATAAAAACTTAATATTATTTAATAAAAATTTAGAATTAGCTTTTTAAATACGGAATGTAACTAATATTAAATTTGGGTTATAATAGCCTTACGTAATTATAAGTTATTAAGCTTAGAATTTATTTTAAAACACTTTTTAGCTATTTATAGTTATAATATTACCTAATAATAAATTATAAAAACTTAAATATAAAGTACTTAAACTTAAATTTATTATATATTAAAATTTTAAAGCCATAGTATTAGTAGTTTTTAAGATATTAAAAAGTAGAAACTAAAACCTTTTTTTACTTAAAGTTTTTAAAAATCTACTTATTTTATTACTATAAAAGTATAATATAGTTTAAATTTAACATTTTCTAATTTTTATTTAATAGTTATTAAAATATTAATAGCTAAAATTAATTTTTTAAAAAGTAACTTTTAAATACAATAACTTATAATTACGTAATACTACTAAAAATGCAAATTTAATACTAGTTATATTAATATATAAAAAACTCTTTTTTTATTTTTATTAAATAATATTAGGTTTTCGTAAAGTTATTAAAGAAAAGATAATTTTTAGTAAAAGTGGTCTACTTACTTAAGCAATCTACTTACTTATAAAATACAATATATATAAAGAGTATAATATTATTAATAAATTTTCTAATATATAATTTTTTACAAATATTATTATAAGCTTTATAAAGTTTTATAATATACAATAAATAAAAAAATTAGTAAAAAAAAAAACTTTGTACAATTTTAATTAATATATTAAAAACTTTATTTTATAGTTTAAAAAAAAATGTATTATTTTCTAGTTTATTATTGCTAAGTATAGAGAAGCTTCTTTCTATTCAAACAGGGGGGGGGGAGGTTTTCAATTCAAAACTCTGCTGAGGTTGCACCGAAAATTCTCGCGTTCTCGTTGGTCAAAAAATGCAACATCACGTGTTCGGGTTCCAGTTATTCTGCGCCAGAGGAACACCAAAACTTCTCGCGCGACTAATACTTCAACGCCCTAGCTATCCCTGATGCTGCTTCTCCGACGCTATTTCTCTACAGCTGCCTCCCTAACGCTGCCTCTCTACAGCTGCCTCCCTAACGCTGCCTCTCTACAGCTGCCTCCCTGATGCTGCCTCTCTACAGCTGCCTCCCTGACGCTGCCTTTTTATAGCTGTCTCCCTGACGCTGCTTCTCTATAGCTGCCTCCCTTGCGCTGCTTCTCTTACACTGCTTCTCTCCAGCTGCTTCTCTCACACTGCTTCTCTGACGCTGCTTCTCTCCAGCTGCTTTTTTGACACTGCTTCTCCACCACTGCTTCTCTAACACTGCTTGTCTCCAGCTGCTTCTCTCTCTATCGCTGCTTCTCTCCAGCTGCTTCTCCCAAACTGCTTCTCTGACGCTGCTTCTCTCCAGCTGCTTCTCTCTCTATCGCTGCTTCTCTCTCTATCGCTGCTTCTCTCTCTATCGCTGCTTCTCTCTCTATCGCTGCTTCTCTCTCTATCGCTGCTTCTCTCTCTATCTGCTGCTCTCTCTATCTCTCTCTATCGCTGCTTCTCTCTCTATCGCTGCTTCTCTCTCTATCTATCGCTGCTTCTCTCTCTATCGCTGCTTCTCTCTCTATCGCTGCTTCTCTCTCTATCGCTGCTTCTCTCTCTATCGCTGCTCTCTCTCTATCGCTGCTTCTCTCTCTATCGCTGCTTCTCTCTCTATCGCTGCTCTCTCCTCTATCGCTGCTTCTCTCTCTATCGCTGCTTCTCTCTCTATCGCTGCTTCTCTCTCTATTGCTGCTTCTCTAACGCTGCTTCTCTCCAGCTATTTCTCTAACAGCGCTGCTTCTCTAACAGCGCTGCTTCTCTAACAGCGCTGCTTTTCTAACAGCGCTGCTTCTCTAACAGCGCTGCTTCTCTAATAGTGCTGCCTTTCTGCAACTGCTTTCTGGCGCGGCTTTTCTGGCGCTGCTTTTCTGGCGCTGCTTTTCTGGCGCTGCTTTTCTGGCGCTGCTTTTCTGGCGCTGCTT